>OZ038479.1:88478437-88580937 GCA_964036315.1 Acanthosepion esculentum
ATCTACTAAAGTGGCTAGCTGATCCCTATTGCAAACTCCTACTCAGGCCCATTTGTGTTTCTTCAACACTAATAGACCCAACCTGATGATTACACTGTACCTATGCTGAGCAAACCTCTAGTATGATTAGAAGTTGAATGAGGCCAGTATGCTCAAACTCTTGGTCATGATGAGTTGTGTCTTTGTGCTAAACAAAGTGGTTAGAATGGAATGTGACGAAATGATGTTTATTTTTCAATATAGTCCCCCCCTTGCAATGCATATATTTCTTCCATTGGTGTTGCAATTCTTAGATCCCATTTGTGAAGAAGCTTTCATCTTGTTGGTTAAAAAAGTTTTCAACAGCAGATATGACTTCATCATCACTATGATACTGGTTCCTAGCTAAATGTTTTTTCATGTTGAGGCCTTGTGTGCTGAAGGATTGTCCTGATGAAATAAGAGCCCTTTTTTCAGTTATCCTTTCATAACTGCCTCAGCAAATTGGCATAGTACTCCCCATTGACAGTGTTGGCCTTTTGAAGATAGTCAATAAGCACAATGCCTTTTGCATCCCAAAAAAACTGAGGCAATCACCTTCCCTGCAGATGAAAAAACCTTGGCCTTCTTTGGAGCAGGTAAGGGGAGATGTTTCCACTGCATAGATTATCTCTGGCTCAAAGTGATGAGCCCAACACTCTGACTGGATTAGGAAATCAGTTGGATCTGCCTCAAACAATGTCAGATTTCCCAGTGATGTGATCAGCCTGTTGCACTTTCAGAAGACATAGCACCCACTGAGCAGAAACCTTCATCATATTAAGTTCATTGTGCAGAATATTCTCAACTCTTTTATGGGATATACTAATAGCATTGGCTATTTGATTTATAGTCAGTTACCTGTTATCCAGTCCATCACCATATGTTGAACACAATGTTTTCCTCAGTGGTGACAGCTGCAGGATGTCCAAACCTTGCATCATTTTCAAAACCCTCCCTTCCCCTCCTAAATTCAGCTGCCCACTTTTGCACTGTTGATAAAGCTGGTTTCATTTCATAATGTAGCAACCATGTCAGCATGAATGTTCTTGGGGGCTAAACCATTTTACTTGATAAAACCACAATGCCAAATTTTGATCATTTTCAAAAGAATTCACTGCTCATTATATTTGTAGTTTTCTTTGAACAGTCAGATATCAGTTTATCTGGAAAGAAACATTGCAGTTATTAGCAAGAAGAGTTGAAATTAATGCCTGAAAGCCTTCACAGTACTAGCATTACTCCTTCATAGTCAGCCTATGAAATTTTCAGCCCACCCTTGTATCTCAGTTTGTGGTACTATTGGGGAGTGCCTGAAAACTGTTCTATGCTTAGACCTAAAACAAGTATACAAAATTTAGTAGAAGAAAACTTTTTGGAAGCTGTTAGTGTTTGTGATAGAATTAAGTGAAATATGTGTAAGTTTCATATATAATGATGTGATTAATGAAACAGGAAATTTAGGTACCTCTGTTTCATTCTGACCACAAGGTAACATGTTATTAAAACCACTGAAATTTTTTTTATTGGAACAATTTTCTTTAAAACTATCTTCCTTATGTTTTGATTGTAAATATAAAATAAACTCCAATTTAAAATTATTTAATTAATTGGTATAAGTATGAACTAGAATGGAAAATCCACATCTTCTACCAAGTTTTTCAAGAAATAGGAATCAAAATAAATCTTACCAAATCGAAACCATGGTCTGGAATTGGAATGAAGTTGTGATGGCACATACCCTGAATCCATCAAAAAATTTCAGGATGTGGAATTAATAAATACCAAACACTTCAAAAACCTCAGTGTATGGATCAGTTATGACACCACAAATTGCTACAAGAACAAATCATTAATCTGAAAACTCATATCATGTTCTTAAATAGATTTGTTAGATCGAGACTTTCATATGGATGCCATTCATGACACCAAACTTATTCAGAAATATCTAAACTATCAGCTGTATCCATCTGTTTTCTAAGATCAGTGGTTGAAAATGGCTTTGAGTGAGTGAACCCTGACTGGTGCAACAGTTTCACAAACAATGAACCCTACCAGATAACAGAAACCACATCACTTATGAACTTTCAACAACTAAAATGGATATCACATGTAGCTCAAAGAGAAAATAATGATATAACCAAGTTGTTAACATTACACACTACTTTAAATAAGTGTATTGGGAAGAAACCCCCATCAATACTGGAAAGACCAATAAAAGCAACTGGATTTGAGAAACCTATTTTCCTGAAAAATTGTTTTAAGAGAAAGATTTTATAAATTTCAACCAAAAGTAGTACTGGCTGCTCAGTTAATGAATACCAAATGTTTCCTGATAAACAGCTAATATTGCCATAGACATTACCATTACCTTATACCTTCCTTTCTACTTCATTATGCTATCTTTACTTTGTATGAAGCATCATTTGGTCAGCACCTTGGGAGTTTTCTTCCTTTTTTTTTATTTAATTGGTAGTGGTAGCATCATATCTATTTTACCATTCAAGTGCAGGTGATGCAATGTTGGAGTATCCTTTCCTGGATAGGATTTTTTATGAGATTAACTATTGCCAAGACAGAACATCTCTTTCTTTCCATGCCACCAATACTTTTTAAGGGAACAGCAGGACCAACTACAGTGGTTTTCATTGCAAGAGTTGCCAGCACATTGGACTGCCTTTGGGAGTCAAGATCTAGATTTTATCCTCAGGATTTACTCTTGAAGCCTTTCTCATGATTGGTTAGGGCTTCACTGTAGCAGAGGTTTTAAATAAGTTTTCTTTCTCTGAGGTATACTGCCCACCCAGGTTAATAAGTTTCTCTCTATTCAATTATTTAAACATTACCATTGCATATCTCTATCATGCATTTTGAATAACTCCATTAAAAAAACAGTTCTTGCAGTAGAGTATGCAAATGACCTACCTCAAATTTTGAGTTGTTGCTTCTTACAGAGTTGAATTATCCAGTATATTAAAATGGAATAATTTCAATTTTGAAACCAACCATTGAGCATTATGATAAAAAGCAACAATACTAAGATGGAGTAAAACTGGTAATAAAATACTTGTAATGCTGTTCAATAGTAAATAATATCCAATGTATATTTGAAGTCAATCATTTAAATACATTTCTGTTGTGAAACCAACCGTTGATTGTTGTGATAGAAAGAAACAATAATAAGATGGAATAAAATTAGTAATAAAATACTTGTAATGATGTTCAATAATAAATTATATCCAATCTATTTTTGAAGTCAGTCACTTGCAATACACTTCTATTGTCAAGCCAACTATTGAGTATTGTGATAAAAAGCAGCAATAATAAGATGGAGTAAAAGTAGTAATAAAATTATTATATTGATAAATCTAAGACATCAAACATGATCAATATCATTTTTTTATATAATTTTGTCAATAATTATAACAACCAATTTCTACTGTAATACTAGAGTAAATTCTTTGATGAACTTATTAACACTAGAATTGTTGAACATATTTCAACTTCAGAAGAAAAAGGAAAAATGCAACTAATGAATATGCCTTTCTCTTCTCTCTGTCCTATCTTTCATTCTGTTGCTTTCTTTCTTTCATTTCCTCTCCTCTCTTCACCAGATTCCATGTTTCTTTAATTCTTTCAGTGTATTTTCTCTTAATTCTTGCATCTCTTTCTCTCTATACCTCTCTCTTCATTTCCTTCCATTCCTTTTCTCTCTCTCTCTCTCTCTCCCTCTTGTAATATTTTTTAGCATTCAATTTTGATTCTGTCTCTATTTACTAAACTATTTTTTACTCCATTTTTTCTTCTCTAATTAGGTTCTTTTGTTATTTCTTCCTCTACTATTTTAAAAAATGTCAGCACATTTTTTATTCTTTACTTTGCTTTTTTGTCTATTTTTCTCTATCTTTAATAAATTTATACCTCTCTTTCTTTCGATTTTTCATTATTGTCACTTATTTCCTTATTCATGTCTCAGTCTATTTGACTTTTTCTTGTTTTTATCACTACTCTTCTTTTTTGACTCTCATGAGCTGCATAAGGCCACAGTTTTACCATGACAGATGTTATTATTGTATGTTAACCCTGTTAATTTTCCTGTGAGTACAGGGCCAAAAATAACCATGCTAGGTGTTATTATAATATGTTTACCCTGGAGACACCCATGAGATGTATAGGGCTGCAGTCTTATTATTCTATGTGTTATTATTATATACTAACTCCGCAGACTTCCTTGTGGAGTACAGGGCTACAACTAACCATTCATTAATTTATTTACTCAGTTAGAAAATTTTACAAAATTGTAGTCACCTTTCTCTTGCTGGTTTCTTTTGCACTTGGAATGTTAAAGTTACCCTGTCCCTCCTCTCAGAAGTTCCTCTGTCCACTGATAAAACTATTGACCTCTTAGGTGCAGACCGCTTGGCACAGGTAGGTTGCGGAGAGGTGTTCCTCTTCACTGGTTAGGTTGGGAAACCCTTCCAATTTTCACACAATTTAGCTGATAGGTCGATGCCATTGACTGAGGTGTGGCTGTTGCAATGCCCATGCAACTTCTTGGAGTCATATGGATATAGGCTGTGGACCCATATATTTCCACATACCAATACACCTGAGTAAACCAGGGTCAACCACTTCACTGCAAAGATACTATCACTGATGATACACCCATACAACAAACTATATTAGGTGTTATTATCATATACTAACTCTGTCAATTCCCCTAAGATGTATATTATCACAGTCTCACCATGCTAGTTGTCATTATTGTACATTAACACTGTTGACTTCCCTGTGGAGTAGAGGATCAAAGTCTCACCATGTTAGGTGGTGTTATTGTATAGCTACCTAGGAGACTTCCCTATGGAGTAATTCAGACATTTTAGTCCCCAAGGACACATGGACCAGTGGATAAAAGCATTGATTGAATAATCCCAAAAGTAACTTGACCAAAGAGTTGTGAGTTCAATACCTGGCCACAGCAGAGGGAAAAAACTTGGAGTTGAGTTCTAAAGGGAATTAACTGATACTGACATATCCAAAATGGCACATGGAATTAGAACAATCTACCCCTGTGGACTAAAGAAAGGGTTTAGTTTGAAATTCCATTGTATATCAACTACAATGGCCAAAACATTGTCAATATGGCAATAAAGATGAGGACAGCAGTCCGAATGATATAAATACTGTAAATGTTGAACTTTATCTTGCCCTACATTTTCTTTATATTCAGTACTTCCTGAATATTAAACTAAACAAATAACATTCTATTCCTCATTGGAACTTTATTTCTCAAGTTTAACATAATGTAGTATGTGATTCATGCCAGGAAATACCAGAGATCTGAATGAAGTCTAATGCCCATCAGGAATATTTGATCTCAGAACATTTGATCGGTGGTGACCTCAATATGTATGGGTTCATCCTAAGAGATATTAAAATATTCTTTGTACTTGGACATCAAAAGATAGTCAATTCAGAGAATTGACCAAGAAGGTAATCTCATAGCTACCAAGTGCAGAATCAGGCTGAAAGAATGTTGTTGGGTTTTGCAGATATAAACAGGAATTCAACCCAACTGAACTAAGGATATACACACACAAGACAACTGGATGACAGGAAGTTATATAAATTACCAACCTATGGGGGTGGAGGCAGAGCCACTCACACACTCATGAGAAGAATAAAAGTTTGAAGAAAGTAATATTTTTATCTCAAGCCTTATCAAAAGTCTCGACCCTAAGAAGGATAGCAGTCCAGATAAAATTCCAGTGGTTGTCATTAAAAAGATTAACCTTGAGTTATCCACAATCTTAGCAAAACTATTTAACAACAGCTTTAAGGAGAAATCATTCCCAAGTCTGTGGAAGGTGTCAAGTGTATGCCCTGTTTTCAAGAATGCAGGTCAGTGTTGATCTCCATCTCAGTATCAACCCATGAACCTACACAGGGTCATTAGCAAATTTTTGAAGCTATAATCAATAAAAAGGTTGTTAATCACCTTAATAGGGTCAACTTCTTGACTGACAAGCAGTACAGATTTAGATCAGCTCTGTCCACTTCTGACATTCTGTCATTACTCATAGAGCACTAGACAATAAATACATCTCAAGGATGATCACATTATATATTTTGAAAGTTTTTAACAAGGTGTGGCATAAAGTGTTACTGCACTAGCTCTCCAGCTGTGAAATTACTGGAAGTGCCTTCTCAGTTATCAAATCCTTCCTAACAGGTAGGTCCCTGAAGGTAGTTGTTAAATTAATTTTTGCCTATCACAATGAATATGTGTTCTCTCAGGAACACATAATGTCTTGAGCACCTACTGAGACTAAAGCTCAACCAAACCTCAAGTGGACCTCATATGCATGATATGTCACTAAAGATGCTGGAAAAATGGTCAGATCATGAATCAGCCTGATTTTCTTCATATTCCATTTTGAGATGTAAGTTCCACTTCAACAGCTTCTTCCCATGAACCACTACTTTGTGGAATCCGCTCCCAAGTAGATGTTTTCCCCAATCACTGTAATTTTAACCTGTTCAAGTCCAGGGTTAATTATTATGTTTCCCACATATCCTCATAGACTGTACCATTACTCTGTAACCCTCTACCTCGAGTGGCTCTTTGGCTTGGAACAGGGTGAACATTAAAAAAAATGTCCCAAAAACCACATACTTTCAACAGCCAATGTTTGTTTGATGGAGTCAAAAAGTGAATAAGCAATAATTTCATCTATGAAAAATTTAGTATTATATTCTTACCAGATATAAAATAACATTACAATAACACATTTCTAGTTCTACTATGTCATCAGGAGAGTCCATGATATAGTGACAGGCAAGTATCCACTACATAAAGATAAGTGAATTTCCCATCTCATATAGTGGATTTTTCTACTGATATATAAAAATATTACATAAGTAAAAGTGAGGGAATGTTAACTCTGTATTAGTCAACTTGGATTTCCAGAATATTTATAATCCCCTGGCATATGCCTCCCATGGGAACTGAACTACAACTGTGCCACACTTCATGCTACACATGAGTCATAAAAGTAGTGGGAGGTAGTAAAAGAAACAAATTACCAACTAGGAATTATGAATACTTTAAAAATTGGGAGGTTACAAAACACCCCATGTGACTAATGCAGGGTTAAAAAGTTCTTGATTCCACCTGCTTCCTTAGATCAAACCAAATAGCTAAACATCAGATTTTTTGTTTCTTAGTTAGACTGGGAACTTTTCAGCATTATCTTGTAAACATGGATATTCTCTGTATTTTATATTTGTGGATTAAGTGTAGGCCTAATGGAAGATGGAGAGAGTGAGAGAGAAAGAAAAAATGTACAGAAGTGAAAGAGTTTATTGCAAAGCAGCTATATAGACAGTTTCTTTCTCTTCGCAACTAATCAATAAATATTGTTATTTATAATTCATTACTTTATCTCATCATTTAAGTTATCACATTTATTGTTATTTTGTTTTGTTTTGAGCCCTTTCATTATTGGAGATTTTGCAGTCACGTTAGTCTACATTTGATCTGATACAGAGTGTGTTTTGTACTTTTGCAATGCTCCCAGCCATACCACACCACCTTTCTGACACCTCTCTCCATCTTTTTGCTCCTACATTCTAACTGCAACTACTCTAGACACCACCCCAAAGCCCTCACCAATCTTTTGTTAACAAAAAATTACAACTCACTACCATTTTCTACCATCCCCAGTATCAAGTTGTGTCCAGAAAGCATTTAAGAGATTGCAAGAGTTCAAAGCCTGGACCCAGTTTTGAGAATTCGACCCAGAAAGCTATTGAAAATCTTTGGTGCATTGACTGATAGTGGTATGGCCTACATTTCCTTGCCCACAATTCTTCATCTTTTCTGATCATTTGTTAAGGTCAGAGATATAATTTGTGTTCATGTCTGATATTTTATATACATTTGTGCAAAAGTCAGACATCTCTGACCACCAGTATGTGGATGGGGCGAAGAATGAAAATAAATAAAATAATAATAAAAAGATATGTACATGTAAAAAGCAAAAGAAATCTATTTCTCTGTAAGTCTTTATGTGTTCGCTCATGTCTGGCACAAGGGTGATATTTTTTAATATTGAGAATTTTAACTATAAAGTCTCCTTGTTTTAAAGGCATTATCATCCAGAAATACACTCTTTGATTCTTTTTTTATGAAGCATATTTGTTATTATTAATAGATTGATAGATTAGATATGAACAGACTAAGATAGATGGATAGATAGATTAATAGATATGAACAGACTAAGATAGATGGATAGATAGATTAATAGATATGAACAGAGATAGATAGATAGATAGATAGATAGATAGATAGATATGAACAGACAGAGATAGATTAATAGATATGAACAGCGATAGATAGACCAATTGATAGATATGAACAGAGATAAATAGATAGATCTGAACAGATAGATATAAATAGATTGAGATAGCTAGATAGATATGAACAGACAGAAATAAATATAGTGATAGATATGAACAGACTGAGATAGATAGATAGATAGATAGATAGATAGATAGATAGATAGATAGATTAATAGATAGATATGAACAGGCTGAGATAAATAGATAGATAATGAAGGGACTATGATTCTTAGGATGATTTATTTTCCAAGATATGACCAAATATCAGGCTGAGAACTTTGTAAATGAGCTTACTGAAGATTTCTTTGCCTAATCAAGTCGCCCTTCCAAAAAATGAATTTAATATTTGTTCAAAATGGGCCTGGCCATATCTATATACATATCAACATATATATGCATTAACCCATTATTACTTTTATATGTTGTTTGCCTTTTCATACCAGAGATTTCTGATGGCCATCACAAAGGAAATTGACCTCAAATTTCTAACACTCTTCTTTGAATTTTCATTAGATTGAACAGTGCCATGGTCTGAATTGATTCTTCACAGTCTATTTGCAAGATGGTTTCAAGATTGTTCCCTTTATTCCAATGATTGTGGGTACTTTATTCACTTTCTAAGTCTGTTGTTTTCACATTACTTGGATTAGGTTCTAAAAATGTATCTTTTATTATCCTCACCCAGTTTCATCCTTTCATCTCTTGGAATCACTTTATTCAATATTTACCAAATTTTCTTTTCTTTCTTTAAAACACTTAAGTCTTGTTCCTTTTCCTGGATAGACTAATGTATAGGAAGCTCAAAGATTCAACCTCCTAATTCCCTTTCTTCTTCATCTTTCTCTCATCATCATCATCATCATCATCATTATTATTATTATTATTATTATAATAATAATAATAATAATAATAATAATAATAATAATAATAATAATAATAATAATATGATGATGATGATGATGTGCCATGTCCCTTCTTCTAATCCTGGTTCTGCCAACCATTTACACAAGCTCATTAGGTATGCTATGTGCTATTTTCTCTGTCCCTTTTTCCTTTAACATGTCCTGTGAGTGTCACTTTTCATAAGCTCTCTTCCCTCATTATATGTCCTAAAAATTTCAACTATCTCTTTCTGATGTTAAGTATAAGTGTCCGTTTTGTTTCCATTTTCTCTAAAATTTCATCATTGTTAACATGTATCAAGGTGAGACCTATGAGAAAAGAATTAGGAACTATTACAATAGAACTTACAGTTACATTTAGCTATTTTAACAGTAACATGATGAGACCTAATTGTCAATCTAGCAGTATGCTTAAATTCATTTGGCTGAGGTACCAAGGTAGAGAACGTATTAGAACAATTGCCATGAAAATATTTATAGAAAAGGCAGAGGGAAGCCACTTTATGTAGGTGGAAAAGTGACTCCAGATACCAGGTCAGGACCTATAACATTACAGACTCTTTGCATTTTGTTGAGAATCTTGAGATATATAGCACAAACCAGATATGACAGCAATTCCAATGCAGGTGCAAATGGTAGATTTTAAAATGTGCAAGAATAATTGTCTTGTTTGAGAATTATAATCAGTTGCTAGTGTTGTGCTAGATAATATTTCTCTTACTATAATATAACTTACATATTTATAAGTCTACCATTAATCCATGCTTTGAATATTGTTTCCACATATGGTCTGTTGCTGCTTCTATACATTTAGAGATCCTTGATAAAATTCAAATAATTTTTAATGTCATTGGTCCTGGCCTCACATCTCAGTTTCAGTCAATTTCCTACTGCCATAATGTAGTTTCCCTGTAACTTTTCTATAAATATTTTCATGGTAATTATTCTGATGAACTTTCCTCTATGGTGTCCAGAATCTATGAAGTGCAGTACTAGATTGGCAGCAAGATCTTATCATTTTAGAGTTGAAATGGCCAGATGTAAATGTAAGTTTTATACTAACAGTTTCTTTTCTTGTACTTCTCACTTGTCGAACTCTCTTCTGGCTTCTTGCTTTCCAGTCAAGCTTGATCTTCAAATTTAAATGCAATGTCAATCATTATCTTCTATCTTTATAAAAAGATTATAAAATGATGGAAAGGTTCTTGATGATAATTGATGCAGAGAGGTAAGCATTAAAACTTTTTATTCCTTATGATTTTTCTCCTGCAGGACTTGTATATTTAGTTTTTGATTAAAAGGGAATGAAATAAAAGGAAAATGTTGTTACCTAGAAAGGGTTACTGAATGAGGAATAACCAAAATGGAGGTTGGAAATGAAATGGTAATCTTTATAACCTCAACAAAATATAATATCGCCAGTGGCATGAAGTACATAAACCATTGCTAGTGGTGGACTACTTAGACAACATATTACCCCACCTCACGATAGTGTCCAATGTATTTATGAGGATTGTGACATACCCATTAGTGTTCATAGTTATGGTATATAACAGAAAATGAGGGAATTATTTGATATTTAATGACCCAGCAAGCCTTAAAATGATGTTAAATCAATTATCTTCACCCAGCCATTTAATTCCTCTAGAACTTTTATAAAAAAAATAGAACTCTTCCTAGCATTGCAGTGATAATAGCTATAACTGATGTATTAGTTTTAAACACACATTTTTATGATTTTTTTACAATTATTATGCCTAGCTTCACAGCGCCATTCCTCCAGACTACTGCTCCCCCAAATTTAAGCTAGGGTTAAACACTGGTATCTGAGATATCCCCAAAAAGGAAATGCTGAGTGAATATAAGCAATATTTTCTTAGTTCAATGTCCACATGGGACTCACACTTTAAACTCCATGTTGTGCCATATTCCATTTACAAATCTTGATAATGGGTATAACTGTCACACCTGACGTTTGTATAACATCATCTAGGATAACATATCATACACCTCTTTTAGAGAAGATGGGCACTGCCAAGTAACACTTGTTGCTTCAAGAAATTCCATGAATGATCCAGCACTCTACTTGGATGTGAGTTTTGATGTTTTGAGAGGCAGAATCTTCATATTATATAAGTTTTTCAACTTGTATGACAAGCTCCAGCCATTTATGCATCTTTTTAGACTCTTTAAATTCAAGTCTGTGATTCTCTTGCATATTGGCTGTAATAGATAGTTGCAAAGTGCCTGGACAAGTCAAAGTCTTGAAGTCATTCTGCCACTTGTCTGTATGGCTCACTTTTTATTCAGCTTTTTGACCACACATGCAAATTAGCGATAGTTTTAAAACAAGCTAGAATCATGGATGCAATTTGACTAAATTGAAGATGGTGACTCCGACCAGGCAGGACAGAGATTGTAGACTCTTAGTTTTGGCGAGTCAGAGTTTCTTGGTCCTGTTTCACTATATTGGCATCTTTGTTGTTCATGATAAAAAACTGGGGTTTGGAGCCTGGGTTAGAGTCAGTCATTTGAATTTCAAGGTCTTAAATATTGTTATTTATTATACTTTTTGCAGTGGTTATTGTTTGATAGTCAGTAACAGCAAATCTCCTAAAATCTGAAGTACCCTCCTGAGTATCTTCCTAGCCTACAGCATTGCCATTGCCTGAACAGTCTTAATTCTTCTTCAATTTGTGAGTCTTGTATCTTAGTATAGTTTAATAATTTAGTTAATTCCCAGGTGAAGTCCTGGTACTATTCTATTTATTCTATTTTTTAAATTCATTCTCTACTCTACTGGTACAGCTATGTTGACAGTCTAGTAGACTTTCTCTGCCTTGTTTGCAACAGCCTGATTCAGTCTTCTTGCTTTGATAGATTGTTTGTTCTTAATCCCAAAATAATTTACTTTTTACATCTGCTACAAAAGTCTCTGATTTGCACTATTTCCATTTATTTACATAGTTAAAAGCAAGTCATTTCCACTATTTCTCAACTCTCATCCTTGCTTTTGTATTCACTTTGATATAATTTATTGCATTCACTTATAGCAATTTATTTTTTTAGTATTATTCCCCTTCAAGGCGTAGATGTTCATGGCTTTCCATAGAATTCTTTTCCTTAATATGCAAATTGCTATAATTCTTACAAAAGAGACTAGAGTGTTTTCCCACTGCTCTCTCAACTGTTTTTGAATTCAAAGAAGTCCTTCTCTTAGCTTGCAGTTTTAATTTCTCTGCAAAAATAATATTTACTGTTCTCTGTACTTTGTCTATTGTTGTTCCTGGATACAATTTCTTTTGTTTTTTTTTACTTATTATTATGGGTAATTACAAATTGGAGATACAAAAATCAAATAAGTACAAAAATTTAAATATCTAGGAAGATTTTTAACAGAGGCTGGAAAGTGACACTAAAATCTAAAGCTCAATTGGGAGGGCAAAAGATGCCTTCCAAAAGCTAAGCAAAGTATTAAGAAACAGGAAAATTTCATTAGAAACGAAGAAAAGAATTGTTATCTAATACCAATCCTCCTATATGATAGTGAATGCTGGACATAGAGAAAGAAGTGACTTGAATCAACAGAAATGTGGTTCTACAGAAGGACCCAAAGAATAACATGGACCAAACATGTGAACAACCACAAAGTCTTAGAGAAAATGCAAACAAAAACACACTTATATTTAGCAAAAGAAAGAGACAGTTGAAATTTCTAGGGCTCATAATGAGGAAAGAGGGCTTAGAAAATTTGACTCTCACAGGACATATTGAAGACAAAAGGGATGGAGGAAAACAATGCATAACAAATTTCTGTAAATGGTTGGCAGAACATTGGATAGGATAGATAGCAAAAATAAAAACTTTATTAAGAGCTATAAAGGACAGGGAATTGTGGAGAGCCATGATTGGCAATGTCCTAAAGAGACATGACACAGAGAAGAAAAAGATTACTGTAACCTTTATATTTTATATCTTTCTTATCTCTCTCTCTCTCTCCCCCCCCCTTTGATTGGTACAATAATTTTATTGTTTTTCACTTCTGTTTTCACTTTCTTTCTTTTTCATTCATTTTCTTATTTCCTTGATATATTTTTTCATTCTACTTCTAATGGTTATTTGGTTTCTTTATACTCTTTGGAGAGCTTCCATTTATCTTTCTTTACCCTTTTTTCAATTGTTTGTGTTCTTGTATACAAATCTGGCATGTATACATGATTTACATCAATAACCAATCAGCTATAAGCAAGGAAATTAAATGATAAAAAAATTACCATAAGCTGCCATTCTTGATAACTATATGAAGCCACAAGTACTGTGACTGCAAAAAGAGTATTAGCGTCTTCAACAAAGACTTCTTTAAATGATGACTCTGGAGATTTGTACATTGAAGCAAGGACATTCCAGGAATACCTCACACTATCTCTAGGCTTTGATGATCTAAGATTGGTGAGGCAAAAGGAATATTTTACTAAACAATTTTTAGCTAGCTGTAGTTAAACTACTTTGTTGAAATCAAACTGGAAGAGAATGGTATAAAGATTACTTCATGTTATTCACTCAATAGGATATTTACATTCAAATGTGCAACAGAGCCATAAAAGAAGATAATAAAAACTAGGTTGCCCATGTTATTAAGTAAGTTATCACACACTGGCAATAAAAAGGAAAAATATCTGGAAATGGAAATACGAGGGTCATTCAATAAATAAGGTGAATTTTTCGTTATAAGGACTTCTAATACAGATAGAAGCTTACTTTTTTTTTTCAACGTAGTCTCCCAGCACTGTCACACACTTTTCCCATCTGTGCACAAGCTTTCGTATTCCCTCAGCGTAAAAATCTTTGGACTAATGTCTCAGCCAGTCGTTCACAACACTTTTGACTTCATCGTCACTTTTAAACTTTGTGCCTCTCGTGAACGCTTTCAAGGGACCAAGCAGGTGAAAGTCTGAAGGGGCAAGGTCTGGGCTGTAAGGGGGATGAGGGAGTAGTTCCCAGCCCAGCTCATTGATGGTCTGCACCGTTTGGGCTGCTGTGTGAGGCCTTGCGTTGTCAGGATGCAAGATGACCCCTGCATTTGTTCTTTAAGTCTTTCTTGACCTGCCTCAGCAGTTCACAGTAGTTGGCACTGTCAGACTGAATGAGGTCATTGACTGATTCGATCACCTCAGGAGACATCACTTCTGTAGGCCTCCCAGGCCTGTCTTCATCCTCAACACTGCTCCGTCCTTCTTTAAACAATTTAGCCCACTTGTAGACATTTTTTTGGCTGAAACATGTGGCACCATACACAGTTGACATTTTCCTATGAATTTCAACTGGTTTGCACCCTTCAGCAACCAAAAACTTGATAACTGACCGCTGTTCAATCCTGGAGCATGCTTCTTGGTCGGCCATCTTTGTTAATCGCCAAGTCTCAAAGTTTTTTTTTAATCTGCAAAAGAAATTAAATCCATGTGAAAAAGAAGTAAAACAAAAAAAATAAAAAAGAGTAAGCTTCTATCTGTATTAGAAGTCCTTATACCAAAAAATTCAACTTATTTATTGAATGACCCTCGTAAAATATGACTTGATGTTTCATCAGAGGTAATTGAGCACGTACATAAAAATAGAAAGGAGTGTAAGACAAAGATGCTTCTTTGACTCAAATTAATTTAACCTTCAACTAGACAATGCTAAGAGAACTAGAAATCATACCATGATTTATTTTTGGTGGCCATAATCTATGCAACATAATGTATACTGATGACACAGTGTTGATGGCAAACACAGAATAAAAACTGCAGAAAACTCCAGGACAAAGTTGTAAAGGAAAGTAGGAAGAAAGTACTATCCATTAATTGTAAAGACAAAAGAATATATGGTTGTGAGCAAGATGTGAGCTACAAATACGAGATGTCAAAATCCCTAGGAAGTGTTTTAACAAATAATGGAAAATGTAATATGGAAATCCAAAAGTATATTGGAATAGCAAAAGATGCCTTCCAGAAGTTAAAGAAAGTATTAAGAAACAAGAACATTTCACTAGAAGCAAAGAAAAGAGTGGTGGACTGCTATGTGATATTTATCTTCTTATAGTAAATACTGGACAACTTCCTTAGAGATGAAAAGAAGACTTGAGGCAACAGAAATATGGTTCCACAGAAGGATGCTAAGAATATTATGAAAACGCATATAATCAATAAGGAAGTTTTAAGGAAAATGGCAAAAAATGGATACTTAGATTTAAAATTATAATGAGATAGCTAAAAATTTCTAGGGCACATAATGAAGAAAGAATTCCAGGAGAATATGACACTTACAAAACTCAGTGAAGACAAAATTAGCAGAGACAAACAGCGAGTAACATACTGCATGTGATTGTGCAAATAGGCAGTAGAATATACGGAGACAAACATTGCTAACAGCTACAAAAAGTTGGAAGCTGTGGAGAGCCACGATCATCCACGTCTTGAAGAGACATCACTTATAAAAAATGAAGAAGACATATAGAGCTAGTATCCCTTGAGCTGTGGGAGATAAAGTAAGTGATGTCGGTCTGGTTTCCTGTCAGTCAGAAACTAATAGGAGCTGGCTTTATTCTCCTGCCTAAGCAGGATTGTCACATGACCCTTTATATGTAAAGGCAGATAATCATTTTTACATCACCCACATTGTTTTACTGTTACAGTGGGAGAATGATACACAAATAAAGAGATAGTGAGAATTAAATAGAATGAAAATGTTGGATATAACCAAATTCCAGTGCAGAACTCTTGGTCACTCACTCACTCAGGTTATTCCAACAACACACAGAGTTAAGTGACTTTATCAACTATTGATCTGATAAAATCAATAGGCATTAAAGCAAAATATAATACAGCTAAATAGAGCTTAAAATGAGTGTCTGCAGGTATTTGTGTGTGCATTCGTACA
This sequence comes from Acanthosepion esculentum, assembly GCA_964036315.1. Lineage (NCBI taxonomy): Eukaryota > Metazoa > Mollusca > Cephalopoda > Sepiida > Sepiidae > Acanthosepion > Acanthosepion esculentum. Next base: position 88,494,679 of record OZ038479.1, read on the forward strand.
TTAAGTAATGTTTATTTCCCAAAGGAAATCTTCAATATGAAGAGCAGAAAATCATTGGATATTTTCCTTTAGGTTCAATGTAATGTTATCACTTGAAGAGGAAGTTCTTTGCCCAGTCAAGACTAGGACTGTCTTTGTTCTATGATTACAAAAGAACTAATTAGTGCCTAATATATATATATATATATATATATATATATATATATATATATATATAATTGTGCATTTAGGTAGCAGTCCCTCTCTAATATAAGTTTCATTAAAAATGACTGACATGGTTTTTCTGTGAAGTTTTATTGTATTTTTCAATGATAAAAATGAGAGATATTTTGGTGGTACTTAGTCTGTGTAGAAATTGCCCAAATGTTTGTTTATTGAAGTGCTATTGTAAATGGACATTAAGAGTTACTGTAAACAGTGTATAATTTGCTGATAGATAGACTTACTGAATACAGCCAGTCATTTTTAGATGTCATATGCAGTTGTTCTCAACATGTATGTTGCATATCAAGGCTGGTACATTTTCATGCTGGTTTAAATGTGCTCTTATGGAGATCTAGTTTTAGATATGTAGGGTCAGCCATCTTGATTTTTACACACACTAAGTACAGAAAATAAATGTTTTTTATTGCATACAAGAAAAGTACAGCAAAAAAGCTTAGCAGTAGTACTTAGTATTGGGGAAAAGTGCTTAACATTGAAGACAAAAAGACATGAAACTGACAGTAACCAAGCAGTGTTGATTTATATGTCTATACTTTCAATAATTCTATCTATCTATCTATCTATATATATATATATATACACAAGTGGACATTGAAGTTAACATTCATGGCAACTGTCTGTTTCATGCTTAAATGCAATCACCAGGCCATGTGCATTGTGTTTTGTCTTGACTATATATGCTGACCAGTGATGCATTATGGATAGGTATATTGTATTATTCTAATAGTTATGGGATGAGAAGTAATGGCTATATTTCAGATTATTTTAGGGGCTATTGGGTGGAAATAACTGTGGGTCTGAATGCCATTTTGAGGCTATTTTATAGTGTTGTTTGTTAACTTCATTATTCAGTAGCTGATGTACCCAGTAATTCCCAGGAAAGCAGATGTTATCCCCAGTTCCTGTCCTCATATCTTTTCTTTGGTTATCTGAAATTAACAATTCAAAGTACGTATCACTGAAAAGGGCTTTTGTGCACACAGAGAATACCCAACTACCACTCCTAGGAATTTTGTTGAAAATACCAATAAGTTATTAGAACCAAAATCATAAAGTAACTTACATAATAACAGGCAAATCAGTTATCAGAAAGTACCAATTCAAAGTAAATAGCCATGAAAAGACTTTTGTGCATTCACAAAGAATATAGCCCTTAGTTAAATAAATTTACAATAGTTGTACAAATTGACTGACATATAGTTTCACAATAGACCTGCAAATAGATTTATATATAGATTTACAAAAGATTTACAACAGAGACAAATAGTACAGTTAAATCATAAATACCTGATGATTGCATATTTCTTATCAAGTTTGCAGAGCCTCATGATAAACTATATTTTTTGGTCTTTCTGTGTGGGGTATAAATAAACAAATGATTGGGATTGCTGACTCTTGAACACCCCACATACAAACTTGGCTATGGGAGAAAATTGGTTTCTGTAAGTTTAAGGCCTACCACATCCAAAGACTTCCCCTGAGCTTTGTTAATGTAGGTTGCAAAACTCAGTTTCACCGGGAATTGCAGCCACTTGAACTGGAAAGGCATATTCTAGGGAATAAGTGGAATTTTAGGAATAAATATAGACTTATCGCTTGCTTTGCAAGTCAGCATTGTTGCCTCCATGACTGTTGGCATCATCTTTGTGAATAAAAATAATCAGGATTGACAAAAGATATAAAAGGATAACCACTTTTATTTATCGCCACATGCTCATTATCCCTTCATTCAATATGGCCTCTGGTTCGCTTCCAGGTAGAAATTTGTTTTTCCCCATGGACAGCACTCAAAGGGAAGTTACCTCTTTATATTAACAGTTCATCCCCTTTTTCTTTCCTGTTGGACATCAAATGTCTTCTGAAAAAAATAATTAGAGAATATAACAATTCATCATACAGAGGGCACTTTGGGCTCTGCTATAAACCCAAGAATTTTATATGATGGTACTCCTTTCTTTGTCAAAGAGTCAGCAATTTGTGCATCAGTTGGTATCCAAGAGATTTCTGAAGTCTCTTTTCCTTCTACCATTTCTCTCAAAATGGCTATCTTGATGTGGAGTCTTATCTATGTGTTGAAGAGTGTGCTGCATCATAGAGGCAGGAATTGTCTGTTTTACAAATGATCCTTATGTTGTCAAGATGATCTTTCAGCTGCAATAGCTCCAATAAAATTTTTCTATAAAACAAATATGCTTCTGACATGTCAACCAAAGCTAATATTTCAGAAGCTAGGGTCCTTTTAACAATTCTTCTAATATGCTTGGATTGCCAAACGATGGGCATATATTAATTGTTGCTTCCTACCAAAAAGCGTGTGTAGCCTCCTTGGGATCCACCTTGGGATCTTGGCAAAAGAGGCATCACTATACACAACAATTTTTAAATCTCCAAGGCTTACTAAGTATGGAATATCTGAGATTTTTCCTTTTTTGCTTTCTTAATTACTCTATTAACTTGTTTTATACATTCCACATTTTCTTGTTTGAGTATGGAACTTAAAGTGCTGACATCATAGCTTAGATCGGGTCTGGTCTAAGTGGCTAGCCAATTAAGTTGGCATTTTACTTGTCTGATTTCAGTAATTTCTGTTGTGGATAATGTGTCTTTTAAGTTTCTACCTGTTGCTACTGGGATATATTTTAACTTCTTCACATATTCATTCTGTGTTTAATGCTTTCCCTGTTCTTCTTTATGTCTAATGCTATGTACTGAAACTCAGCAACCTCCTCAGATTTAACAGCAAGTACATGACGAAGTCTGTCCACAACCCTTCCCTGAAAAATCTGACCTTGCAAAGCAAAAACCATTGACATGGGCAGCAAACTATACCCTCTGGTTTGTTTCCAAAATACCATATGAACATGGTTTGATCATATTTTGAATCTACAGCTTCTAACTTCATTAATTCCTCCCTGAGTGTCAGGTACCAAGACCTTGAAGCATCCATCAAGCCATATACACATTTGAAGAGCTTCCAAATATAAAATGGAGGTATCCCAGCCTCTTTTGGAGGCCTCAAAGAAACCAATCAGTCAAACTGTTTGACATGTAAAAATGCTGTCTTTATATCCATTGATTTGCACATCCTATGGTTAGATGCCATTATTGCTAATGCTGTGTGGAGACCTTCTTTAAAACATGTTGGAGAAACATTCCTTGTGCTACAGGCATCTTTGTCCGGAAAGCCCCTAGCAACAAGTCAAGCATTTGCAGATCTGTCTGCTATTAGAACTTTTATTGCTGTAATTTTGCATTTGCATTTTGTGAAAATCTTGGCTTGACCTTTGAGGAGGAAGTCATTATATTTTCCTCATTGCAAGAGGTATGTTCATTGTCTTCTGTTGTTTGCCCAGTTTCACTCACTTGCCATTCTGATACTCCATGTTCAAAGTCCAACCAAAAAGTTTCACCTTCTTCTATTACTACATTCATTAGATGTTTGTTTTTACCTGTGACTTTGCCTGCCCTACTGATGACATTCATTTTTTTTTCATTCAGAATCCTCATCATTGGCAAGCTTGCATTTAATAATTTGTCCTGGTTTAGGAAGTTCAATTGTCTTTGGGGTGATGTTTTGTTTATGGGGTTCCTTTCTTGTTATCACAGTTTGAAGTTGGCACTAACAATATAAGAACTTTCCTTGGTGGGAATCCTGACTGACACTTTATCTAGTACCATAGTCTGTCAGATGAAGTAATTTGTTGCCATTAATTTCTTTAATATCCATGACAATGCTTTCATTAAAATGGGTCCCTAATGAAAATTCAGCAATAGATCTGGGTTCAGTCTATGTATAACAAATGCATATTTCACAGGAATTAGGAAGTTTCTGTAAAATTTTTATGAACTCAGAATCCCTGGTTCCTGCATTCCTAGCTTGATCACATACTGCTGGGATGACTGAATTGTCTATGCAATTTTATGGCAATTTTTATTTTTTCTGATCTTGTTTTCTTAGTAATTTGAAAAGAATTTGATTAAAGTTAACCCTATCCAGTGTAAGTCTGGTAATGGGAACATGATTAGTGACCAGACAAGGTGCATTTCATTATTTTTAGTGGATATCCATATTTGAGACAGACACCCTGTTTTTGTTTTAAACAGTGTGTATTACATCTATTGGCCTGCATACTTAAGAAATCAGGATAAAAAAAAATATGCTCTCCAGCAGTTTTTGAACCAGCCACCAGAGAACCTACTGTTTGATCCAGTGTGTCTTAGACCACTTATCCACAGAGTGAGTACAGCCAAGCAATGTTCTATTTTCCCTTTTAAGGAAAGCACATTTTCTTGTTCAGATTAATTTTACTCTGACATTTCTAGTGGACACCCATATTTGAAATAGATGGGTATTTGTAAATAATACAAAAGGCATTGGCCATAGAAACATATTCAGTTAAAACAAAATCCTTTATAACTAAATAATTTAACATTTTATTATTCTGCATGTTAATGTGAACCTCTTGATATTCTACATCTTTCTTCAGTATTTTGTTTACTTGGTTGGCAAATAATCTAGAAGAAAAACTGTGGATTCAAACCAGCCTGGAAAGGGTTGACAAATAGCACATGAACGTATAGGAACCAGCAGGCAACATCCAGATGGAAAATGCCTATTTTAAAAAAAAAACTACAACTGTAGTATCATTGAACATGTGGTACACAGTGCATCAGTACAAGCTGGATGGAGAGAGTGTGCATCACACTCTTTTAATCATCTGAGAAAACTTGTTTTGTCTTCCGTCTTTCTGGCTAATGCTAACTGTTATGGTAATTTACCAATCCATGCATGAACTCTACCAGCTATAAATAGGAGCAGGTATTGCCTTTTTGGAGTGGGAAGTTTCCAACAGTCAGATTTGACAGTCAGACTGAACATTCTTACTATAACACCATCATTTGTACATGTTTGTATTACTGTTTCTGTTAATATATTTGTTTAACTCAATTCCTTTCTTCGTATCTTTATTACTGGCCCTAACAAGGCCACAACACTAACTTCTAAGACTAAAATTTTCTGCTGGTATGAAATGGAAAGATTATATTGAATTAATTGCTAAGTCTGCTGATAGAATCTATCTTGCATGTTTATAAGTTTACCATTCATCTTTGCTTTGAATGTTGTAGCTGCACCTACTCTGATGCTTGTGTTATATGTTTAGAGATACTTGATAAAATCCAAAAAAGAATCTGCCATGTTACTGGTCCTGATCTGGTATTTCAGCTTCAGTCACTTTCCTACTGCCATAACATAGCTTCTCTGTGCTTTTCTATAAATATTTTAATGGCAATTTTTCAGATGACATTTTCTCTATGGTACCTAGATTTTATAAATTTAAGTGCAGTAATAGATTGGCAGCAAGGTTCGATCATTTTACACTTGAAATGGCTAGATGTAACCACAAGTTCTATGCTAACAGTTCAAACTTCTCCCTTGTGAAACTGTCTTCTTGCTTTAAATTTAAATGCAATGTCAATCATTATCTACTGTCTTCTAAATTCCTGTTGTTTTGTTGTTTTCTCTCCTTAATAGTTTCTTTTTTACATATTCTGTAACATTTTTTAACTCCTCTCGCATCTCAGTGGATTTATTACCTTGCTTGGAGTGAGATAACTAAATTAATTTTTTTAAAAAGAAAAAACTTATTTTGATGATTTTATTCAGAAGAGCCAGACAGTTAAGGTAGAATACAACTCCATCTTCCTGTGTCAATTAAAGGAGGCATAGAAAGAAACATAGAAAACTTAGAAAGCTGCTGAAAAAATGTTATTTTTTAACAAGACAATGCACCTGCTCACAAGGCTAGCAAGATGATGAATGTTTTGAAAAATCTGATGTTTGAGTACACAGATCATCTAACTACCCACTAGATGTTTCCAAATCTTAAAAGGAGTTTGAAAAGGAAGAAACATTCAAATGATTTGAAGGTGATAGCAGCAGGCAAGTATTTCAATGTTGAAAAATCAGTTTTTCTTTAAAGTATTAAAGATACTTGAAAAATGATGTTCAAAATGTGTTGAAATGTGGGCTGAATATATGAAATAACATGCATATTTCATAGCTTTATTCTCTCCTTGGCTTGGTCAAGAGATATTCAGCACTGTCTTGTATTTTTAGTTTCTGACAGAGTTTTCACACCAGTCATATCTGGAAACTTTCATTGGAAATAAAAGAGAAAATTGTTATTTAAGCACAACCACTCCCACCATCTTGCAGAATACAAGGAAGAATTACCATCCAGAAGACAGCATGAATAAATCATATTTATGCTACTTTCTAGATTACTTTAATTCTTTCTTAAACTTTCAGTTCTATTTTCACAAAGCTCTGTGGTGCTTTTCCAAGCATGCTAATAGTGATGGGCACAACAGCTATTTTCATATTCCACTATATTTTTATATACTGAGAAGGACAAAAATTTTCCAGGTTTTCTATCTATTTCTATTCTAGCAGAACAGTAACACCACCTTTCTGGTAAATAGTATAGCCAGATCTCCTTCTCTGGCCTAGATTAGGTGATATATATGAAGGGGAAAATGCTGTATCAAGAATTTAAGAGAGAAATAGAAAATGATGGATATGCCTATGCAAAGGACACCTGAAAGGAAAAATGAAATCCCTTATCACTGCTACTCAGAATAAGCAGATGATGGCAAATTACATCAACACCACAATAGGCTAGTGTGGCTAGTCTGTTTTCAAAGTTTAATGTCTAGTAGTGATTTAACTGAGAATTATTACATTTAACAATGGCAGGCTATTTATATTGTGAGCAGGCAGATGTGATTTTTACATACAGCCATGCAAATGGCAATGGACGTGAGGCTGCATGGCTGTATCAGATTGCATTTCCAGACCAAAGGCAGCCATGTCAACCAACCTTTGCTGTTGTTTATTGTCGCATTGCTGAGACAGGATCCATGGAACCACAAACTATGGATTGAAGTTCTGGCTCTCGAGATTTTTTTCCATTTTACTTGTGGGGTTAAGCCACTCTCCAACAAATCCCAATAATGTTTCGACAGTGTTGTTTGGTGTTTTTTTGTGAAGGACTGGCGATGGTTATAAAACCTTTGCTTGCAATTTCAATATTAAGGAGTTTAATATTCTCCTTGAATATATACATATATATGTGGGTCATTCAATAAATAAGGTGAATTTTTCGGTATAAGGACTTCCAATACAGATAGAAGCTTACTTTTTTTTAATTTTTCAACGTAGTCTCCCAGCACTGTCAAACACTTTTCCCATCTGTGCACAAGCTTCCATATTCTCTCAGCGTAAAAATCCTTGGACTGATGTCTCAGCCAGTCGCTCATAACACTTTTGACTTCATCGTCACTTTTAAACTTCGTGCCTCTCGTGAACGCTTTCAAGGGACCAAACAGGTGAAAGTCTGAAGGGGCAAGGTCTGGGCTGTAAGGGGGATGAGGGAACAGTTCCCAGCCCAGCTCATTGATGGTCTGCACCGTTTGGGCTGCTGTGTGAGGCCTTGCGTTGTCATGATGCAAGATGACTCCTTCTGACTGATGACCCCTGCGTTTGTCCCAATAGATAAGCTCAAAGTCCTTGCAATGTCATCCACTGTCAACCTTCTGTCAGACTGAATGAGCTCATTGACTGATTCGATCACCTCAGGAGACTTCACTTCTGTAGGCCTCCCAGGCCTGTCTTCACCCTCAACACTGCTCCATCCTTCTTTAAACAATTTAGCTCACTTGTAGACATTTTTTGGCTGAAACATATGGCACCATACACAGTTGACATTCTCCTATGAATTTCAACTGGTTTGCACCCTTCAGCAACCAAAAACTTGATAAGTGACCACTGTTCAATCCTGGAGCATGCTTCTTGGTCGGCCATCTTTGTTAATCGCCAAAACTCTCAAAGTTTTTTTTTAATCTGCAAAAGAAATTAAATCCATGTGAAAAAGAAGTAAAACAAAAAAAAATAAAAAAGAGTAAGCTTCTATCTCTATTAGAAGTCCTTATACCGAAAAATTCACCTTATTTATTGAATGACCCTCGTATATATATATATATATATATATATATATATATATATATATAGGATTAAACTACCCCTCCCTTCAACAAACTGAATATGTCATATTTGTCTACAATCAAGATACATTTCTCACTGGCATACTTTCCGCAATTGTCAATGATGACATGTCTATGTTCCAGTTTATCATGACATGAAAAATAACTACCCACTTCCACCCTCTGACCGTACTTTTCTATTTAGCATAGATCTGAAATTTAATAGGTTAATCAAGACATACCAATAAGTCTATTTTTAATTCTGCCCTTATGTCCCCCACCTTTAACTTTCAGAAAAGAGGTAACACTTTGTTTTTTTAATTTTTTTTAAAAATCAGTTAATCACCAGTTACTTACCATCACCTGAAGAAATACAATCATAGTATTGAAATATGAAAGCTTTTGTGTAGCGATTTCAAAATGTTTTTATTATAATCTCATATAATAAATATATATTTGGGTACCAAGAATACATTTAAACAAGCCATATTAAATTCAGCTCATAAGGGCGCTATTTTTTTTTATTGTATTTTTCCTATTTTCAAATGTTATTGCTCATCCATATAAAAATTTTGGATAAATTGGCCAAAGTTCCAGTTTTCGCTTGCATACTTTTGAACATCCTGGTAATTAAATTTTGTCAGCGTCATTCCATAAAATCCCAGGGTGTAGCAAGCAAACTCTTGCCTATGATACTGACAGTATTTAGTTCTTGATAATGATCAAGGTGACTGAAAATACTAAAACAAATGCAGAACAAAACATGATCTTTGGACAGTTTATCCACAAGTTTCATCTGGATGTGCAGCTTATTTGAAAATTTGTAAAAATACAATAAGAATATAAAGCAGATACCTTGTCAGTTCAATTTAATATAACAAATTTGCATATATATATATATATATATGTGTGTGTGTGTGTGTGTGTGTGTGTGTGTGTGTAAGATGCTATTCAAAAGTCCTAGGAATTTGTTAAAAAACTTTCAAATTAATGTTTACACATGTATACAATAATCTCAAAATGGGTGCTGGTACAAAAGTCTTATAACATTTTGTCTGCTAAAATTTTTTGAACTTTTGATAGCCTCTTATCGCAAAATACATTCGAATGCTTGAAGGTGGTCATCAGTGATGAAAGCCGTCTTCATCGCTGATTTCGGGGTTCTTATTCATCATATCAGCTCCGACAGCCACCCCCAACCTGTTATCTTATTCTACAGGTCGCCACTGTTTAAAGAATTGTGCTAGTGCTCATGACAGAATTTATACTTTCAGCTCTTAGAGAAAAAAAACAAAAAAACCCAAAAAAAACAATGGAAGCGTCCAAAATTGCGTCCAAAAAAAATATTTTTACAATACATTTAGCTGTTCATTAAAATGGGGGCGTCTTCTTTTTTTTTCTTTTTCCTCCCTTTTTTCCTTTTCCTTTTTTCTTTTCCCCCTTTCCTTCTCTTTCCCTTTTTTTCTTTCTTTCTTTTTTTTTTCCTTTTCTTCTTCCCCTTCCTCTCCCTTTCTCTTCTTTTTTTCTTTTTTTCCCTCCCTGAATTATCTACATTGCTTGCTTCGCACCCAAAAATAACTTATACTACTTAATTAAAAACATTAACAATATTATAAATTCATTTAATAAATTTTTATACAATCATAAATATGATCAAAAGAAAATTGTTTAAATATAAGTATATGTTTTGGATGTATGGTAATTGTAACTTTGTTAGAATCAACATGTGTATGTGTGATCAGCAAGCCAAGTGCAGATTCCTATTTCGTCTGTTGCATTCACTTTTGGGTGTCCTTCGAAATACATTACTTCACCCAGCCACGGGCTAAATAACAAGATAAATGGGTTCTCAAGCCCTAAGTGGAAATCAGTGTAGAAGAAGGCAACTCTGAAATCAAAACCTAGGAAAAGACAGCAATTGTATTATCTTTGTTAAAATGTTGTAGCAGTTCATAAATAATTAAAAAAAAAAAGAAGGAATCTGTGGAGAGCCATGGTTGTGTATGTCCTGAAAGCACATGACATTTTAAAAAGTGAAAAATAAATTAACAAAAAATAGTGAGATAAAAAGCACTCAACGCTACAATAATTAAGATTTTTCTTCCAAATCACTGCTCTTTAAATTTTCAGAATGCCTAAAATTGCATCTTATAGTTGAAAAATATGAATACACATGACTTAAATCAACTTTGAAATTCAACTCTAAAATTACTCTTTATGATGACCTCTCAAAAAAATGATAACCTAGTTTGATGCAGGTAACCTTAATTGCATATTAATCGAAGAGGTATTGAATACAAGGCTATGGAGAAATGGGCACTGATAAAAGAGGGAGTTATGTGGGAAGAGTAAGCAGTTAAAAGGATGTAGTTTGCTGATAAAAAATATAATGAAGTAATTAGATCTATTGTTTAATGAAAATCAGAGATTTTGAATGTCATTTTAAAATGAAAATCCCCTCTCCCTAAAAAATGTATTGAATCTGGTGAAGATGGATATCAAAATTAGGTTTGGGAGGAAGAGATGTTGAATTACTTCAAGAATTATGGTAAAATTGTTAATTAGCAGCCAGAATTGTCAATGCTTAAAAAATTTGTGGCCATTGTTAGTTCTTTCATGTATTCAATTGAACTGTGGTTGTGTACACATGTAAAGTTGTGGGTGGGGGTTGAAGAGAAAGAGAGAAAGACAAATAATTAGTTCTCATCAAATATTTAAAAAAATTGAATAATCAAAAATTTTATGAAGTTAAAATCTATTCAGTTTTGTCTTTTTAATGTATTTACCTTAAAAAATTAGCTCAGATTTAAAATCAGTTCAAATTTAGTTACTTTGATATTCATTATTAAAATAGACTCATCAAAAATATTAATATATATAAATATAAAGAGTTGCTGAAAAGCTCATGGCCCAACCAGGAAGCCCTACCCTCAGAATTGTTAGGCAGATTTTGAGAAGTAGATTAGTCTGAGGATTTATCAGCACCCACTTGCATAATTTTTTTTTATAGGTTTTAATTACTGTACCCACCAGGAAAAAATTATTTAGTTCAAGTGATCACCAAAAATGGAAAAAAAATTACCTGTGCATAGTGCTACCAACTATTTTTTTGCATAAAAAACTGAAAATGAAAACTTGTACTATACTTAAGTATATATGTTTAATGTTTTTTGTCAAGTGAAATTTATGATATCTATCTATCTATCTATCTATCTCTCTCTCTCTCTCTCAATATATATATATATATATATATATATATATATATATATATATATATAGAGAGAGAGAGAGAGAGAGAAAGAGGGAGACATATTATGAGATTTATATATATGTATATATGTGTGTGTATATTATATTACTGATGAGGTATATAAAGTGGGAGTAAAGTTCTTAACCAGAAAGGATTTTTTTTAAATTTTGATATTTTGTCAGATTTTGTGACCCCTTCATACATACTAGTGTTGCTATGGTGTGAATAGAAGTTTATGAGATCATTTTTATTGAAACATTTTAATTAGACATTTAGTTTTATATTAATAACAGTACAGTTTAACATGACATGGAGAAACTGTAGTGCATTGTTTCTATTTTATAGATATTCTATGTCTAAGGCATTTTTATATTTATACATCCTTTTTATAGATACAAATATTTAAGTAAATGCTCTGTTTATAATAAACAGTATTAATAACATTTACCGGCCTGAATGTCCGAGAAATTTTCTTAGAAAATATTTGCCCTCCGACAGGAATCGAACCTGTATCCTATACAGAACCGTCATATAGCCTGACGTGCCTTAACCGATTAACTGTCGGAGGATGGATATTTTCTATGAAAATTTCTCAGACATTCAAGCCAGTAAATGTTATTAATACTGTTTATTATAAACAGAGCATTTACTTAAATATTTGTATCTATAAAAAGGATGTATAAACATAAAAATGTCTTAAAAATAATTGTCAGACTTTGTCCATTTCATATTCTATGTTGTTTAGTTTATTTATAAGATCAGGTAATATTATTTTGTGGGGATATATTAATAAAGAATCATTATATTAGAAATATGTTGATGTTATATGAGAAATATTTTGGGTGGGATCAGTTGCAAGAAATTCTAAGAAAAATAAAACAAGCTAAAACACTGCTAAGAGGTGATCCCATGGTTAATCAGATTTGTATCTATGAAAACCATTGTTGAAAAGGAAATGACATTGGTTTGTAATGAGTTGGCAAACTTTTATCATTTTATCATCAGACTGATATTACTTTTTTCCAGCTTGCATATATAAGTTGTTGCACATCCAGATTAAATACTCTAATATATATATATATATATATATATTAATCATTTAGCCTCAAGCAATTCAACAAAGTCACTATGACACAAGTGGTTAATGAGTTTGAGAGAAGCTTATGGTTATATCTAGCCCTTTTAACTGTAAAAGTATGTGACCTAGCTGCTAATCTAGTACTGCACTTTGTAAAGCCAAGGTACCAAAGAGGAAAGCTCTGTAGAACAATTACCATGAAAATATTTATAGAAACGTCATAGGGAAGCTACATTACAGTGGTGGGAAGATGACTGAAGCTGAGATGCCAGGTTAGGACCAATAATATTGCAGATTCTTCTTTGAATTTTGTCTTCAGACATTTTTTAGGAAACATTATAATTTCAGTTTATATGTATCAAATGTAAATGATACGCAAAACACTTTTGTAACTATGTCAAGGATATATGTTTTAATTTTTGAAAATTAGTCTGTTAGAGGTCATATGATTTTACAATGTCTAAGAACTAAAATATTAAGCACTTTGACAAAGCATTCTCCCATAACAAACTTACCTGATCTGTCCTTTGCATTTCTGTTACCTCCATCTTTGAGAGTTTCTATTTATATGCGGTGGCACCCAAAAACTTTTGGTAACATATGCAGATTGATCCATCTATTTGTATATCAAGTTACTCAGTATCTTCCATATTACACCAAATATTTTACACATCTCTTGAAATATGTATAGAAACAACCTCCATTGGCTATCATTTTACCTTCCTTTGAGGAAGCCATTTAAGTTTCCTTATCTTTTGCCTAGCATATCATCTTTAAATATTGATTATATTTAATATCAACATTTTTTTTATATTTAGGAATCTGTAAGCGATTTCATTCATTGTTAGAAAAAGAAAAATTTTATGATCAGAGCTTTTGAACAGAAGGAATATTACCATCTCACCAGAGCCTAGAATACACCAAATGCATCTGCAAATGGGTAAGAATCCTCCCACAAAATGGGGCGCCTAGTCAGTGCTTGCAGACTTGGGTATAAATGACCAATGTTTGACTATACACTCATGTATAAACATGGCCAATATTTACCTATAGATTCAAATATAATCACAATGTTTCATGATTGAATCATATAAATGTCACCAATATTTACCTATTGACTCAAGCATAAATACAACCAATGTTTATGGATAAACTCAAGTATAAATCTGATCAATGTTTATTTATGAACTCAAATAATAAACAACCAATTTTTGCCTCTACTGAACATGTGAGCAACAAAGTTTTAAGAGAAAATGGAAAAAAAAACAGTTATACTTGGCATCAGATAGAGACAGTTGTAATTTCTAGGGCACATAATGAGGAAAGAGGATCTGGAAAATTTGATACTGACAGGACACATTGAAGGCAACAGGGACAGAGGAAAACAAAGCATAACCTATTTAATGAGCTTTTGTAAATGGATGGCAGGACAGAGTTTAGGAGAGATAACAAAAAGATAAAATTTATTAAGAACTATAAAGAACAGGAAATCATGAAGAGCCATAATCACCAATTTCCTGAAGTGCTATGGCACACAGAAGAAAAGTCATGTATAAACATCAGTATTTGCCTACAGCCTCAAATATAAACATGATCAATGTTTACCTATAAACCTATGTGAAAATAACCTATGAAAATTATATTAAATAGATTTTGATATCAAATATCCCAACAGGGATTAATATATTATTGAACCGAGCAACTCACAGTTGTAAGTATTTAAGAAAGAAATGTCCAACTACTTGAATTAAAGAAGATGGCTACAAAACACTAAGAAAATATATTGGAATATTAATACAAGAGTGATCAGAAAAGTTCATAAGTTAACGATGAAGGAGTGATGCTAGACCTGTGAAAGCTTACATTCATTAACTTCAACTCTTCTTATTAATAACTGCATCATTTCCAGGTAAACTGACTGTTCAAAGAAGACTTCAAAAGTAGCTATTAGCAAACCCTCTTGAAAATGAACAAAATTTGACGTTGTGGTGTTATCAGGTACCAGCAAAAAAAGGGTTTTAAACCCTCAAGAACATTGATACTGACATGGTTGGTACATTATGGGATGACATTCCAGCTTTATCAAAAGTACAAAAATAGGTAGCTGAATTAAGGATGTGAAGGGAGAGTTTTGAATATAACCGAAGGTCTGGACATCCTGCAACTGCTTCCACCGAGGAAAACATTAAGTATGTTTACCACATTGTGATTGATGACAGGTGATTGACTATAAATCAGATAGCCAATGCAGTTAACATATCCCATGAAAGAGTTGAGTACATTCTGCATAATGATCTTGGCATGAAAAAGGTTACTTCATGGTAGATATTATGTCTGTCTTCTAATACCTGATCAAAAGCACACCAGTCTGATCACATCATAGGGAAATATGACATTGTTTGAGACACATCCAGCAGGTTTCCTTGAATATTTCCTAACCCAGGATGAATGTTGGGTTCATCACTTTGAGCCCGAGACAGAGAGACAATTCATACAGTGATAACACCTCTCCTCACCTCTACCAATAAAGGCCAAGGTTGTTTCATTTACAGGGAAGGTGATGGCCTCAGTTTTTGGGAGATGTAAAAGTCATTGTGTTTATTCACTATCTTCAAAGACCCATACTATCAATGGAGAGTACTATACCAACATGCTGAAACAGTTATGAAGAACTATCAAGACCAAACACCCTGGAAAAATGATGAAATAGATCTTATTTCATCAACACTGTTCTGATGAAATAAGTTATATTTCATCAGAACAGTGCTCCAACACACAAATCCTTAGTTTCAGTGGCTGCTGTGCATGATTCTGGTTTTGAACTGGTTTATAACTCTCTCTGTTCTCCTGATTTGGCCCCATCTGACTATAATCTGTTCCCCAACATGATAAAAAACTTGGCTGGGAACCAGTATCACAGTGATGATAACATCATATCTGCTGTTAACTTTTTTTAACCAACAAAATGAAAGCTTCTTTACCAGTGATATCCAAGCACTGCAGCATCAATGGAAGAAGTATGTGGACTGTAAGGGGGACTATGTTGAAAAATAAACCTCATTTAGTCACATTCAATGAAAGTATATTGGTCAGCCTATGAACTTTTCAGCCGACCCACAGATTAGATCTTTTCTATAACATTATTATGTTAGTGGATAAAAATTTTCACCAAATTGTTGTTACATAAGTAAATAAAAACAACAAGAAAATCATAAGTTCAATAAAACTGAAACACTTTATTAATTCAGTGAATGGTACAATTCATTTCAAGAAATATTTAAATAATTTAATTTATATTTAAATATGTTTTGGCATTCAAAATAACAGTAGCATTGCTTTTAATGTCAGTTTTTTTCTTTCTTTATAATTTTATAACAATTTTGAGTATCATTTATAATCATGATTATTTCCTATGTTCTTAAATTTACAATTATGATCAATATTAACTGAAAATTATATAAACACAGCAGGCACAATTTTGAAAATTTAAACTTTTGCTTACATTGACACAATACATTTTAAGACACCTGATATTTTTTAAGAATTACTATTGTCATGTTTAAACATAGCAGAAAGTTATTGCTAAGACATCTCAACTTAATCTTTAAGTTTTGGTAAAAAACAAAAGAAAAATATACAAATGCAACATTTATTATAGAACATAGGTATTATTTACGTTTTCTTGTTTGTGAATCTAGTGGTTGTGAATTTATATAAAAATAAAAAATATATACAAAGTATATACAAAAAATATACAATGGAATTGGCAAAATTCATAAAGTATGTTTGCTCTCAAATGTGAACAATCCACTTATGAAAAATGCAGTATCTATATCTCTCTTTTGCATGCACATACACACACACACACACACACACACACACACACACACACACACACACATATATATATATATAATGTATTTGAGCAGCTGTTTTTAATTTAAGCAGGTTTGGTTAAAGATCTACAAAACTTCTTTGTTTAAGATTATTTATTTAATTTTTTCTTTGGTTCAGATCATTGTTTGGTTTCTGGAGGATAATGTGAACATAAAGAACTGTTCAATGTCTTTAACAAAAAAATAAAACTATTAGATATAGCCTTATGAAAGGTGAAAGTGCTCAAAAGACATTGAACAATTAATGTTCAAATTTTCTCTGGAAAAAAAAAATAGTCTGAACCATAAAAACTGAAACTGTGCTCAAAATTCCAGAATTGAGATGTGTTATAAATCTGAAGAACAGTTGAGATTGTGCAGAACAGAGAATTGCTAGGTTCTGTGAGGATACTGCTGACTTGAGGAAAGTTTCTGCCAGTCAGTTTTCAGTGATAAATGTAAGATATCTGGAATGGGCATGTAAATCCATGTGATAATTATTATGGATACTGATACTGTGGAAGGTAATGGTGATTTAAGGAGACTTGCTATCATTCAGTGTCTATTGATAACTACTAAATAACTAACATGAACATATAAATCATGAGAAGAAGGAGGAGATGATGAGGATGAGCTCTGATGCTACAGCAAACTAAAAAAAAATAAAAAATGGCCTGAACTATAAAAAAATGAAATACAAAAATCTGAAAGAACTTTTATTGCCATTCAACTCTCTCTCTCTCTTTATATATATATATTTTTTTCGTTTTTTGCCTCAAAAAAGTCTGCAGTGGACAAAATGCATCAGCTAAAACTCCATACATTTTTCCTTTATACATATTGTGTTTTTCTACAGATTAATTCTGAGAATATTTTACATATATATATATATATTTATTCACTAACAGTAGATAGGTTTACTTATCATTCACTTCACACTGCTCCTCAGGCTTTTGCACAGGTCTGGCAGTTTACCCCTTATTTCCTATTTAAGACTGGGTTCTCAGTTTCTTCAAAAGTCTACTTCCACATTATGCTTCTAACATCTCTGACTGAACTCTGAAATTTTATTTCCTAATTAACTCTTGACCTCTTCAAGTCTATAGAAAGCAGTTATCAGTTTTTGCTCTTTCTTACACTCATACAACACTACAGATTAACCCTCTACCTTGAGTGGCTCTTGGACATTATATTGGGTGAAAATTAGTAAAAATAATTAAAATATATATATACATATATATATACACAAAACAAAAATTATGTCCACCAAAATATTTCTGGAAATGAATACTTTTAAGACAAACAAAATTAGGTCTATTTCTTGATTTTTTGCACTTTAATTAAAGTGCAAAAAATCAAGAAATAGACTTAATCCAAAATTCACAGAGATAGTAAGCCCTTGTCAAGTGGATGGATGTAAAATTGGATTCAAATTTACTATCAAGCCCACTGAAATCACAAACTAGGGAAAACTAGGTGAACATTTAATTTCATTTTTTGGTAATATATATATATATATTCAAACATGTTTCATTGAATAATATAGACATGTTATGTCTCTTTATTTTTATACTGATCCTTTCCAGTTCTCTAATCAGCTTCTTGATGTTAAGATGAAATTCATCAATAGTTTTGCAATTCATCGATTTTTTCCTTCCCAAGTACTTTCGATCTCCTCCAAGAATGAAGATAAGCTGCCTAAATATATATATATATATATATATATATATATATATATATATATATATGTGTATATATATATATATATATATATATATATATATATATATATATATATAGATAGATAGATAGATAGATAGAGAGAGGAGTGAGAGAAGCAGTGTGGAAATAGAAATCAACTTTGCATGGTAACTGTGTCAGTTTCATGTCTTAAGCAGTCACCAGGACACTTATTACGATTCTTTGTATAGGCCCTATATATAGGTCAATGAGGGTTTGTGGAAAATTGGGCATAAAGAAAACCTGTTTTTTCCTATTTTTTTTGTTTAGAGCTAATGTTTAAGATTATTTATATCTGTACAATGTGCTAAAAAGTTTTAACTTGACCAAGAAGCCCTTCTAAACATATTTTGTTGTTTGGTCATTTGGTCAGACTTTTGGAAGTGAGTCAGTTTAGGAACTAATTAAATATCAGTCAGACCACACTTTGATATAAGTGATTATTATTTACAAATGAATTAAGTGCATTAACCTGGAAGAAGATTATGTTGAAAGATAAATATTTGTTGTGTAAAATAAATGCAAATATTTGCTGTGTAAAATTAATTTGATCCACTTTGTAATGTTACTCATAAAGTTTACATCTTAACACTATTCTTTTAATAATTGGGTGCAGGATCACTGAACAATGAGGATATAACTCACTGTGGTAACTATCTTGCACACTATTGTTATTGTTACCAAAGAGATTTTTGTCTTCACAGAGGCTTTGTAACATACTCAGCACTTACTAATATCAGTTATAGCTGGGTCCAGTGCTTAAAACCTTGCAGTTTGAATGGAATTGTTAAGAAATCTGAATATGTAATATTAGTGTAATTAAATTGATATACAGTAGAATCTCTGACAACCGTACTAAGAAGGCCTTCCAGATATGAGGAATTGCTTACAAAGTCCAGATATGAAGGATTATATTTAGATTAAAATAAAAGAACTGAAATCATGTTTAACATAATCTTAGTACACATGCCCATATCATGAGACTATGGATTCTATGAGTATTCCTTGTGGCAATTATTACATGTAATAGAGTAAATTCCTCCTTCAAGTTCTAGCTTATTATTTTGTTTTGTATTAAGTAAGTCTTTTATTGTTTTGGATGAGGTTGTGACAAATTTTAAGTTGAGTTTAGATAAATTCAATTCAGTTGTAGTTAGTGGGTAGGACAGTATATTATTTTATTCTTTGGGTTTTTTTTTTTATAAAGGACCACTTTTTTTATATAACTAATAAAAATGATCTTATAAATTTCTATTCCCATCATAACAACAAAATAAAATCTGGAATAGTAATCAAATTCTACTTAAGAGTACTCAGAATTTCCATTCCTCAGTATTTACATAAATAGGAAAAATACATTGAAAATACTTTCAAGCTGCTTCAATATCCTAACTATTTCATATTCAATGCAAAACAAAAGGCTCATAAAATATTCCTAAATATGTAGTAGGACATTACAGTTAAGCTGTACCAATTTCTGCCAGGTCTGCAAAGAGACATTAGGTCTGGAATTGTCCTGAAGGAAAATGACACTTTCTGATTTTCATTGATTGTTGCTTTTAATTGGTCCAGTTGGGAACAGTATTTGTCTGAATTCAATGTATGATTTTGCAGAAGCTCATAATACCCAACACACTTGGGTGGTTAAGAGTGGTTTATTTTGTTTTTCCCAAGACCTTTTTCTCTCCATAAAACAATCCACTTTTCATTGCCTGTCATTTAAAAAATGGATCATTTTGTTGCATTTGAACAGAGAATTCAGTTGAAATTCATAAAATCTTTCTCTTAAAACAATTTTTCAGGAAAATAGGTTTTTCATGTTCAGTAGATGTTTTTGTTCTTTACAGTATTGATGGGGGTTTCTTTCCTAACCTTTTCTTTTAAGTAGTGCAGGACGTCAACATCTTGATTATGTCATAATTTTCTCTTTAAGTTACATGTGCTATTCATTTTAGTTGTTGCTCCTGTTGGTAGTCCTCAAGTGAGTAGTCAAAATGATTAGCATATTCATCATTCTTGTTTTCATTTGAATTGCTTTTTATGTTCATTAGCATAAAATTCTCTTTGAAAAAAAGACAATACAAAAATAATCACAACACAAAATTGAAAAGGTTAATTGTGCACAATATTGAAACATTAAATCAACTCTGAAGGACAACAATGAACATTTACAATTAATAATATCAAAAAGAATTTTGTAGATAAAAAAAGAAAGCAGTTTAATGACAAAGGGAAATTATACTTTTAAATTAATAATAGCAAATCTAAATTATATGCATAATAGCCTTGTACTGAATAATAAATTAATTCTTAAACACTAACAATCTCTTTTTTTCTTATTTTCAATGCATTTCTGTGGTAAAATATTAGCAATATGTAAATAAATTGACATAATGACTCTATTCTGTCAATAATGCATTCATTACTTCTTGACCATTGGCAATCCCTTCCTACTTTTTTAAAATGCACTTTTATATCAAAATTATTTTAAATGCAGTTAGATTATACACAATAACCTTAATGCTTTCATTAATTCATGACTACTGAAAGTCCTTTTTTTATTTTCACTGCATTTCTATAAGAAAACATTTCCAATGCATAACTATAGGAAAATTTATTTGTATTATATTTCTAATGTAAAAAGCATTAGCAGTGGATTCCCATAATATCTATTTTCAATCAGTAATACTTTCCCAATAATTCTTGAACAATAACAATCCTATAGAAAAGTCACTTTTACTACATTACTGTTTATTATATATTTCTATAATAAACTCATTAACTGGTTATTATACATATAATAGCACAATTTTGTCAGATAATTTCATACCTCTGACAATGCCTGATTTTCTGTGCACTTCTATCATAAAATCATTTTCAATACATTTGCATTAAACATTTAATAATCCTATTCTATCAATAACAATTTAATTAATTTCTGACCATTTACAGACCCTTCCTTTCTCATTTTCAATGCTTTTCTACAGTAAAATCATTTTCTGTGCATTTATGTTGTACTTAAAAATAACCCTATTTTATCAATATTTTCATTAATTTCTCACCAATAACAATCTTGTCCTTGATTTTCATTCCAATCATATGGTAAAATCATTTCCAATACATTATTATAGGAAAACTGTTTGCAAAACATTTACATTACAGTATTAATAGCACTGTTAGTAACAAGAGTATTAGTTACTGACCGATGATTACACTTTCTGAGTTTTTAGCACAATTCTGTAGTAAAATCATTTCTATCCATCATTATAGGACAAATGTTTGCAATTGTTTAAATTAGATTTAAATGTCATATACTGTCAGTAATGGTTGCATTAGTTACTGACCACTGATAATAGCTTTCAGATTTTCAAAGTAATTCTATAGTAAAATAATTTCCAGTTCATTACTAAAGGAAAATGTTTGCAATACATTTACAGCCTTATCCTGAAAGTAATACTTCCCATAATTCCTGGCTGTTTTCTTGTTTATTTTCAATGTAATGCTATAGTAAAATAATTTTCAGTGCATTGCTACAGGAAAATTGTTTGCAAAACATTTTCATTAGACATATAGTTGTTCTATTCTGTCAGTAATATATTTTTAACCTGACCACTAAGAATCTGTCTTGTTGGTTTTTAATGCCTAACAAATAGTTAGGAGCGCTAAAAGTTACTGAAATGAATTTTAGGTATAAAATTATAACAGTAAGTGGTTAAATCATCAAAATCTACTTTTATACTCTAATGTTTCAATTTTCATTAATTTCCAATCCTGTAATCTATCTATAGATAATGGAGACACATGTTTGAATCCTGTTGGAGGGAACATTTTACTTTAATAAGAGTTCTCAAATGTTCGGGCAACTAGATGAAATAAAATACTGTTTAAAAATATAAACAGAGCCTCTACCCAAATATGGGTATCCACTAAATATAACATTTAAGTACATATATTCATTGGTTAATGTTACTGATCTACCTAGGTCTATTTGCTATAAGCAATGAGCAATTTGAGCTATTGCCTACATACGTCATTCTTTCCTTGTATGTTTTTTCTTTTCTGTCCTTCTTTCCTTTCCCTTCATTTAACATTTTTTTGTTGATTTTTAATTTTTTTTTCTTTTTCCATTTCAAGTTCTAGTTTGTGTTGGTAGAGTTTTATCTGGAAGCTTTACTAATAGTTTGGTTTGTTTTATACATGTGTGTGTGTGTGTGTGTGTGTGTGTGTGTGTGTGTGTGTGTGTGTGTGTATAAACCAGTTTGATTCACTTTAAAAGATAAAGTCTATCTATTTCATTTTTTATTGTATTTTTACAATTTTCCAATAAGATAGAAATTGTGGATAATTTTTTTTTCTGTTTTGTTCAAGTACCTCAGTCATTTTCAGGAACCATTTCAGATCTGTGTGGTAGACAAGATTCCTAAAGAATGTTGGAGTGTTGCCAGTGGAATCATGCCTACATTACATTGCTGTACAAAACCCAAGATAAAGTGGCTACAGTTTTATGGTGAAAAGTTAAATAATGAAGCAGATTTGAGCATTCTAAAAAGCTATGAGTAAGGCAAAAATATTAAAGTATTTGAATTATTAATATTATTATCACTATATTTGTTCATGTAGTAAATATATGAAATTGTATTGGTATATTCTATGGCTGCACCATTCAACAGAAAGTACATGCAGCTAATTGTCACTGTACCTAGCGTAATGAGTCAATGTACTTGTAGGCCTCATGTTTTTAATCATGAGATTTTGTCAAATTGTGTTTTTAATTTTTACTAATTGTTCATCCAATACAAAGTCTAAGAGCCAGGGGGTTACTGACTGAGGTTGATGCATGTAATAAGAGGTAAGGATATCTAAGAAAAATAATTTAACCTAACATATGAAAAGGTTAAGATTATAGTGAAAGCATCCTCTCAGGAATCTTTTCCACTAAGTAACAGTTCTTGGGAAGAAACTGTCTGAATGGAATTCCCTTCTTACTAATAGAATATGAATTGAATGGGGATGATCTGTTCTAGTATATGGCATAGCAGCTCTTAAATATGAAGATCAGAAAAGAGGGAAATATAGAATGCAAATTTTGCCATGAAAATAGCAATAGGTAGTCAGAGGATTGCAGTATTTTGTATGTGAGATAAGGGTTCAAACAGTTGTGTGATCTTTACAATGACTGACAAATTTGTGCAATGTATCTGCATCACATTTTATATGAAGCTCTGAAAATCTGCAACTGAGAACCTCAGAATGGTTTGTCAGGCTTCTTTATGTTAGACACAGGTTGTGAGTGAAAAACTCATTTAAAGGACAATCAAGTGCCAGTTGATAAGTGTTCAAAATACCAGGAAATGTGGTAAAAAATTCTGCCTGATGATATCACTTTGTTGCTTAGTCATTCCTTAAATCAGACACAGCAATTGAGTGACAAACTCATTTCAAGGCCCGTCAAGTGTTGGTTCAAGTCACTTTGTTGCCTAGTCATTCCTTAAATCAAACACAGCAATTGAGTGATAAACTAATTTCAAGGCCAGTCAAGTGTCAGTTCAAGTCACTTTGTTACCTAGTCATTTCTTAAGTCAGACAGCAATTGAGTGATAAACTCATTTCAAGGGCAGTCAAGTGTCAGTTCAAGTCACTTTGTTGCCTAGTCATTCCTTAAATCAAACACAGCAATTGAGTGATAAACTAATTTTAAGGCCAGTCAAGTGTCAGTTCAAATTACTTTGTTGCCTAGTCATTCCTTAAATCAAACACAGCAGTTGAGTGATAAACTAATTTCAAGGGCAGTCAAGTGTCAGTTCAAGTTACTTTGTTGCCTAGTCATTCCTTACATCAAACACAGCAATTGAGTGATAAACTAATTTCAAGGGCAGTCAAGTGTCAGTTCAAGATAATTGAATTCATGATGACCAGTCAAAAGCAAAATACCAGAAAATTTTGTGAAAAGACAAAATATTTCCCTGTGATTTAGCTGTCTTCTCCAGAAGAAATTGAAGGGGTAATGCATCAAGACCAATTGAAATTCATGGTAGCATTGGAAGATGACTTTCCCAGTGGTATTAAGGGAGATTATTTCAAAGGAGATGGTAGCTAAATTCAAATACATATAAAATATATGATCTAATTAAGTAACAATGTACTTTTTTTAGGTCTAATCTGGGAACTTTCTGGTATTCCCATCATACAATGAAAATGTTGGCTACTGTTTACTTAAAATATAATGCTTTTAGCATTTTGTGTCTCAGTATATGAAATCATGAGAGTGAATGAAATTCATTGTTAGTAACTCTTAACTGTAATACCATGTATTCTATTGCTAGTATTTAATAATTATTTTAATAATAATAATAATATATATGAATCATCAGGAGAGAGCTAGACAGGAGTGAGCCTTATATCCTTACTACAGAATTCTGTAAGCTTCATTATATTTCATAATTGTGTTATGATGGAATGAAGACATAACAGTAGTGATGATTCAAATTCACACAAAAAACAAAAAAAAAATTTCTCTTGTTTAACATAAATAGCTGGCAAAGAAAATTCAGAATTGACAGAAAGAATTTTATGGAGTTCGTGTATGTTGATAGGACAATGCAGAAGTTGATAAATTTCAATGGTGTATGACATACTGCTATTAAAAAAAATTACAACTTTATCTTCCTAGCTATGGACTACTTATAAGAAAATAATAATACACTATAGAAAAATTAAAGATACTTATTCAGCAACTATTACAACAAATGCAGCTGGACCTGATTGAATATTGAGAACAGTTGAAGGCAATCCTGGAAATTGCCCCATTGCCTGTCCCAGGCAATGGAGCAATTTCATTTTCCCCAAACTCAGTCACTAACTCAGTGAATTAAATTACTTCCCAGAAAAAAACATTACATTCTTATCATACTTCAGAAGGTACGAGGCCATTTTCAGAGAAGAATGTCAAAGATGATCAGAAGAAAAGAAAGTACATCTTCTGTTAGGAAAATTGTGCCCCTTTGAACATGAAAAATATCTGAAATTCATTTTGATCAAAAGTCAAGAAAAAGTGTCATTTAATGAAACTGTCAATATTATCAAAAGTTTTTTGGGAAAAGAATTCACTTTTTTATACACATTGGCCATGCATGGACTTTACTAAAAGCAAAGATGAAGATTTTGACACATATCTTGGTAAAGTCAACTGTGAGTGTGAGAAATTTAAACTGGATGAACTTTTCCCAGACAGATTTAAATGTATAATCGTTATTAAAGGTCTAATATCAAGCAACTGCTCTCGAATTCTTACAAAACTTGAACTGGATTCAAAGTTAAGGATACGGACTGTTGCTGAAGAGTACAAAAAAATTGTCAATGATACAGCAAAAATCTAACAAAATGACAGAAGTACAAGTAGTCTGAAAAAGACAGTAGTACCAAAAGAAAAAAATATGAAATAAAAATACTGTCAAACATAATGCATGCTATGGCTGTGGTATGCTTAATTTCAGAAAGGACTGTCCATTTAAAACAAAAAAATGCTTTAATTGTGGAAAAACAGGTCACAAAGAAGCTACTGCAAGTTAAAAAGCAAAAGAAATATACAAATTAACTTGATGAAAGTAGTGCTACCAGCTCAAAAACTGGAAAGTTCAAATAAGAGAAAATT
This sequence comes from Acanthosepion esculentum, assembly GCA_964036315.1. Lineage (NCBI taxonomy): Eukaryota > Metazoa > Mollusca > Cephalopoda > Sepiida > Sepiidae > Acanthosepion > Acanthosepion esculentum. The sequence continues at coordinate 88,520,541 of OZ038479.1, forward strand.
AGTGACAGTAAAAATGAATAACATTACAGTGAGATTTCAACTAGACACAGCTAGCGATATAATTGGTGAACAAACTTGGAACAGACTTGGCAAACTTAACTTGAAAAATACAGTGAAATTGCAAGAGGAATATTGGGTAAGAAATTAATATTTCTTGGGAAAATTACGTGTAACATTGCTCTTGCCAGTAATACTAAAAAAGCAGCTGCTTACATATTAAAAAATTCCAACTTAAATTTACTAGGCATCAATTGGCTAGAATTATTTGAACTGAGGAGTTGGCCAATTAATTCATTCTGTGGAAAAATTCATTGTTCATCAGAGAAAAAGATTACAGCTAAAGAAACACTAAAAAAAAAATTCACAAATATTTTCTCAGAGGAGTTGAGAAAATGTACAAAGTCAATGGCATTTTTCAAATTAAAAGAAAATGTGATACAAGTTTTTAAGTGTCTGTCTATATTTCTGAGATGAGGTATTATGTACAGTATTTACATTATTCGGCCTATTGTCCTCATGTTTGTCGCCATATTTGTCACAACATTTCGGCCGTTGTACGCTCCGGCCTTCTTCAGGTGGTTGGAATTTCGAACCGAACCCTTTATTTCGATCACTGGGGTAGACTGTTCTAGTTCCACGAGCCATGTTTGATGGATGTCAGTTATCAGTTATCTCCTGGTAATTTTTCCCTCTGAAAGCTCTCCACTGCCTGAACCGGGTATTGAACTCACACTCTTTGGGTCTGTTACTGGATCTAACCAACGCCTTTATCCACCGTACCATGTGTCCTTGAGTTTTTAAGTCTAAAAGAAAGATACCCTTTGCTGCATTAGAGTCTATTAACACTGAACCCGATAGGTTAGAAAACTGTGGAGTTATTGAAAAAATTCAGAATGGTCCATGTCAGTGGTTTATATTAGAAAGAAAAATAGGATTCGTTTATTTGTAGATTGTTGATTGGGTTGAATGACTGCCTCCTACCACATGTATATTCCTTACCAACTCCAGAGGATATATTTACCAAATTAAATGGTGATAATCTTTTTTCAAAAATTGACCTATGTGAGGCATATCCTCAAACTGAAGTGGATGATGAATGCCAGGGGTATTTGACTATTAATACACATAAAGGACTCTACAAGTTTAGAAGATTAGCCTTCGGTGTAAAAGTAGCCCCAAGTATTTTCCAGCAAATACTGAATGCAATGTGGGCTGGTGTTGTTGCTTACATAGATGATATATTTATTCAGAGTGCTATGAAAATAGACCACACAAAACTGATTCAGCAAGTATTTCAGAGATTGCATGATTATGGTTTCAAAGTCAGCGAACAGATATGTTGAATATTTTAAATACACACAGACATATATATATATATACACACACACACACACACACACACATATATATATACATTTATTTATTTATTTAATGACCAACATAAAAAAAATACTGAATTTTTAATAGCCAAAATAAAAGTAACTTGAGATTAAGTGGCCAACATTAAAAAAAAACTGCAGTGTCAATGAACAACTTGAAATAAAAAGGCTAATTCAACATGAAATGAAACTTAACAAAGGGTTCAATTGACATTCTGAGTTTTAAAAAAAATGTTTGAATGAAGGTTGGCAATTTTTAAAGTTTTTAGAAAGTTGATTGAGCCTAGAAACTTTCAGTACCCTTTATATATATATATATATATATATATATATATATATATACAAATGTTTTAAATACTAATTCTGTCTTCAAATGATAAATATGTATTCAGTGGCAAGGTTTTGATTTTTCTAGATAGTGAGATTTTGATTGAATTCAAACACCTCAATGTTGATTATACTCTCCTGTTAATTAAGTTCAATGTACAAACACTAATTATTCCCATTAATCAAATGATAATTACTCAATTAAATGTTCATTATACTCAAAGCTAAAATGTTGATTACATTTCACTACTCAAACAAGACTTTTACCAAATAATAAAGATTTGATTAAAGTTGATAATCAAATGCTTATTGAACTCAAAACTCCTTTGTTAGGCGGCCTTAATAAACAAGTGTAAAGCACTCATCCAGTGACACTTATAAGATAGCTATTGACTTCAGACTGGGATCAAAGTCTTGTCTCTGCCTTTGAGCAGACAAACTACATTTTATCTCTCAACTGTGTTTGTGTCTTCAGACAGAACATACCAAATAAATGAGTGATGCCTGGTCCTAGGGGTTTCAACCCTGTGGCTGTACCTCACTCGTTTCACCAAAGTGGAAGGGTTGGTGGAATATCGATGCCAGCATGCCATTGGTTATAGAGATCAAGCTGTTTTGGTCTTGGCCAATATGTATAAGCTTGAACTCGCAACTTTAAACCAGCTTTGTGCTATGTCCCATCGCATAATATCTGTTCTCCTCTATGAAGGAGGCATTAGAATGGGGATTCAAACCATTCAGCAGCACTTCTCTCATTGTACTAAAGATGAAGGGTTGGTGAATGCCAATACCAATGTGACAGTTATTATGGGGGCTGAAAAATTTTTGTCCTTGGCCCCCATATATATATATATATATATATATATATATATATATATATATATATATTTGTGTATTTAGGCAGCAATCCTTCTTTCAAGCACATTTCATTAAAAACGACTGACAAGGTGCTTTTATTTAGTTTTTTATATAATTTCTCGTGCGATCTAATAAAGTTTTTCTTTTCAGAGGATAAATTATATAAAAATTGTCCGAATGTTCTTTTCCGAGCGCTTTCGGCTATACTTTTAGCCATTATCAAGGATTATATTTCAACTGTTAGAATCAGAAATAGTTTGTGTGTGATTTATAAAGTGATTCATTTTTTTTTTTTGTTTTTTGTTTCAAAACACGGTCAAGATATTATGTCCATGTTCAAAGTTAATATTATTAAGGGTTGGTTTGTTTAATTTTATAAGTAAGGCTTCCATTATTTTTAGCCATTATATATATATATATATATATATATATATATATATATATATATATATATATATGGGCACCTTCCATTAAACTGACCATTTGTCACAAACTGCCACTATCAGGAGGTTAGCAAATACCTATGAACTGGTATCACAATGTAGTATTTGTTCTCCTTTATCCTTTAGATTCCAACCCTGCAAAAGCACTTGTCTCATTTCACTAAAGTGGGAAGGTTGGTGGACAATCTCAAAAATTTGTTCCTCATCACCAGGAATTTTTCTTCAAATCCAGCGACTGGATAAATAATAATGAATTAACAATGGCCAATTAACAAGAACAGAATAATGAGTAAAATATGTCAAAATTTTATTTAGTCATTAATCTAATAACTCCATTCTATAATTGAACATTGCATTTTAATTGCTGAATAGATGGAATGTTAAAACTTGCTCAACTATGATTTTGTTAAAAAAATGGAAAAGATTCTGCTGTAAACTGAAACTTTTTACATTTATTTAAGCTTTCATATTGTGTTTTTGTTACCATCTTCATATGCATATTTTCATTCTCTCTATTTCTCTCTCATAAACATTTTTTTTTACCTTCATAGAGAACAAGTTCCATGAATACACAAAAAAAAAAAGAGGCGTAAGACTGGGTTGTATTTTCAGCAGATTTGTTTAAGCAATACAATCAAAGTAGAGCTAGAAATCTATCAGAATTTATTACTGACAGACATAATCTTAACAACATATGATTGACAGATGGTATTGTGTTGAAGTGAATCCATGAATAAATAATTAAATATATTGAAAACAGGATTTGTGTTAATATTTCTTGCCATCAAGTTGTTTTCACTTTTAGTTCACTTGAAATGCATGCTGGGTATTTCCTAGTTTATTGTGCACACCAATGAAAACGTGAATTGAAACACAACATGAGGTGATTTGTCCAGTCGGTGAAAAAATAAATGAGAGCTGGGTGGTTTATGCTTATATCTGGATGCTCTAGCCATGCATCAAATGATTTTATAGTGATGTCCCTTAATCTGTTACACAGGAGGAAAACTGCCAAAAGCAGTATTTTAATTCTTCCTCTTCTATATGCAATGTCCCTTCAGGACATGGGTAAGCAAGGCTCTCCACAGATTCCTGTCCTTTCTAGCTCTTAATAAAGTTTGTATTTTTGCTATCTCACCTAAACATTGTTCTGCTAACCATTTACACAAGATTGTTAGGTAGGTTATTTACTGCTTTCTTTTGTTTTTTTAACTTCAGTATATGCTGTGAGTGTCAAATTCTCCAAGCACACTTTCCTCATTATTTTCTCTTTCTAATTCTAAATATAAACGTCTATTTTGTATTCATTTTCCTTAAAATTTCTTTGTTACATGTTCAATCCATGGTATTCTCAGCATCTTTTTATAGAATCACATTTCTTTTGCCCCAAGTCTCTTCTTCATCTGTGAGGAGATTGTTCAGCATTCATTGCCATATAAGAGGACTGATATTACATAAGAGTACAGTATGTTTTTCTTTGTTTCTAATGAAATTTTCCTCTTTCTTAATAATTTGCTTAATTTTTAGACAGCATCTTTCACCATTCTAATGTGCCTCTGGATTTCAGTGTCAAATTTTCTATCCTCTGTTAAAAAACTACACAACAAAACTCACAGGGTTTGCAAGGTAGATATCTGTGTATGCGTAAAACTGTGTCTGTTTGCATTCCACACAATATTTTGTTGACTGACCAAAATTAAAGCTGATTCAGAAAGATGTTCTACTTCCCCATCATAGTAATTCAGTAATTTACCAATTCAAATGTCAGTGTGATGCCATCTAGGTAAAATGGGTTAAAGTTTGGAAGCAAGCTTCAGTCAATACATATCAACCAATATTCACAAGGGCAAAGTGAACAATTTGCATAAGTGTGTGAATACAACTGGTATGGCAATAGCTGAACATTTATTAAAAAAAACAATAATTTTCCTAATCTTATAACCAAGATATGTTCTCAGTACTGAGGAAGGCTAATCTTGAATTTAAAGTGTTGGTATTCTATTTACATTAAGTCCTGTCAGTCATCTCTCTGAAGGAGTGGATGGTACGCTTAAATATAATTAGCCCATATTTTTTATATATTTATTATATAACATTTGTTCTTTGGTGTTCATTTTAGTCACCAGGTACATTTCCTGTCCTTGATTGAGCTCTGAAAAAACTATTTTTTAAAAATTGCTTTAATTAAATTTTGTACCCCTGCAAAAACTATATTAATTCTATACAGTGCATTCATTCACTTGTAAGAGAATTATAATAATTTTTTTAATGTCAATAACAACAAAAGACATTGGAGGTGAGAAATATAAATATGGGAAAATAAGAGGCTGCCAAAATACAAAAGAAAAAAAAAAGCATTCAGATAAAATACAGAAGCTGATTTTATGATAGTGATGATGAAGAAAAAAGATAAAAAAGAAACCATCAGAAAAGAGAGACAAAAAAAGAAAAAGAAAAAAATTGACTGAATTCATAAATTGCTTCAAGGTATTTACTTCATTTGAAAAACAAACAAACACAAATAATGAAACAGCTCAATGGATAACACATTTAAAGAGATTCTGACATTTAACACTTGCACATTATCAAAAGATGATGAAAAATTGTGAGGAAACAACACAAATAATACTAAATTATATAGTTTGGGAAGTATCATTCACACAATATCTAGATAAAGGATATTTAACTCGACATGGAATTTTAAAAAATCATACTATACAGTTGAGGGAAAAAATTAATGAACAACTCAATGACCCACTTAAACAATCAATATATACTCGTATGTTGAAAAATAGCAAAAAATGGCAGTGAAAAATGCTGGCATCTCACAGAAAATACAAACTAAAGGGAGTTAACTCCTTTAAGTTTCACATCAACTGATCACATGAATTGTTATTTTTTTCTGACAGAGATAGTTTCAAATAGTTTAAAAGAAGTGCAGACGTATTAATTGTGGCTTCGTGGCCATATTGCCTTGCTTCTGTTGAAATCTTTAAAAAAATAAAAATTGCAAATTATCAATTAATTAGTCTGATTCTAATTTCTACTTTTAATTTGAATGCTAAAACTTACTCATGAATTTAAAAACTATAAACTCACACATACATTATATTACACATATAAACATCTATCATCTTTATATGCATATTTTCATTCTCTCTATTTCTCTCTCATAAACATTTTTTTTTACCTTCATAGAGAACACAAAAAATAGAAAGAGGAGTAAGACTGGGTTGTATTTTCAGCAGATTTGTTTAAGCAATACAATCAAAGTAGAGCTAGAAATCTATCAGAATTTATTACTGACAGACATAATCTTAACAACATATGATTGACAGTATACAATAATTAATATATATGTATAGAGAGAGACCTATAGACAGTAATTGATCAGTTAAATATTATTCAGCTTATTAATTAAAAATAAAAGATGATTTTTTAAAACTTTCAGCATTAACGCCATATTTAATATTCATTCATTTGCTTTTGCTATTCTTTTCTGCAATTTCATAATTCTCTCTGACCAGAACCTTTTACCTGTTTGAGTAAAGAACTACACCAAGTGTCTTTCAGTCTTCCAGGAATAAATGCAAAAACACATACATACATACATACATACATACATACATACATACATACATACATACATATATATATATATATATATATATATATATATATATATATATATATATATATATAATTAAAAAATTTTTCACTTAACTTTTTCATATTAATTCCATTAATTCTCTATCTTCAATGTTGAGCCCTCCACCATGAAGCTTACTTGCCTTAAATGCCTCCTTATTATTAAACCACTGAAAAACCACCAATTTTGGCTTCAAAAACAATATTTCAAATTAACACACACACACACACACACACACACACACACACACATATATATATATATATATATATATATATATATATATATATATATATACAAACACAAATAAAAGGTTTGTCACTTAGCAGATTGATGTTTCCTTCAGCATCCCAACTCTATACTTTCATAGACAGACACTTCAGGAATCACTATGTCCACTTGTCAGTGGATATCAGCAAATGTCTGTTTGTACATCTCAATTTTTCTTTTATATATGCACGTTTCACATATCAAGTTTGTTTTGTTTTTTCTTTCATAGGGTATAATTGGAAAATATTGATTAAATCTGACAGAATTATTAATTTAGGAACACATAGGAAAACCTGTATAAATTTGAAATGTTTCACTACTTTAATTATAGGTTCATCAGAAATCTTATTTTGAATGAGGAGATCATGGAGAATGTTTCAGTATTTCATATTTGTTTTTTTCCATTGCTTGTCGAGTTATCATGTACATTACCAGGGAGAGAATTTCCAAGGTTTGGCACTCAGATTATTTTGATCAGTCAGAAAAAAGATGCTGGGACAAACAAACTCGATCTAGTGTGTCTTACAAGACTTCTTAATGAGCGTATCTTATTTGGTAATCCTTGCAATCAAGTATGATTTGGCATGAGAATTAGACTTTGAGGAACTCATTGCACATTTTGCTTCAATGGAAATTCAAAAATTGCATTTTTAAGCTGCTTTGGAACTGGTCTTAATCTTTGTATTTTTTTCACTAAAACACTGATTCGTAATTTTGCTCTGTACTTTTTGTAATGAAGACTTATGTAAATCCCTAAAGGTATTTTCTTGAGCTCCCTCAAGTTTAGAGGCCCAGCACATTTGTGCTAGATGTCCCATTCTCCCACCACCACTGATAACATGTTCATATTTTGTGGTGTTGTTATATATGCAATGTGTGCATTTGAATTTTAGTGTGTGTTTTTATTCTTGTAGTAACATTTATAGTGAGGGTAAACAAATGTTCATACACATAAAATTTTTAATTTATTGTATTTCCAACTAATGAATAAACATACTTTTCATATAATTAATTGTATGCAGATGCATAATAGCTAAATATGCATAGAAAACAGAAAATATTTTGATTTAACAGAAATAAATGCCATTTATCCATTTTAATGGGTGAAAACATATTCATACAATGCAAATTTCAGATTTTAAAACTTTTAAAATGCTTTAATACTCTAGATTATTCAAGTGGAATTTTCTAGAATGTTCCAATAATGTTATCAGTAGTTATTTTTAACCTAAAAAATACAAACAAAATATTCTGTATTTGGTATTTGTGCAAGAAGGTTATCATCACGGCAAGATGTAAAAAAATGACAAATTTTCAAAAAGAACTTATTGTTAAGCTTTGGAAAGAAGGTAAAAGTTACAGGAAAATTTCAGACTTCAACATCAAAAAAATATCAGTGAGTACAGTCAAGCAACACAAGCAGCAGTACTCATCAGCAGGAAGGTTAGGTTTAAGGCTCCAAGTTCTCCACACAGAATCATTTCATGGGACAATAGCCTAGTGGATTAAAATGTTGGTTTGAAAATTTGCTTACACAGTAATTGTGAATTCAATCCCTAAGCTAGGCAATGTGTTCTTGAACTCAGTGGAAACAAGCCAAGCAGTAACTGAGCAGTACTAGACAAGATATCCTTAGACATGGGCAGTAGATTAAATAAAGAGTTAAGTTTGAAATTCCCTGTAGGTTACCCGAATCAACATACACCTGATGAAAGTCAGAGAGCACAATGGTTGAAACAATAATAAAGATAGTCTGCATGTAAAAAATAATATATCCTCATCCCAGAAATTTAGAGAGAAATTATTTTTATTTGTTTCATAAGTTGTTGCTTATTTGAAACATATGACATCACTTATAGAGCACAAAGAACTTTAAATTTGAAATTTAACATTCCAAAAATACCAAGATGTAGCTAACAAAAGATTTTTATGTAATACGGACATCATTTCTCTCTTAATAATTACTTAGATGTTTCAGAGTACAAAAACAATAACAAAAAAAAAAAACATGTACTTTGATCAGTTTATGCCCAATTTTGATTTTGGGTGTACAAACTTTTTTGAAAATTGGAAAATACAATACTTGTCAATTGAATTTAATAGAACTTTTTCTTTATCATTTCACTCCAAGCAAGACAAGCCACTAAGGCACAAGTGTGAGGAAATATAAGAAAAAGAAAACATTATAAGAATTGGGATTAAGAAGACTGTTAGCACAGAATTTCATTATATCTAGCTATTTCAACTGTAAAATGATGGATAGGACATTCCATTTTTGAAATTGTAGGTCATTTGCCATCCCACAATCTACTGTGTCACATGTGTACCTAGAATCCCTGATAAAAGGTATTACTAACTACTGTAGCAAGTTCAATGGATCACCATAGACATCTGGCTTGAGGTATCTGTGATAACAAATAAGCAACATTGGCTTAAATAACATCTGTATGAATGCATGTGGTACCAGACACATATCCAGCCAGGTTAGTACTACATTCTGCATATTTTGGGGTTTTCTTTACCATGATGTCCACTTTTTACAAGACTCAAGAGCCACTCGAGGTAGAGAGTTGCAGAGTAAGAGGCACAGTTTATGGGAATATGTGGGAAGACAATGCTTAACCCTAGGATTGGGCAGGTTAATATTGTAGGGATAAAGGAAGCAAATCTTGGGAGTCATTTCCACAAAGCAGTAGTTCCTATGAACAAGCTACTTGAGTGGAACTTATATCTCACCAATAGAACACAAAAGGAATGAAAGAGTTTCACTATAATGTGCATGGCATGGCAAATCTTAGTCGTGAAGGTTAGAACTGGTGAGACTAAGGAATGTAGTTTGTCTGAACACTTTCCATGGAAATAACAATAGAACAGCAAGAGTCTTATGACATTTCACCTGTGGGAAAGTGATTGTACAGTGGAAAATAATCCATCACCCACAAAGGCCGTGGATATGCTTTTGAACTCTATTGAGACTGGAAAATGAAGACTGGGAAGCCCCTGTCCACATATGGCAACAGTATACTATTTTCAAACAGATCTGGCTCTTGTAAAGATATAGAATAGCAAGAAAGTTTCCATGAGATATGGGTGCAGAAGACCAATCAGGGTGTCAATACCAACACCATAACACTGGATAGAGCACCCTATACCTGTTTATTGTGAATGTAAAATTGGAGCCTGAAAGACTGGCAACATATGGCATAGTTATAGTTCTTGTTGTTTCAGTCTGATGGTATGGTCTAAATCATTCTTACAATCCAAAATATGTTTCAGCTTTAAATAACTCACAACAGCAATCAAATTCAATAACTGTCTACCATGACTAACTCTTGTGGTAGGTGAACTTTAATATTAAAATAGTGTGGTGTATGTTCACATGAAATGAGTTCAGTCCACCAAAAAGTGTCATTGACCTGTGACTGTTACATATTGTTATGCTATGACCATTTACACCTATTCATGGATTTCATTAATACCAACAATAATGAATTCTTGTACAAGGGTAATACTCTACCTCATCTGGCCCAACTGACACTGCTGAGTTAATTTTAGAAACATTCTAGTTTTTCAATTAATGGTGTGGCCAGAACATTTGCCTTAAGGGAGTCTAAGTATTTATGCGACATTATAAAGAGGTCTATTTGCACACAAGATCCTGCACCTGCAAATATTATAGAACTGTATATATATATATATATATATATATATATATATATATATATATATATATATATATATAGCAACTAAGGCAGGATAGCTCAACATCTCTTTATAGGTTTTCTGACTGTTGTGGACTTGATACCATATCAAGTTATTGTAATCTGCCAGCTAAAAGAGATTCCTTTGGGATACTAGGCACCATATTCCATGAGTTTTGGCACATCGGTGTATATAGTTTGTGTGCATAGTTCTTGAGAAAAGTGATAGATAACACCTGTCAGTTATCCTCACTCATTAGCTGTATTCCATATATCATTTTGGGTCTTTTCCAGAACAAATCTTGTTGTATAAATGGCTACAACAAAGGCAGGTGGCTTCACCTAGTGGTTAAATTCTGTGAGAAAGCTTGCAAGGAGGAAAGAAAATGTCACAATGTTGAATCTGTATCTAGTATAATTCCACAGCAGAGTAAATTATTTGTAATTTCAAGTGATCAACAGAAGCCTGGCACAATACAAAGTGTGAATACAAAAATATTACATCTGTGTTTTCCGTTTTGAATCATACTGGCAAGATTTCTTTAACATTCAAATAGTTTTCATTAACAAATGTCCATAATTCAAATCAACCAAACCAATCTATAATCATTTCCAAATGCATTTATATAGTAAAATCATTTGCAATATATTTTCAATGTAAAATCATTTTCATTAGATTTTTATAGTAAAACTTTTAGTAATGCATTTTCAAACATTTGCAGTGCATTTACATAATAAAATTATTTGCAATGCATTTTCAATGTAAAATCATTTGCAATTCATTTTTATAGTAAAACCTTTAATAATGCATTTTCATACTAAGACCATCAGCAACACATTTTCATTATAAAATTCATTTGCAATGTATTTTCAAATTAAAATTATTTGTAACTCATTTTTCATATTGTGATATTATCAAATACCTGCAGAAAATGGGTTTAGCACCCACAGACATTCCTACTGGCATGATACTCCAGCTTTTTCAACAATACAAGAGTAGGCAGCTTAATTTAAGAGAGGAAGAGAGAGTTTTGAAGATGACCCAAGTTCTGAACATACTGAAAATGTCACCACCAAGGAAAACACTGATTGTATTCATCACATGTTGATGGATGAGATGCAATTGACTATAAATTAAATAGCCAATGCAATTAGCATATCCTGTGAGAGAGTTAAGAATATTCTGCACAATGAACTTGGCATGATGAAGGTTTCTGCGAGATGCATATCATGTCTTCTGCTACTTGATGAAAAGTGCCCAGGCTGATCACATCACAGGAAAATCTGACATTGTTTGAGACAGATCCAGCTGGTTCCCTTGAATATTTCCTAGCCCAGGATGAGTTTGGGGGTAATTACTTTGAGCCAAAGAAAATCCATGCAGTGGAAGCATCCCTGCTCACCTGCTCCAAAGAAGGTCAAGGTTGTTTCATATGCAGGGAAGATAGGATGATGCAAAAGCCATTGTGTTTATTGACTACCTTCAAAAGGGGCATACTATCAATGGAGAGTAATATGCCATCTTGCTGAGGCAGTTACAGAAGGTATCAAGACCAAACACTCAGGAAAACTGATGAAAGGGGTCTTGTTTCAATGGCTGCAGTGCATGATTGTGGCTTTGAACTGATTGATCACCCTTCCTATTCTTCTGATTTGGCCCCATATGACTATCGCAAATTCCCCAACATGAAAAAAACACTGAACTGGGAATGATTATCACAGTGATGATGATGCCATATCTGCTGTTGATGACTTTTTTGACCAATAGGATGAAAGTTTCTTTACCAATGGGATCCAAGCTTTGCAACACTGTGTGGACTGCAATGTTGAAAAATAAACCTCATTTGGTCATATTTCATGAGAGCATCTTGGTCAGCCTATGAACTTTTCAGCTGATCCTTGTAAATCATTGGCAATGTATTTTCATAGTAAATTCACTTGCAGTGCTTGCTAAGCTGATGATATGACTATATATGGGTACATCTTTAAAGCTCTTGATGCTCAGAGATTGGCAACTGATCTCTTTTCCAATCTAGCACAAACTATCCAGTTGGATAAAAACTAGCTGGTTACATTCAATGCCTCAAAAACCAGACTAGTTACATTCCACCATCGCCAATCTGTCCCTGAACTACCACCAGTTACGATGAACATATTAGCAAATCACCCACGTTCCTGCTGTATTCTATCAGTGAGAAGTAAGTTCCACTCAAACAACTTCTTCCCATGAACTAATGTTCTGTGGAATGGACTCCCAAGAGGATGTTTCCATGTTCACTATAATCTTAACTTGTTCAAAGCTAGGGTTAACCAACATCTTCCAGTCCTGTTTGCACAAATTGCCTCCTAACATGGCTCTCAAGTCTTGTAAAAGGAGAACTTTACTGTATAAAAATAAAATGTTCATAGTAAAATCAGTTCCCATACATTTTCATAGTAAAATCATTTTCAGTTCAGTTTTACAATAAAATCATTTATAATACATTTTCATATTAAAACCTTTAGTAATTCATTTTCATAGTAAAATCATTTCCAGGCACCTCATCATATGTCACTGAATCATCCCTGAAGATTCAAAATAGTTTTCATGGACAAATATTCAAGATTCAAATCATATTCACTAATCTACTTGGTCATTGTGAACACAATAGTCACAGAATACACAAACTCACTCAGTAGCATCTCACTGCTAAATGAGTATCCATTCATGCATGTGGAGTAAAGTCCCCTCTGATTGGATGCCACATTATATCAAGACTGCACAACCAGTTCCTAAGTTATTCAAAAGGTTGAATACTTTCTAGACATATCCATTTAATAGTCTCTGTGAATATACAAAGGCTGGATCACTAATTTTCTCTCCATGTATTGATCACAGAAAACTGATAGTTCAAATGAACATGCTAGTTTCAATTCATTGCATAACCAAAATTCACTGAGCTTGCAACTGCAGTTTGGGTTGTTTCCACTCTTGTTGAACTAGATTACAAGGCTTCATAATTTGGCATAAAAGTTTTGTTTCTTTTTGAAGAGTCCCTTCTGTGTTCAGTATTTGATTTTAGTGCCGAAACCTATGCAAAATATTTGACACTCAACATCATTTCAGAGAACAACTTGAAAAGATTTATCTTTTTAGAATCCCTTTCTGTACTATAATGTCTGACAAACAAAATAGAAGAAAGCCCCTTAATTGTTAAAATTCTGTCACAGTTTTTATAATAAATCCAATAACTTTAATAAAACATGTTGAAACTATCTAAAGATTTAACTCAAGCTTTGTTTTGATGTCTAAATTAATTGTTTAAAATTTGATAAAATCTGCTCCAATCAGCTTCAACTTATTGAGGTTTATAGGACTGCCTAATAACTTCAGACGGGATAAATTTGTATGTTCTTTTTCTTAAATATAGAAGAGTGTTCTTTAACTCAAAAACATGAATAATCTAATGAAATTATTTCAAACAGTTGACATGCTACTGCGTTCCTTTAAAAAAGATGTAAGGCACAATAGATCTTGGGAATGTTATTAAGGAGAACCCACCATATGAAAAAAATATTGTAAATGGCTAAATAAAGAAAAAATGTTATCTATAAGGTAACCAAAAAGTCTGCTGTTTTACATCATGTGGGAAGAAGTGATAGCTGATGCACAAATACAACCCTCTAAACTCAGACAGATGTCTGGGAAGAAACACTTTGATCCTGGGCAGGAATACCAATCCATATGTAAAAAAAACCATCATTTTTTAAGAGGAAACCTACTATGCTCATACTCCTCCAGCTATGATCTAGATAGCAGGGTTAACTAGACTCTGGTAGTCAGTCTAAGAAAACGAAAACCATGTAGAAAACAACAGTAAACCACTCCACTGTATCACCTAAGGATGCATGGCAATTCACATAATGGGGTGCTTGGAAAGAGATAATAATTGTCTGGATTATCTTCACTCTCCAATGCCAATACCAGGCCTTAGTGTAGCTGTGATATACTAATTAGCTTGAAGCAATGAATTCCAAATATGCTCAAAAGTATTTTAAATATTGATATGTCATACAAGAATTTATATACAAATATGTATACAACTTCTGTTTATATTTCTGAAATGACGTAACTGCTTACACTATTTACATTGTTCAGACAGTTGTTCTTCTCTTTATGGCCATATTCACAATGTTTCAGCCATTGTACATTCAAGGACACATGGTCCAGTGGATAAAAGCATTGGCTGAATAATCCAAGAAGTGAATTGACCCAGTGAGGGAACCAGAAGAGTTGAGTTACTAAGGGAACTACTGAAATTAAGATATCCAAAGGCATGTTATGTGGAATTAGAACAATCTAACCCCATGGACTAAATAAAGGGTTTGGTTTGAAATTTTAATTAATATCATCTGAAGAAGGCTGGAGCATACAATGGCTGAAATGTTGGAAATATGGCAATAAAGATGAGAAAAAAAGTCTGAACAATGTAAATAGTGTAAATGTATACACCTGTTACTATTTTTCCACACAGAGAAGCTATAGCAAACTCTAAATGACCAAAATTGGCCTCTGATCTCTTCTCTGACCTGGCTCTAACTTCTCACTGTGGGAAAAACTGGCTGATTAAATTCAATGCCTTGAAAACCGATCTAGTTACAATCAATCATTGCTGATCAGACACTGAGCTGTCACCAATCATGATGAATGTATATTTCCTCAGAGAGGCCCCATGTGTTAAGTGACTATTGGGCCTTAAACTCAACCCAGATCTCAAGTGAAACTTGTACATAGGATCCATCACCAAAGATGTAGGAAAAATAGTCACTTCCATGTATTTCTCCAGTAAATACCAGACTCCTTGTGCTATCCTCTACCTTTACAGGAGCCAGATCAGGCCTAAAATGGAGTACTGCAGCCATTTATGGGCAAGAGCTGCTCAGTCTTCCCTTTCCAGTCTCAATATTTATCCTTGTAGGTGACAAATTATTTTCCACTTTGTTGGGTGGAAAATAATTTCCCACAGATGAAACACTGCAAGCCTTTCACTGCTCTATTTCTATTTCCATGGAAAGTGCTCAAATGAACTACATTCCTTAGTTCCACCAGTTCAAACCTCCACTGCTGAGATCTGCCATTCTAAGCAACATTGTAGCAAACACCCATCATTTCCTTTGCATTGTATTTGTGAAGTGAAAATTCCATGAGCTGCTTTTTCCCCATGAACCGCTGTTCTGTGTAACCGACTCCCAAGAGGGTGCTTTCTTGATCACTAAAATCTTGGCCTGTTAAAGTCTAGAATTAAGCATTATCTTCTGCATATGTGTATAAATTTGGCCTCTTACTCTGTAACCCTTTACCTCAAGTGGCTGCCAGGCCTTGTCCTGGGTGAACACCACTGTAAAAAACAACAACAACAAAAAAAGAAATACAATACAAGCAGTGTTAAAGGATGAAAATTGTAAATTCAGTCAGTCCAGCAATATCTTCTATGTTCCTTGATTGGACCATGTGGCTTCCATTCTTTCTCCTTATCACTAGGGGTTATTATGTCTATATTCCTTGTGGCCTACACAGCAACTACTGTTTGCCACCTCACGAGCTGTCATCACTGACAGGCTGTCACTCACTGGCCAGCTCTTGACTCTGATAAATCCATTCTAGAAAAAGGGAGATAATTACTGTCTGCATCCCTACACACAAATGATGGTAATGGTAATATTAGCCATTTAAATGGAATCTCTGGAGAGTCATGATCACCTCTGTCCTAAAGGGACATGGGATAAAAATACAGTCATTTAATTACCCATGTATATTTCTTTTATTTCTATATTTTGAGAGAGATATCTTCAAGATGGCTCCTTAGTATTGTGTTTTTTATTGTTATTTATTAATTATAGCTTAGTATGGCACATGGCCAAAATAATATAGCACTCATGATGATCAAACTTACTATACAGTAATGATCTACCAGACAAACTTGATTGTCATTGCACTAAGTAGGCCCTCTTATCATTAATATAGTGTTTATGACCACATCAAGTTAAAACACCAGTTCCCATATGTTCAGCAAAGTTAAGCAATATCAAACCTGGTCAGTACCGAAATGCCAGGTGCTGTAAGCTTGGATGTGCAAGTGGTGTTATGGATAATGGCTCCAAATTGTTAATCAGTGAAACGAATTCCAATTTATGTTGTGTTTGTTATATTCTGTTACACACAAATATCCTTGGAAAAGTTATAAATCCACATCTTCTCCCTCTGGCTATGAGTATTATTAAAACAATTATTATCTCAAAAAAAAATTCTTACAATCTAAAAATATTTTCTGGCTTTAAATAACCTGCAAAGTGTCGATAAGATGTAGAAAACAAATCAGTCAAACAATCAATTATTGTTAATATTTGTAAAGATTAGCCTTTTATGGTATAAGTTTAAAATTATTGAGCATCCATGATAATCAAGCTGATAAGTAATCATTGCTCTGTTGCATAGCTCCCTGGTGGGTGTGATCTCATCTTGTCTTCTCTCAGCTGGCAATTGCTAATTGTTTTGGTTCAGCAATCAAAGACTTCAAACACAGAGAATTTTAACGTAATGATTTTTATTACTCATGCCGACATGTACATTATCTAACTATCCAATGGGGGTTACCCTCCTCACTGGGGAGCCATTTCGCACATGAAAGAGAACAAGTCTACATTGCTTGACATGTAAGAACCAACTCTCTTAAACCTTTCTCCTATCTATCTTTCCCACATTAGCTCAGCCAATGAAAATCAATTTCCCTATTGTGGCTCACATCTGACTTCAAATGTCAGCCTCGGAAGTCAGAGCCAAGATACACTTCCCCTAAAAATAATAGTCTGCTAAACTATTATTTAACAACTCTACAATGAAGTGTCAGCATTATCATTGTTAAATTTTGCCTCACTGAAAAATGAAAGTTATAAAGTAAAGCATATTAGTGTTTTTAACCCATTAATGCCCATCGTCCCATTTTTTGGCTCAGTGGGCATTAATTAGTTATAAGTAGAAACCTAAAACTAATACCTGATTTTTATAAAGTTATAATTAATACTGTATTATTTATAAACCTATAATTAATACTAGTTTTTTATTTTAATTTTTATAATTAATACCAGATCGTATTAATGGGTTAAATCAGTTACCTATTTTTCCTGTCCCATTAAGATATGACATCTTGATGTTTTTAATTTAGAACTTCAACTTTAATAATGAATCCCTATAATATTTTTATTTTAATTCTTATAAGTAATACTAAATTTCTGGTATGTGGAGTTTGCATTATTTAAAGTCATCTCATTGTCTTTCAATCACAGTAATCCCTTGTGTCTTAAATGTGTGTTATGTTAGAGTGAACTGATATAAAAAAGTAGAAAAAATAGAGAGACAACTGAAAACAGCAAGAAACTTACCTAACCAGCTTGTGTAAATGGATGACAGTACATGGACTGGAAGGAAAATTAAATTGCTTAGAGCTACAAAGTATAGGAAATTGTGAAGAGTTATGATCACACATGTGCTGAAGAGAGACAGTACATAACAAAGAAGAAGAATTAATATCTGTCTGAATTTCTGGTATGTGAAAGTTTCATTATTTAATGCCAAACTAATGTCCTCATCTTTGTTGTTGTTATGACATTTCGATTGTTGCACACCCACCTGACTTTCTTCAGGTGTCTACCAATTCAGGAAAACTTAACGTAAAGTGACCCATTTATTTAATATATGGAGTAGAGTGTTCCACTGCCCATGTCTAGGAATATCTTGTTTTGCTATTTCTTAATACTGCTAGCCCTGTTTCCACTGAATCTGAGTCTCTACTGCCCAGACCAGAGATTGAAATCACAATTACTAATCCATCAAATCCATCACCCAAATCTTTAATCCCTTAGGCTACTGTTCTGTGGACAGCAAAAGAAGAACATAATCTATAGTCAGACAAACTAAATAGCTATAATTAATAGCTGATTTTATTTTAATTTTTATAATACCAGATTTTATGGTGAACATGAATGGGTTAAATAAGTTATCTATTTGTCTTGGCCCATTAAGATATAGTATGACCTCTTAATGTTTGTAATTGATCTTTAACTATAATTTAACAAACCCAACTGAAATTGGAACTCAGCTCTCCAATTAACAATTCTGAGCCATTATCCATCACACCACCCACAAATCCAAGCTTACTTCCCAAGTGGTCACCAATCTAGGTACTGATGGGAACTAGTGTTTCAATGTGATGTGGTATAAGGCACCTAGAACTTTGGGTTACATATAGCAAGTTCAACAGTAAAATGACAAGACCAAGCTGCCAATCTAGTACTGCACTTAAATTTGCAAAAAGCAAAGTACTAGATTGGCATCTAGGTTTTATCATTTGTAGGAGTTCAATTTTATTTAAGGCTTCTGCATGAATTTGAAATGATACAAAAGTTTTCCAGTAGAGAAAGCATACTTTAACGTACAAACCCATCTTTTATTTAGAAAAAAATATAAATACACAGCCCCTTCAGTGAGCACTATTTCATTCATTTTCCTATTCATTTAATGTGAACTGCGATGGTCTGCAGGCTTAGATTTTGGGGAAAATGTTTTGTCTGCTGGTTAGTGCCTGGGGAGAAGGAATTTCTGAAATGGGTAAAGCATGAGCATACATGACTTGCATTTATTTATTTTTGTACTTTTCAAATAATAAAAAAAAAACCCTTCTAGGCATGAATGATTCAACAGAGGAATTTAACTGCTGTAAAATGATTTTTGCACATCTTTCTTTTTTTCTCTCTTTATTTTAAATGAGGTTTTCTCAGTCTGTATAACTAACTGAAAATCGTTTTGGAAATTTAAAAATAGAAGTCTTGCCTGAGGATGTCCATGACAACTCCGGAGGCTTTGGCATGCCATTCTAAAATGTTAGAGTAATAATTAACGAAATGATATATCGATTAAGCAGACTCATGATCATTTATTTATTTTACCAGGGGGTTGGTCAGCAGTTGGGAACAGCTTATTCCATCTCACACAGTGTCTGGACTTTTTATGTTTCATTATGTATAAACAAAAGACAGTCTCTGCCAGTGCCGTAGCACCAAGAATTTATGCACTAATTTTTGGTTTAATATGGGTTAACTGAGATTCTTAGAATATTCAGTTTTGCATGTAACACAGAGTCAGAATTTAAAGAATTCATTAATTTGATGAAAAAAATAAATACAGTAATTTACGCTCAGGAAAACCCTTCAGAAAGTGAACAATCAAGAATACCGACACACAAATATGCATATAAATATGTACATATGCATGCACACATATGCACAAGTTTGATTAAATACAACTGACAAAGTCTGTTTAAATTTTTATTGTATGTTTCCAATTTTCCAATAAGATGTTATATATTGGGATTGAAATCCTGGATAAACTCACTGAAGTTCATGTTTGTTCTGTTGCTATGTTCAAGTACTTTCGACTGTCTCAGGCAGTTTTAAGAACTATGTGGTAAGCAAGATTCTGTTGGCTACTTTCTGGTATACTTTAGTAAGCTGAAAATTTAAAATATTCTGTGGTGAACCCAAATGTAAAACAAAATAAAATATAAAAATAAAATAAATAAAAAAAAAAAAGAATTAAAATTAAGGCATTTGCTTTCCTTTAAAACCCATCTCTCTCTCTCTCTCTCTCTCTCTCTCTCTCTCTCTCTCTCTCTCTTTCTCTCTTAACTAATGAGATGACAACCTTCAAATAAGAAGAAAAAACTAAACATGGCTGTAAAATGGTAAAAGTTTGCTGGCTCTGATTTCTAGTCATTGCAACTAGAATCTACCAAAATAAGAGAAGCTCCTTGCATTACTTTAGCTATAAAATAAATGAAAAAGAAAGGAATGCCAGAAAATAATAGAATTTTGGTCAATCGAAAAACGAAGAGACATTTGATGTTAGCTGAAACCAAGCTTCATGTTAGTAGACTGGAACCCTTCCTTAAAGGATACAAACAGAGAGCCGATGAGTACAGAAAGGAAAGAGACAGCCAGAGAAATTAGCCAAGCATGTTGTGTGAAAAAGTTAAATGGTCATTGGTTTAAGACATTTTAGCATCCACACCATAACACGTTTCCAAGTAAATGCACACTTGACTGCTACCAATGTCTGACATGTAAACTACCAACTACTGAGCTGAACAGACTTTTGCTAACTCAAATTACAAACAATTCACTCCAACCAAAATCAAATAGATACACATATTATTTGTTTATACCTTTTGATTCTGTCCCATTTATTTCTAAAGTTTCTGATAAATAATACTAAGAGCTCTTTGGTACTTTTCTACAAGTCCATTGTGACATCATATATAATAGTTAAGGGGAATGACACTGCACCAAAAAATGCATTTTGTTTTTACATGCATATTAAATGTCTCATATTAATTAATGTCTTTTGTTTATTTTGTATAATAATAGCTTCCATGTTTTGATTCTTTCTTTACATACTGTATAGTATTTGGTATTATTATAATATTTGTCTTATTTGTATTTTGGCTGATGGGAATGTGCTGGTCAATATACGAATGAATTGAACTGAGTTTCAAATGAAAACAAGTTGACCTATGAGAGTGTGTTGTTATCACAATGTTTTAATGTTGTATTCTCCAGCCTTCATCAGGTATATATCAATATAAACTACAGGGAACTCCAAACTAAATCCTTTATTTAATCTATGGTGATAGACTGTTCTCATACCACTGCCCATGTCTAGGGATATCTTATCTCATTCTTATTTTTCATACTGCTCAGTTATTTTTCACCCTGTTTCCACTGAATCCAAGGGATTGAACTCAAAATTACTCTGTCACCAAATTCACAAACCAATGCTTACAAACCTAGGCCCATGTCTAGTAGGACAATTCTCTATGGAGAACATCGAGCCTTAAACTTAAACTGCCTGCTGAAAATCACTGCTGCTACTGGCACATTACAATTCATAAGAATGTAAGCAATCTTGAAGCAAGCTGCCACAGCAGCCTGGAGAAAAAAATGATCTAGGCAAAAACCAGTGCCCAAGCAGAGATCCCTGCAGACCAGTTATTCCCCTGCAGCAACTGTGGGAGGTCCTGTTGGTTTCACATTAGCTTCACCAGCCACCAGTGTACATACACCAAATAAGGACAAAATTTTCCTGACTTTCAAAGTCATCTTGAATATCAAAGGGACTGTCAATAAACATAATAGAAAACAAAGAATAAAAGATAATTTATAGGAAAAAATGAACAATATAAATTTTTTACAAATTTATACAACTTATAAAAACAAGAAAAGGTTATTCAATAAAATTGCCATCAGACACAATGCAACCTTGTAATTGATAACATACCTAGATCAGGTGGGTTTTGTTATGAGGCTAGTGGTCTCTCTTTTGATGGTACCCTAGATCACGTATTCCAGGAGAGTGAAATCAGGAAGAAACCACTTGCTGGAAGTGATACAATCATGAAAATACTTGGTCAGGCATCCATGATAATGTTCACCATGACTGAGAGGTCAGAGTCCTGTAGAATTGATTGATTTGTTTTTTATGGCCTATTAATCATTCTGTGTGTTAATAAATCTAAAGTATAATTTTTGGATTATAGGAATAAATCTTTTTTTTGTGATTAACAATTTTTAAAGATAACTGGCTTTTCCAGATACAAGTCCTACTATTTAACCCATAGCTGGAGGAAGAAGATATGGATTTATACTTTTACCAAGAGTATTTGCATGACTGAAATTTGAACTCAACTGCCTAATTTTGTATTCTGAGCTGCTACCCTTACACCACCAGAACATCCTGAATTCTGCAGAAATTCCCACCCCTTTATCCTGGGATGTATTATAATGTCCAGCACCTCAATGTAAGCAGTGGCATTGACTGAGAGTCTGTAGGTAGAAGTGGAGTGGCATGACAATGCCCTCATTGATCCACCACCACCACTACTACCACAATTATCAAAGATGATATGAATTATGTCTTTCACTTTCTGGTCCTGGTTGAAGATATGTTTGGAAAAGAACCAAAGTAAAACAGATTTGCTTCAATCAGAACACTCAGTTCTCTCAAGACTTATCAAACATGAATTATCATTTCTTCTTTATTTAGGCCATGTACCTGATGTCTTTATACATCATACTTCTGATAGTGGACTCTGCCAACTTTAATTGCTCAACGATGACTCTCATCAACTTTCTTGGGTGACGGCTTATGATGTCTTAGATCTGCTGAATAAATTTAACTGGAAGACACCAACTTAGCAAACAGATATTTTAATATAAAAAGTAAGCAGTTTTGTCTTTCATTCTGACGTGAAGATGCCAAGCTAGAACACGAAGGCCAAACACATCATTAAAAAAATTTTCTGCTTTGTTTCATTTCAATTTTATCTCCAAATAAAAGCTAAAAAATGTGTCTTCTCAATCATTTTTTAATGAAGCATGCATCAGAAAGGGATTACTGCTCCACTATATACATATATATATATATATATATATATATATATATATGAAATAAATCCTAAAGAGCCAGGAACAACCTACCTAGGTTTACCCTGAAGATCCATTTAAGTGAAACCTATTTCCCTTGTTCCTAGCTCTTTAGGATTTATTTCATTTATCCCAGGTTTACTTAGCATATTGAGCACTCTACTTTTTAGCTTTATTACTTGTTTGGGTTTTTTCCTTTGGACTAAAAACTTAAGGCATTGGATGATTTATTTCGCCCTGTTTGGATGTATCTAGTTCTTTCTTTGTTTTCCTCAGGTATCAATTTTTTTTTCCAACTAAGTATCACTAGTAGTATAATAATTTATATTTATATATATATATATATATATATATATATATATATATATATATATATATATATATATATATATGTGTGTATATATATATATCCCATGTATGATGACTTGTTTTTTTCAGTGAAGTTTACATTAATTGCTGACAATGGACATTCCTTTTCCTCCTGATTTTCAATGGATTTCTGCAGTAAAACATTTATAATGCTTTCAGCAGTAAAATTATTTACAGTGCATATCTGTTGTAAAATTATTAGTAATGCATTGCTAAAACATTAGCACTTCATTTAGTGCAAACATATCATAACTGTAATGCTTTAATTTCTTCTTGACCACTGACAATAGCATTCTCCTCAAATTTGAATGCATTCTGGTAATAAAACTGTTTACAATATTTCTATAATAAAATTAGTTGCAATGCAATGTATAGTAAAATAATCCATATTGAATTTACTTGATGCATATAACAGTCCTATTCTGTTAGTCAAGCCTGCATTACTTCCAGGCCCTTGATAATTTATTTCTACTTGTTTTTCAATGCATAACATAGAATACTGAAACTTGCTAGAAGAATTTTACTACAAAATTGTAAAATATGTTTTCTTTACCAGCAGAATTTGTTGTGTCAGTACATTATAAGTAAGAATGAAAGTTTTAATGCATTTGTTAAATAAAATCTGTTGAACAAGGTGTCCCTAAAGTTTGGACACATAGGTAAAAATGCATTTTCAAGAACATTTTATTGAATTGGAATATTAACAAATAAAATCTTCAATATGATTTCCATCATTTGTGGTGAAAAGGTTGATGCATTTTGCATGTTTTATGTGAACTCGATGCAATCTCCACATTGGCGTCAATTTTAGCACATTCATTTTTTATACCTTTAATCAAGTATGTTGCATCTGTGATTTTCATTGAGTACACCTTCTCCTTTAGCATACCCTTTCAACAAAACCATGTTTAATCTGTGGAGGTAAAAAGTATAGTTAATGAGATTTCCTATGCAACCAGACTTTAGGGTCATGCTGTATATGTTAGAGTGAATGAATGATTTGATGTATTTTTACTTTTTGAGTGATCCTACCTTATACATCATTAGAGTGAATGAAAGTTTTGATATATATATATTTTTTTAATAAATTCTTTCTGTTATAAAAATAATCATTAGAGAGATTGAAAGTTTTTCTGAATTTGTTTGATAAATCCTGCATGTTATATACATAATCATTAGACCAAAATATTTTGACAGAGCTATTTAATAAATCCTACCATGATATCAGATCATTCCATAAAACACTATATATATATATATATATATATATATATATATATATATATATATATATATATATATATATTTAGTGTCAATTTGAAAGACTGTTTTGAAGCCAAAGTTGATGGTTTTTCAGAGGTTTGCTGATAAGGGGGCATTTTATAAAAGCAGGCTTTGTGGTAAAGTGCTCAATATTGAAGATAGAGCTAGACCATTAATAGAATTAATATGAAAAGTTTTTTCATTTAACTCATGTACAAAAGAAAGTACAAAAGAATTGAGAGATATCAGCAGTTTAACTCTGTTCTGATGAGTGGTCACATTGATGTAACCACAAAACTTTGAAGTAAACATGAGATGAGTGAAAAGTTTTTTCATATTAATTCTAATTATATATATATATATATATATATATATATATATATATAAACAAATGCAAGATTACTTATTTTTATATACTTCTTTTACTGTTTACATATCCTGTAAGTGTTGAATCTTTTAACCTTTCTTTTTTATTTCATATCACAAAATTCAAAACTGTCATTCTGTGCATTTTCATTGTGGTTCATAATCTCTTGAAACTTCTTCAGTTTTCAAATGTTTTATTCCATAGTATTCTCAACATTATTCTGTAAAATAGCATATCCAACATTTCAAGTATTTTCTAATTATTACTTGCAAATAAACTATCTTTCACAGGATTCACATCACCATTCCAGTAGTAAAAACATACAAAGAGTAAATAAAAACTTACCAATGTTGACAGGAAAAATGGATTCTGGATATTGCAAAACAAAAGGGGAAAATAGCAAAATAAATGGCTTTTGATATAATGTCCACATGTTGGTTGTTATAATTACAATATTGAAGTACTTGTGCTTTCTGGGTTCAGCATATTCAGCGAAGTGCTGAAATCTGTCAACTGAACCCTTTATTAAATATATGTGAGCAAACTGTTTGTCTTTGTTTCTGAGATGAGGTATTGTAACTATTTACATTATTTACATTGTTCGGACTATTGTCCCCATCTTTATTGCTATATTCACAATGGACACATAACCAAGTGGATAAAAGTATTGGCTGAAGTAATTTCAAAAGCGATTTGACCCAAAGAGTTGTGAATTCAATACATGACCTCAACAGTAGTGAACAAAAACTTGGAGAGTTGAGTTAGTAAAAGGAATTAACTAAAACTGAGATATCCAGAAAAAACATGGCATGTGGAATTAGAAAAATCTACCCCCATGGACTAAATAAAGGGTTTGGTTCAAAATTCCAACATATCTCACCTGAAGAAGGCCAGAGAGTACAATGGCCAAAATGTTGTGAATATGGCAGTAAAAATGAGGACAACAGTCCAAACAATGTAAATAGTGTAAAGAGCATATTGTTCTTATTTTATTGGACATACAAAAGAATATCTCATATCAGTGATTTCTTTCTACTTAATCTGTTCTTGTAATATGAATATATGAATATCATTGCTTCACCCAGGAATGGAGTTTACAACTCCGGGTAATTATGAGTTGCACTTAAATAATGCTTTCATCCACTCAGCTATTAACCTGTAAATAGTGGAATTTTGTTCTTTGCTCATCAACTATAGCAGTCATTTAAAACTGGCATCTGATTAATTTATTGCTGGTAATGGTATAGTTGTAGGTCAATTTGTCGCAAGGTCAAGTTGTCAGTTGGACAATTTGCCACAATGAAAGGAAAGAGGGACAAAAGAAAAATAAACTTTATTAATCTCCAATAAACTTTAAAAAATGAAAATAAATAACTAAAACTAAAGCTTCATTTATTAGATCATGAAATATTAAAATTTAAGATCATGCACAACAGCTTTTAAAAAATGAACTCTTTAAAACATTCATTTATGTGAGGTCTTGCCATGCATGAATCATTTTCATACCTCCAATAGACAAGGGAATGTTGAAAAGTTCTTGGCACAACCCACTTCTCAAGATCAGGTTTCTGATGATTGATCTTTGAAGTACTGCTTTTAGAATGTTGCTCAGGCTGTGAACAATGTCTGCACCAACTGTACCATAATTCCACCAGTATTTTGTTTATTTTTGAATACATAAATATATATAAACACAAACTCACACGCACACACACACACACATGTGTGTGTGTGTGTGAGTTTGTGTTTATATGTATCTATATTAAAAAATAAACAAAATACTAGTGGGATTATATAGGTGCTGATATGATCACAGCCTGAGCAACATATATATGATATGAGGTAGCAATATATATCTTTTATATATCAAGAACAGTATTGAGGAAATTGTAAGACAAAATGGAAAAAGTTGACATGTTTCATCTGTTAGGACTTCATCAGACATCCTCAACAAACCCAGTCCAAATGAAACTGATGAAATTTATCACAAATAAACTTTTTACATTTTGTCTCACTATATATATATATATATATATATATATATATATATATATATATATATATATATATATATATAGAGAGAGAGAGAGAGAGAGAGAGATGCTGTCTTTATGAGGCACTGTCATTCACACAACTGATGAATGCAGTTTTGTGGAGGGATTTTAAGTGAATGGCTGGACATGTCAGTGATGGTCATACTCACGTTGTGATTCGACAGCCACCACATATATATATATATATGTATATATATATATATATATATATATATATATATATATATATATATATATATATATATATATATAATATAAAAAGCTTGTAACAATTCATCACAGCAGAATCTAAATTTCTTCCAGTCCTGATGAGTGGACTTACACTGATTGAGGCACTGCCTTGAATGTCTATTGGGTCTAAACCTTATTCCAGACCTCAAATGGAATTCATATATTCATAGCATTGCTAAAGATGCTGGAAGAATAGTCGATTCTTTGTATTTCTCCAAAACATACCTAGCTCCTGCTGCCATGCTCTATCTTTACTAGAGTCAGATCAGACTAAGAATGGAGTATTGCTGGATTGGTGCTGATCAGTATTCACTGTCTAGCCTCAATAGTTCAAAAGTGAATATGCTGCCTTTTGCATGATGAATTATTTTCGGCCCTACAACCCCTTTCCCATAAACAAAAAAAAATTACTAGCCTCTCACTGCTCTATTGCTAATTACTATGGCAAATGTTCAAATAAGCTAAGTTCCTTAGTTGTACCAGTTCAGACTTTCACAGCTTGGTCATGTCATGCAATGTGCACAGCATAAAATCCTCTTCATTCACTTCATATTGCTTTGGTAAGGAGGAACTTCCACTGAGACAGCTTCCCACTCTGTGGAACAGACTCCAGAGAGGATGCTTTTCTGACTACTATAATCTTAACCTGTTCAAGTCTAGGGTCAACTGACATCTCTCTTGCATGGTCATGGTCAGCACCTACTTGCAAATGGGATTGTCATCCTCTCTCCTGATCCCTTTCTCCTCTCTGGTGGGGGTGGCAGAGATGGCTGTGAAAGCCCAGGTTTCTCCTGAAGAGTTGTAAGGAGATTCTCTTCATGTTGATGGCTGGACTTGAAAGTCTCAGTCCACCCTCAGAAGGTCCTATGCCAGGAATGCTGATTTGCAGCAACAGTTTTACAGGTCTTAGGGTCAATGTTGGCCTGTGTCAGGAATGTTTTCAACTAATACTTATGCCATTTTGGGCCTGATGCTGAAGGGTAGTAGAAAATGAAGTCAAAGAGAGTTTGCCGAGGCCATTCAACTGAATTTGATTTTGGTGAACAGTACTTTGTGATGGAGAAGCCCCCACA
Organism: Acanthosepion esculentum; assembly: GCA_964036315.1. NCBI lineage: Eukaryota > Metazoa > Mollusca > Cephalopoda > Sepiida > Sepiidae > Acanthosepion > Acanthosepion esculentum. The sequence continues at coordinate 88,549,038 of OZ038479.1, forward strand.
CTTGGCAAGAAGTGCCTCCCTCATGGCTCAAAAGGGGATTGAGACAGGTGAGATCTGACAAACCTGGTTGCTTGGTCTGTTAAGATCCACCTTGCCTATGCCAGCCTAACTAGTACTTTCCTCGTTCACTGGTTTTGTCATTCAGATCATGCAGATCTTTGCCTATTCTGTCACTGTGGTGGTCGTATTCAGTCTTATCTCTATTGTATATCGTCATGGTATGCACCACCAACTACTTCCTCTTCCCTTATACTCTGACAGCAGTAATCCCAAACTTGAGTGGCTTTTGGGCCTTGTATTAAGTTAACAATAGTAAAAAAATAAAATGAATGATAGAAAAATTTATTTTCTTAGTGATGTGTTACCATTCTAAGAATGAAGTTTTCAGATCAATAATGGGAGGCATGGTGGTGTAATGGATAGCGGCTTGGATTGAGGAAATGGAGAGCCAAGTTCAAATTCCATTCGAATTCATTATATTCACTTATGTGCTAATACCCTTGGGAAAGATATGAATCCTCTTCTTCTCCCCCCTAGCTATGGATAAATAGCAGGACAGACCGGATTCTATAGCCTTGGATGGTAATTGGTCTACCACAGAAAGAAATGGCAATCTACTGCAGGAAAAAAATCTGCCTCGTCAGTCATGTATCAAAATATACATGATTGCCTAAGCATGTATCACACATGGCACATAACTGAATGGCTTTATTGATGGAATCAGTCTTATTTATAAAAGGGACAGAGAAATACAACAAATTCCAGTTTACATCAAAATGTTAAAGTTACAGAGATGCCCACCCTTTAAATTTAAATTTGACACCTGGTGTATCTCTATTTCATTCAGCTTTTTATCACTTTTGTCTTTAGTTTTTTTTATTTTTGTCATTATTGTTTGTAATTATACCACATTGTATTAGTTGTAATTTTGTCAGGAAGAGACATATGTCATTTGATCCAGCTTGTAAATTGACCATAGAGAATTCTCAAATTAGTGGACTTTCAATGTATTTTCACATTAATAAATTGGTCTTTTAAGTAAAACTGTATTCTTTTACTTTAAACTATGGTCAGGCCTATGACAGTGAATAACTAATACATTGAGCAAATTGTTTTGCAAAGGATACATTTTATGTTCATATTTTTTTTATTTAAATTCTTTGATGTTTCATCAGTTTATTTCTTCAGACATTTTTACAGCCTATTTCATAAATTCCTGCTTCAGTTTAATGTTGTCATTATTTTGCTTTGTGTTGATTAAATCTTGTATTGTTTTTGAAGTAGTTGCAACAAATTTCATATTAATTTAGATAAATTCTTTTCAACTGAAGTTGTTATTGAGTTGTTAGACAGTATTATGTATATATCTGTATACATATAATACATGAGTGTGTGTGCATATATATATATATATATATATATATATATATATAGGGAAGAGGTTATAGTTGTTCCAATGAGAGAAAAGTGTATATTTTAAAAAGAAGGTAAACCACAAACGTTTTTGGTTGAAATGTGGATTTTTTATTTTAAAATATATATTATACTCTATTTTCCATAATTCCATAATATACATGTTTACATTTATTTATATATATATACATATATATATATATATAGATAGATAAATAGATAGAAGTTTGGTTTAAAGCCTTTGAAAGTTCTTTGTAACATTTAACTCAACTTGTATAAAAGAAATTTTGATTTTTTGGGTGTCTTATTTTGATGATAAGGTTAGCTCTTTAAACTTTTTGTCCTTAAAGAACTCAGTAATATAAAAAAGACTCTAGTTGACAATGGATTTCCAAACTACCTCATCAACCACCAGATTATATATATATATATATATATATATATATATATCAATCTGGATCTTGTTGGTATGGCTGAGGTGGAGTGCATATGGTCTGGACAGTATATAGCCACCATATACATTGCAAATGCCTGAATTCTGGAGAGTGAAGACCACCAAATTTTGACCAAATAGAGTGCTACCTTTCCCTCACAAAATAAACAGATGCTTTCTATATATATATATATATATATGTATATATATATATATATATATATATATATATATATATATATATATATATATATATACACCAGTTGTAACAAGCAAAATTGTCCAAATCATGTAACTGCACATTTATCCAATTGTTAAATTAAGTTTGGAACCATTATATCTTAAAGATGATTAAAGATATTTTACTGGAATGCTCCAAGGTTTGGACTCTTCTTTGAGCAATAAGAATTTACAATTACTCTCCATGCTTAACAGAAGAATTGTGATAAAATTGATCATAAATGAAAATGACATGTTCATCATTAATTAATCATAGCTAAGGATCAGAAGTTCATGAAGGACTGAAATAAAGTTCAAATATATATATATATTATTCCAGGATAATTTTTCAACTTATCCAAGATGATCTTTGACCTCTTTAATATTCTAACTTTCTGCCCTGAAGTAACATACAATTTTAATTTCAAGTCTTTTTTTCACTGCTCTTTGGACTGTTATAGGTGAATCTCCTCTCTCACATGCCAAATGTCTTATGTATTGAGTTGGATCTTTTCTAATTGATCTCTTTAGTTCTAAGTTGAAATCATGATCCCTCTTCCTGTTGTGACTTCCTGATCCAGTTTTCCTCCCTACTGTTCCCTCTTTTTTAAACTTATTCACCATTCTCTTGATGGTTCTTGAATGGGCTTTGAAGATGGAAGCCAGGGTATGAATGTTGGTACCATTACTGAAGGCCTGAATGATTTTCTTCCTCTCACTATTGCTTAGTTGAGAATACAGTGGGGCTGACATAAAACGATTTTAACCTGTTCTCTTTCTAGCTGAATAACTCAAAGGGTCTTTCAGTTATTCTTATGACAAGTAGTATTAAGATGGCTAAATGTCTTATCTAAAAACCTGAAAAAAAGTAAGTCAATTAGTTTAGTGGTTTCTTAGATATTAAACATTTTGTAGGATGGACAGTTATGCTGTTACACCCGGTGTATATATATATATTTATATATAGTTTTATTATAAGAGATTATAATAAAAACATTTTAAAATTGCTACACAAAAGCTTTCATGTTTCAACACAATTATTGTATTTCTTTGAGTAATGGTTTATCTTTTACCTTAAAATATATTAAATTTTTAAAAAAAATTACATATCACCATTTCTTATAGCCATAATTTATTAGTATATAATAGTCCACTCTCTAATTACCTTATTTTGTTTATTCAGCTTAAATATTGATATGTATTGCCATCCAGTTAGTATTATTAATATTGTATATAGATGTTCCACATTTTTAATTTTATCTACAAGCCCCTTTAAGAAACTTCCTGATTATAAAAAAAATTTTTCTGTTAACTGTCTGATTAACCTAACCCTCCCTTCAACAAACAATGTCATATTTGTCTACAATCGCGATACATTTGGTGCTGGCATATTTTCCGTAATCATCAATGATGATATGTCTATGTCCCAGTTTATTGTGATATGAAAAATAACTCACCCACCTCCACCCTCTGACTTTTCTATTCAGCATAGATCTAACATTTAATTGGCTAATTATGACATACCCACAAGTCTATTTTTGATTCTGACCTCATGTCTCCTCCACAATTTAACTTTCAGAAAAGAGGTAACACTTTGTTTTTAAATTTCCTTAAAAATCATTTAATCACCAGTTGTTTACCATTACCTGAAGAAATACAATCATAATATTGAAACATGAAAACTTTCTGTAGTGATTTCAAAATGTTTTTATTATAATCTCTTATAGTAAAAATATGATGGTATGATGGGTAAATTTTATATTTTTAATTTCACGCATACACGTTGTTTGTATTTTGATTTTGTCATATGTGAGAAAAAGAGCACCGTGGTGCAATTCACTACACCAGAAATTTAGAAACTGCATGCTGTACTGCTTGGCATTTGCACCAGAAGCTCCAATACAAACATTTCAGTGCATTTGGCTGTCAATTTGAGGACAGTGCAGAGGATTTGGAAAGAGTTGGATGAGTCTGATGGAGATTATGAAGGTATGTCAGCTTGGAAAACTCACTCTGATCATTCTGAAAAGAAAAGAAATCCAAATTTATTGGTGAGGGCCTCAAACTCAACACCGCGGCCTACATCATGTCTTGAGAAGTTAGTGCTGCCCTGCATTAAGAGGGTATCTTCTGGAAGACCCTAAGTCTGGCAACAGGACTCTGCACCATGTCACACAGTCATAGCTGTCAGCCAATTTTTGCAACCATATCATCCCTTATGTCTGGCCAACTAACTCCTCAGACTGCAACCCTCTTTATTATTATTTGTGGGGCACAGTAGAGCAGGAGACCAACTCCTTGTAACACCAAAGATGAACTAAAGGCAAGGTTTATGGCAGCATTCACCAACTTAAACAAGAAAACTGTCCAGAATAGATGGAGGAGATTCCAAAGTCACCTGGAGGTCGTGGTTGAAGCCAATGGCGATTTTATTGAATAAATTTACTCCTTAGTATTTCAAGTCAGTGTTATTTTTTCATTTTTGTGTAATTTAGACAACAATTTATCCATGTCACTCTATATATATAAATCTGTGTGTGTGTGTGTAAAAATTCAGATATAAATAAATGCACCTGTAAAAACAATATTAACAAAATAACAAGAGGAAAAGTCAAACTTTCCACAGTTCCCTTGATAAAGTTCCTCAAGGAGAGAAACAAGTAGTGCTCTGTCATGGTTGTCCTCTTGTCATTTCTTTTATATATGTGCACATGACTTAGTAGTTAAAATGTTCACATTATGCCCATGGTCAATTTGTAAAGTAGGTGACTTGATGTTATTGACACCATTAGAAAAGGCTTGAAAACAATACTAGGGATTGAACCAGTCTTTGTGAGTGAAAGTGCATAGACAAAACTTTTCAGAAGCTGTCACTGATTGTGCTAGCCTGAAGTCACAACTCATCATGAGTGAGGATTTCAACATACTGGCCTTGTTCAAACTGTTCATCATGCCAGATGAATCAGTTTCATGCTTGAACACAATCTTCCTGAAGATTACATTCAAGTATCAAACAGACTGTCGCCACTGAGTGTTAACTTCAGTGGCCACTTTTATATTTACACATGCTCCATCTCTGATATTGAGCACTTTTACCCATAAATTTAGCTTATATTAAAACTATATTTTTTCACGACTCTTCGACAGAATTGAGTCACTCTCAGTCACTGTGTGTTTATCCGAATCTAAAAATAAACACGCTAAAATTCACCACCATCCCGTACCGTACGCTGATGGCTTAGCGGGTAGAAGTTCCGACTGACGCAAATTCAGTCGGGTTTCGATCGTAGCTAAAGGCAACCGGACGTCTAGCCACACTGATGAGCTGTAAACAGCGAAACAGTCTGTCTGTGGATGACAAAAATATATATATATATATATATATATATATATATATATATATAATTTCCTTTAACTATAACTTTTTTCCCTTCTCTGAATTGATGAGCTTACTGGTGGTCATGTTGATGAGAAGGATGTTTAGGAACTATATTAAAATCGACTGAATTCATATAAGATCGATCATTTGTTTGAAAATAATTGTTCAAAAACTATCCAATGAGTATTCTTCAAACCAACAAGCATAAACCAATTATAACAGATACCAGAGATAAATTGTGCTATCAGCTAATTGTTCTCATGACAAATTTACTAGCAACCAATTTGCCAGCAACAAATTTTCCAAGCATTATCATATAGGTAGCAAAATTTTGGAACCTAAAATATGTCTGTTCTTGGCTAATCAACTATAACAACCATTTAAGGCTATCTTGAGAGTCAAAGAAGCAGAGGACACACAGCAGATGAAGGTCAAATATTATAACAGCTAAAATGTAATGAAAACAACAGTGATGAGGATGTTAGTCAAAACAAATCATAGAATAATAATGATACCTCCTTTCAGAATTCCAGAGTAAATCTGTCAGCTGAAACATTGTTTTAAAAGCCAGAAGTGTGAGGATGTTAGGCTGAATAAATAATTGAGTCTGCTTGCAAAATATTACATTTTTTTTTAAACTTTTGTTTATTTTATTGACATTATTCATGTTACTGGTCTGACAGACAGATGAATAAACATTGTCTTTTATACATGTCCAAACTAACCAGCAGCCATACATGAAACTATTCACTGAAAAGAACATCTTTCTTTCTCTCTCCCTCTCTCATACACGTTTATCATAAGCATTTCGATTTCTACTATCATTTTTTCCTCTCTCCATAAGATCAATATTTCATTAACTCGAATATAATGAGTCTGCTCAAAGCAAACATTGCCATCAGGTCTTAGATTTCATACTCATGATATCCTTTTTAAACATGGCTACTGTCTCTTGTTAACTGTAACCTTGCACTGCTTCTTTTTTTTTCAACCAATGAAAAGGTTTTATATTTGATTATTTTTGGGTGCTACTATCATCATCAGAAAATGGGGCAGGCATGTTGAGTTTAAATTCCAGCTATGAAGTTGCATTCACTGTTGCACAAATACTCTTGAAAATGTATGAATTCATCTCTACTCCCCACCCTTGCAAGCTCAAGCTTAATAACCAGGCAGACTTGGCTCTCTCTAGCTTTGGTTGGCAACCAGCCTAGGAGAAGGAAAACACTGAATTCCACCCTGTAAAAACCTACTTACTAGGGAAACCACAGTAGTAATACCTGGCATGGTTAGTCTGTGATCCTATACTCTATAGACATATCTACAGAGTTGTATATATATATATATATATATATATATATATATATATATATATATATATATATATATATATATAGAGAGAGAGAGAGAGAGAGAGAGGACATCTAACATAGACCTGTTTAACAGGTGTAATATTGGAGGCATCAAGACTTTTCTCATACAGTTTCAGTTATGGTGGACTGGTCATGTCTTGAGAATGTCTGATGACAGGATACCCAAGATCCTAATGTACAGCCAGATCAGAACTACAGGAATGTAGGACACCCATGGCTAAGATACAAAGACAAGCTGAAGAGCAACTTATCAGCTGTCAATATACCTCATAACACACTCGAACACTTAGCCTTGGAGCAGGTAGAATGGAGATCAATGTGTTTTAGTGCACTCAGCAGTTTTGAATCAGCTTGTCTGAATCATCTTCAAGAAGTGAGAACAAGATCTAAAAGGTCAACCAATTTAACAGTGATCTCATCCCACAATCCTTACTCTTGATGCAGCCTCCTTTGTAAATCAGTAGCAGGTCCTAAGTGCCACTTAAGATTATTGCACAAAATTTCATAACTGAATCAATTATGTTGTCAGATCCTCATACATCGAAACTGACGGGAGAGTCCATTATACATATATATATATATATATATATATATATATATATATATTTATGGTGGGGATTAAATGGGAAATGTTATATTCAATGTGATATGGCTAAAGTTAAGAAGTGTTGAGACAGTCAATACATAAAGGGTGATGACTTGGGAACGCTCAGAGAGATTTAACCCATTAACCTGGGAGGGCATAAGTGAGAAGGTTAACTTTGATTTCATGCCTTTACTACTTAGAGAGTAAATCCTGAGATTGAAAGCTGGAACCAGAATGCTAAAGATAGTCTGACATTGCATTCATATTGGCAATGTCTGCAATAATGCTGGTGCCAAGCAGTATTGGTATTTACCCTTCTGTTAGACAGGAATGACATGTAGAGGAATGACATACTATATGGGTAACTGTAAAAACTTCTATAAAAATCTTACCTTGGCCTGAACCCTAGAGAGGACACTCCAGTATCACCTCATCATGACAGCAAAACACAAAAAGCAGCATCGACCAGTTATAAACCTGTTTTGCATTTGTGATAACAGATGTTACATGACCACCACCAGGTGAATTAAAAATTCTCCGGGTGCAGGTCAATGGTCTCTTGAGAATGTTGGATGCCACAGTTCTTTTTTTTTTTCACTACAACTCTTTAGCAAGTCCACTTTCTAGCCTTTTCAAGTCACATGTCATATCTACTAACTTTCAGTGATTTTTAAATTGAACTGTTATTTACTTACCATCCCACAATGACAAGATGTGACACAAGGTCAGATTTGTATGGAGGAATCAGTATTCAAACGCAAATACAGGGTGTGACAGAAATACCTCCCACCTAATGTTTAGTAATTAGTTTCAGAGTGCAGCAGAAATATGTCTCATATTTTAAACTGTTACCCGTGTTGTGCTAGTGAACTTAGGCAAGTGACAATGGTATCTTCATCTAAGTAAAGTCTTACTATTATGCGGAATGTACTTCTGCTGCACCTTGTATATGAAACAAGATTAAAATATTCATTGTGTTTTTTGGCAGAAAATGCCTGTTTCTTCCATCAAGGTGTATTCTTGTTTCTATTTCTTTGAGAACAATGAGAAAAGTGTCAAGTGAAAAACAGATCATTAATCATCTAGATAGAGTTAATTTTTGGCATAATGTCTAAAGACAAGGGTTCATCACATGTAGCCAGAAATTAGAGTGTCAATTTAAACTGCATGCAAAGAAATATATTATGATGTCTATTTCATTATTGTTGTTTCATTTAGTGTATGAAATATGTATACAAATGTACCAATTATTATGAAAGAGACTTACAACATAGTCTTGAAAAAAGTTGTATATTTTTTTCCTCTAGGCTGTCATTACCTTCATATTTCATTGGTAAATAGGAAGCTTCATTTATACAGCTTCTTCCTCAGAACTGTTACATTGTGAAACAAACTCCAGAAAGGCTGCTTCCCCAATCATTACAGTCAACCTCTTCAAATCTATCCTACATATCCTCATAATATGCACCTCTTACTCCCTCCTTGTCTCCTTTATAGCAACATCATTTAGTAGCTCTCTACATTGAGTGGTTCTTGGGTCTTGTATTAAGTTACCAATAGTTTAAGAAAAAAGAAAATTATCAGATGTGCAATAGATGTGAGAAGGCGGGCAGAAAAATTAATGGAAATAGTTTGAATTAATTTGAGCAAAAAAAAAAAAACTTATCACATCTTGGAACTTTGAACTATACTTGTTTGGTGTTGGTTGGTTATATCCTGAAACTATCATTTTTTGCTGAATCATTCAGTTTTGTTGAGCGCTGTCTTCAATGGAGCATAAAACTATGCTGAGTTTATATTTGGAGAACTATGCCAATTTGCTAGTGTGTTGATTCATTTCACCTTCATTGTTTATTTGCCTGTTTCTTTTTTTAGCTTTGCATTGGTTTTGACCTAAGCACTTACAGAAAGTTATTGATTCCTCTTTGCCTGCTCCATGGTTCCATACTGGAGATCGACCATAACTCTTTGTTAGTACTGTCACAGCATTAGTATGATAGGGCTTTTCAAACAAACCATTTAAAATATTACAGATATATAATTTCATTCTTAATTTTCCTTTTATGGTGATTTACTAAGCATAGCTTAGATATAGCATATGGTTGAGTTTATGGAACACCCAGTGAGGATTAAACTGGTTCTCAAACTGCATGAATTTAAGTGTGCTACTAAGTTGGCATCTTGGTCCTACCCTTTCATTGTTGAAACAACTAAAATGTAACCATCTCTTCTACTCCAACAGCTTTTTATCTTGCACCTCCTGTCAGTGGAACTCCCTTCCTATCACTTGCTTCCCTTATAGCTATAATCTTCAAATATTCAAATGTAATGTCAACCGACATCTTCTGTCCTTCTCTTTATTCTTTTCCTAAACACTCTTCTTTACTCTTACTCTCACACTCTGTAACCCCTTGTGTGCTAGTGATACTCCCACCTTGCTTGGGGTGAATTGCTCAAAAAAAATTGATCTAGGAAGGCAGGCTTGCTAGCCATCACAGTATGTCCACATAACCACATTTCTTGTGTTCTTTCCAGTTTTCATAGGACAAGTAAAAATGAAAAAAAGTTTTATTTTGAAAAATGTAATTAAAAGGTCAGTATTAAAAAATTATACAAAAATAGGTGAATTTTATTTTCAGTATAATCTAATTATACAGTTTAATAAAACAGTTTATAAAATGTGCATTGCTGAAAATGTGAAAAAACACGTTTTTTTCACATTCCAAGCCATGAACTAGATTTTTGCAGACATTTCTGTTACAGTTATTATAGACAGCCTTTACTTTACAGTCATGTGCTTGTAAATCCCACAGATACTAAAACCAGAAATTTCTTGTAGCTACTTGACTAATCATGAGATTTTAAGTTGCCACTAACTCAATATTAAGGAAAAGCATTTTGTTAGGTGTTCAAACAGACGATTAAAGAAAATTGTGGAAGAAAAATATATTCTAGTTCCAGAATCTAAGTTTCTTCCTAAAGTGTCAAATACTTGTAAAATTTCAACATCAGCAGATATGAATGTTATTTTATCTAGCAGAAAAATAATGAATTATAATCCTAAGGTGCTCATAAGTCACCTTGCCATTTAGCAACTGAATAATTTTTTTTATTCATAGTTTTATATAATAAAGTGTAGAAAATAAATTTTTTTTGTGAACTACATATGAAAAATGATGTCATGCAAATAACTGCCATTTTCATGAAAGGCTTCCTGACATGGAAATAATGTATGTGTTCTCACTTGCATTAGAATAATGGAACATTGATTTTGCAAATAAAACCTAGCAATTTTTGTATGCTGTGCCATTTTGATTTTTTTCTATCATAGATTTGCAAGGAATAAATTTTTAAAGTATGTGATAAATTAAAATTAATATGATTAAGTATGTAAGTGGTTAAGCAACTTGAGGGTATACTCTGTATATTAAATTCCTATACTACTCTGTCGTTAATCAAGGATAGATTCCCAGTATATGAAATAAATTTTTGAATTTCTTCCCAAATGACACAGCCTAAAAAAGAATGGTAATTTTTCAGTTGATTATTTTCACTATTAAATAACTTTGATCTATATCTGGGCTGGAGCTGACCAATCCTCACTTTCTAGTCTTGATAGAATTCAAATGTATCTAGTCAGTCTTGTGGGTGATGAATTATTTTCCACTCTCCAACATCTATCACACAGATAAACATTGCAAGCCTATTGCTTCTCTATTGCTATTTCCATGGCAAATGCTCTGATGAGTTAAATTCTTTAGTTCCACCAGCTCTGATATTCACAGCTAACACCTACCATGTCATGTACACTGGAAGAAATCATTTACATTCTTTTCATATTCTGTTAGAAGGAAGTTTCATTTGGACAACTTCTTCCCAAGAACTATTGCTTTGTGAGATAGACTACTGAGAACATGCTTCCCCAATCCTTACAATCTTAACCTATTTAAGTCTAGGGTAATCTGTTACCTTTACTTCTTAAACAGCACTTCTTACCTTTTCCTCTTACAGTCATCATCCTCAATCAGCAACCCTCTACCTTGACTGGATCATGAGCCTTGTATTAGGTGAACAATTTAAAAAAAAAAAAAAAGGAGAAAGGAAATAATGATTAAATTGAGATATCATATATTTTATTTGACTTTCTTTTGTTGTGCATTGATAAATTATTTTAAATAACAATTCCATTAAATGAAAAAAATTGCACCTGCTTGCAGATATTCTGTTTCTTTTAGGGATTGTTTCTCTCCAGAATATGGGTGATCACATCCCTCCACAACTTCCTGTCCCTTGTAGCTAGAAGCAATGTTTGACTCTTTATTATCCATCATTGTCTATGCTCTAAGAAATATTCATGCAACCACATTAGGTATATTTACTCAGCCTCCCCACTAATGAAGGATGTGACACAATATTGTTTTATGTAGAGAGTGCCATTTCACATATGTATGCATATGGGTCAAGGACAAAAATTTAACCAAGTCCCTGCAACCACTCTCACACTGGCATTGCTATTACACCAACCCTAACTCTATTACTGCAATGAGGAAGGTGCTTACTCAAGGTTAGAATCCCTGTGACTAGGTGTATTCTTCCATCTATGATGAGGAGAAACTTTTATTCCATTTCCGACCCAAAGTTATACACAGGATTCAGTATGGAAGTAGGTATTTATCCTTGTCTCCCCACCGAGATTGGAGGTGACACAATGTCAAAACGTAGGAAACCCAAGGTGTACACCCAGTCCAAGGACAAAAATTGCCCAGTAGTAATTATGCCCACCCCCATAAATATATTATTGAATTTAAAGTTAAAAAATAAAATTCAGTACATTTTTTTTGTGTGCATTTGAATACAAGATTTATTTTAAAAAATTGTAAATTTGTAATTAAATTTAAAAAAAGACGTGAGGCGTATTTTTTGTTACAACAGTAACTAGTATTTCGTGATCTATTTTTTTTAAAAAGTAATTAATTTTCAATACTTTAACTCATTATTTAAAATGATAAACAGAAATACTTTAAATAAATATTGTAAATTAATAAAAGATTTCAGAACAAAGAAAAATTTGAAATTGACAGTAGAAAATTTGTTGTTTCCAAATAAGTGTTTAAATAGCTAGGATAAAAAATTGACTGAAAGCAGACGACACCGACTTATATTTTTCTGTTGGTCATTTAAGTGCTGGAAGACTTGATGATCGTCTTTCTATTCCGACAGCAGAGAAAATAAACCAAGAATATTGTTTAATGGATCTTATATTTAAATCGAACAATTAAATGAAATGAAAAAAAAAGAAAGTTATAATTTTTGCAGCCGGGAAAAAAACATTGGGTTTCGTTTATATTCGTTGTCAAATTTGTAACTCCAGTCAGTTACACCTGAAATTTCGAAATCCTTTTCAAATAACGCCTGTCAACATGGAGATTTAGGCCACTAACTTCCGAAAAACGGAGATTAGCAAGAACAAGGAGAAACAGAAAGATTTCAAAAACAGTCCAACAAGAAGAAAACATCATTTTTCGAACTGGCGGCAGTTATTTCCAATGAAGACATAATTTTGGACCAACATTCCAGGCTTATGTTTCACTTATAAACAAACCTTGATTCGGCAAAAATCTGTTACCGAAAAATGTTATCTCCGCAATAATTTCAACGAATCATGACCCGAAGCAATTTTCAAAACACATACTTATTACTGAATAGGAGGTACATTTTCACTCGACACTTCTTTTTGGTGTTGAAAGCTCAACAGTTTCTGGAAGAATCTTGTAAAAACTGGCAGACTTTGTAGCATAACAATGCTTAACACTCGGAAGAACATTAGTTACGAGCTGGGAGCCAGTGAGAAAGAGTTCAAAACCCGAAGTCTCAAGAGGTTTGCTTTTGATTTGATTTTTTTTTCACTATATACTACTTTCAAATTTTCAATTTTTTTTTTTTTTACCGAAATTATTAAATTATTATTACATAGGAAACTGAACACACAGCGTAAAAATAGATATTTGTACAGAAACGCACTTCTCCAAAAAATAATCTTTTTTTTTTTTTAATATTACTATCGAATAAGCACTCAAAATCACAAATATAATTTTTTTTTTAATATTCTAACTTTGAAAATGGGGGTTCAGTTTGCAATGTTAATTCATTATAAATTGATCCCCCCCCTACGCAACATAAAAAAGAAAAAATGCTACAAACTACAAAAAATACATGATATTCTTTCTAATAAAATGTTAGATAATTTCAAGTTGAAATTAAGAAAAACAAATTATATTATTTCTTATTTCCATGTTGTGTTAAGTTAAAAACTTAAAATGAGGCTTTATACAAAATTTTATTTTTTAACTAATTCCAAAAATGTCTCAAAATAGATTTAAAAAGCATATCATTACTTACTTTTTCCCTTTATTATTATTATTATTTCTCTTGCTTACTTTAATTTTATTTTTATTTTTTGGTTTGTGTAGGGTTTTCAGTTTCCAGTGAATTTACATAGCAAACTGACTGTTCTTTTAAAATTTAGAAAATGATTATTATTAATTTTTTATTTTTATTCCTTGAGTTTATTATCTGGATTGCTTAACCAGTGGTATTTATTAAAAATAAAAACTAGAAAACAAAAATTGTATCTTTTAAAGGTGCATTTCTATAGAGGAGCTAAAAAATTTAGCAAATAAAAATTCTTTTGATAATCATAATTTAAGAGTTGTTTATTAATTAATAATAATCTGAGATAATTTTTTTTTAAAATGTCACAATAACATAAAAAGTTAGGACCTGAATTATCTAATCTTGACTGGAAATTTGATAAACATTTACTAAATTTCTTTCAAATATAATTAAAAATTTTTTGTAAGGATACAGAAGGCGCTTATCTCCTTTTGGTGGAGATAAGTCATGTGGGTAACATGATGGCAGCTTAATGATGTCATTCCATACAGTGACAAAAATGTCAGTCATTTTTCAGTTTGTTTACAGCAGCCAAAAAGTAAGTTTTGGTTTCTTTAGCTCTGCCCCTCCTCATCCCTAGCCAGGCCAGAGGGTAAATCTGCCCTCTCAGCAGCTTACAAATCCATGGCACCATTTCCCTTTGGGAATATATCTTTCTCATACATAGAATAAAACTCCAACTTGGAGTCCTCAATTTGGGTAAAAACCAAGATGTGCTGTTTCTTCTTTGTGCAATATGTCCTCGCCTAGGACATAGATGAATCTGGAGTCCTAAAAATGGCTTCTCCAGGTACAGAAGTATCTCCATATTATATGTAAGACCCTTTCTTTTTGCTTCTCCTTGCACTCTGCTTCGCTATGTTGATATATGTGATATATTATTCTCTGCATGAGACACATGCATATATGTATATATAGCTTTGTGTATGTCTTAGTATTATAAAAGTATCTTTGAAAAGGGTTTTTTCCATTTTTGTCCTTTACTTTCCATACATGGTTGGCCAGTGTCATACAATTTCTATATTTTTCCAGTCTGAATGATGACCAATGATTGTAACATCTTTTTTTTAAGCTGACTTCAGTACGCTCCATATATACCTTACTTTGGCCACCTTTGCTCTCCACTTCTGCTTTGTAGACCACCCCTTCTTCTATTTTACAAGACCCATTCAGTGGATACTTGCTTTTATCTCTACATTTGCACATTTCATTATTTATGCATGCTACCTTTAAATTCCTGGTGTTTTCTTTCTTGATGGCAGTTTCCAAATTGCTGGTACAATATATATATGCTGTTTTACTGCTATTTGTAGTTTCAGCCAACTGCTGGGGGTCTTGGAACATATTTCCATTGATAATTGGTACTACTTCATGTTGTTTTTATTACTTTTTCCTCCATGAGAATGAAATTGATTTAAACCTTAAAGAATTGAAAGTATTTTGAAAATTTTGGAGACCATAGTCTTTAGGACAATGATTTGGCTGATAAATTTTTCAGCCCTTATCAAGCACACATTACAGAGGACTGAAAGTCATTTACATAGACATTTAGTTATAACTTTTCTAGACATAATACATTACTATTGGTTGACAGCTTGTTGGAAGCATATTACTAAAGTGAATCTGTTGAAATCAAGATGTTTTGAAAATTTTCAAATTTTGTGGATCTGGAGCATCCCCCTACCCACCAAAAAACAATTCAGAACTAAAGGACACCAAAACACATTTTCTGTCAAAACTCTGCCAAAAATAATACACTATTAATTGTTGAGGGTATCATAAGAAGCATATTGATGAGTCGAGTACAAAAAAATTTTAAAAAATCCCAAATTTTCAACTTTCATGGGTTCTGGAGAGAAATAAATGAATCTGGAGATTTCTGCACATAAGCACTTCTTGTGTCATAATTTGCTTTAGAATAATGTAAAAATGATGGTTGAGAGATTTTTGGAAGTAGATAGCTAAACAGAATATACAGAAAAAAAATAAAAATAAAAATTTAGTGGTCTGATGCCCAATCAATTCATTATTAATTGGAGAATTCAATGCGAAGCAAGAAAAGAAAAAGCAACGTCTGAAAAACAGATGCAACATACACTTCAGAAAACCTAGTGAAGTATATTGCCTGAAACCTTGGGATAAAAACAACAAAAATGAAGATAATGGCCCTGAGAATATATCTTCATCTTAAGACAGAAAACAAATAGAGTATTGAATGTGAGAAAAAAAACAAAATAATTTTCATGAATTTTGACTATTGTTTTTTTTATTTGTCCTAATTTAATTACTTCAGCATTTTTAGGTGTATTCAATTAACTTAATAATCCAGGTTTGACAACATTTCATTTTCTTTGTCAGACTAAATATAATTAATAACAAGCATTTATTAAGGATAAAAATTAATTTTCTATAAAAATATTAAATTGATAAAATTCAAGTATTTATGCAGATGTGATTTCTCTCTAATTTGAATTTATTTTTTGCTACCAATCAGTCAAATGCCTCTCAGTTCACTGAGGTTATCATATTTTTTAAATGAACATTATTAAATTTGGTAACAGATTTCCTGTTACCTGGCCTAGTCACCATTTTTTATTCACCTCCCATGATGTCTTTAATCTAGCTAACTGTTAATACTACTGCTAATTACCAGTCTCTTGAAGCATCATTTTTCAATTTATCCATTGACATTTTTTTAGTGAGTAATGAAATAAATGTCTTTTTAAAAATCTGTATTAAATGAGAGTTGATAGTTAAACTTATTCCAGATTTAAAGTTTATAGTCAGTTGCTTCTGATACATAGCATGGAAGAAGGCCACTCATATGGAGTATCCAAGTAGGGTTGAACTCCTTTTTTTATTTCAGCCACACCCCTTAAGGACATAAGTAGTTATTATTCTCAACAGATATCTTTTCTTTTTTATCTGAGAGTTGCTATTGCTTGTTGGGAAATGTTGTGGAGTTGTATCCTGTTGCCTTATCCATGATTTTGAATTCAGCATAATATTTCTTCTTGACTGGCTGCCACACAAGTCTAAAGAAATCACTATACCCTACTACATAACCAATAGCTGCAGGAGAAGAGATGGATTCATGACATTGGACTTTAGTGTAAAGCAAATGTAACAGTGTAGAAGATTAGGCTGGTATTTGAACACTGCTTACCAATTCCACTTTTCATGCCAATAACGGTTACACTGCCTGACTATACCTATTTGAACTCAT
Organism: Acanthosepion esculentum; assembly: GCA_964036315.1. NCBI lineage: Eukaryota > Metazoa > Mollusca > Cephalopoda > Sepiida > Sepiidae > Acanthosepion > Acanthosepion esculentum. The sequence continues at coordinate 88,566,120 of OZ038479.1, forward strand.
TCTTTTTCAATATGCCATGTCCCTTTAGGATATTGACTAGTATGGCTCTCCACAATTTCCTGTTCTTTGCTGTTCTTAATAAATTTTATATTTTGTTATCTCTCCTAAACCTTGTTCTGTTCTGCCATCCATTTACTTAAGCTTTCTAGGTAGGTTATGCTTTGTAGTCCTCTGTCCCTCATGCCGTCATCTGGCAGCATTGGAAAATTAGAAGATTTGGGGGGCATGGAACTACCTTTTAATTGCTATTGTTCCCAGGTGGTAGCACCTGTTAGGGTCCCAGCTGTGGGCAAATAGTGAAGCCCTAAACAAAACAAAAAGTATTATGTAAGTATAAAAATAAATTTTATAGTCAAAATACCAGCAATATATATATATATGAAATTACCAGTGCTACATATTTATAGTAAAATTATCAATAACACATTTTATTGAAAAATGACCAACACATTTTATCTGTAGTTGAAGGCATACAATTGTGTTCAAAATAAATTTAGTTGAAACTATAAAATTGTGTTCAAAATATTTAGATTCTGGCATTAAATAACCCATAGAGAATGATATGCCGCTAAACAAAATCAACCAACCAATCATTTGCCATAAATTTGTCCTGTGAGTATCAAATTTTCCAATCCCTCTTTGTCCATTATAGAAGAAATCAGAATTTAAAAATTTCAACTCTTTCTGTTTCCTAATGATAAGTATAAGTTTCCTTTTTGTTTAACATTTTCTCTAAAATTTGGTTGTTGCTCACATGTTTGATCTATGGTATTCTCAACATCCTTCTGTAGAACCATATTTCTGTTCCTTCAAGTCTCTTCTTCATCTATGAGGAGAGTGCCCAGCATTCACTGCCATATAAGAGGATTAATATGACATTCAGTACTCCTTTCTTTGTTTATAACGAATTCAGTTGTAATAATCAGTGGTGCTAGCATTTTTATTCAGTGAGTTGAGCATTTTCATGTTACTTGTTACTGTTGTTACACATTTGTCCAGTCTATTTTCCTACCTTCATCAAATCCATAAAAGAAGAAAAAAATATATATCTGTAGAAAAAATATGTTGTCATTAATATGCTCAACTGATCAATGCATTTTAGAAGACCTAGGTAGAAAACACTAATTTTTACATGAGCCCATTTTCTGTAAAATGAAGTTGACAAAGAAGAGAAGAGCTTTGTAGTCACATGGTCAGACCATTCACTCATAAGTAATGTCCTGGCAGTAAAACTTGTAAAAAGTAGATCCACCCATGGTCACACTTAATAAATGGTGTGCATATCTGTATGTACCATATATACTCATCTATCATGTAACTTTTGTAGACCTAATTTTGAAGCTAATTTTACGGGGGTTTGCATCGTACACAAAATATAAAATTAGCATATGTACTGCTGGCCCTGGCTATGCCATTAATCAAACTATAATTCTATTTACTGTAGTCAAATTATCTTCAAAATTAAGTCTTCAAAGGTCATGTGATATGCAAGTATATATGTTGTGTGTGTGTGTGTGTGTATGCATATATATATATATATATATATATATATATATTTCATTAAAAACGACTGACAAGGTGCTTTTATTTAGTTTTTTATATAATTTCTCATGCGATCTAATAAAGTTTTTCTTTTCAGAGGATAAATTATATAAAAACTGTCCGAATGTTCTTTTTATGCTAGCGCTTTCGGCTATACATTTAGCCAATTTCAAGGATTATATTTCAACTGTTAGAATTAGAAATAGTTTGTTATATGTATGTTTTATAAAATGAATCATTTTTTTTTTTTTCGGACAGTTTTTATATAATTTATCATCTGAAAAGAAAAACTTTATTAGATCACACAAGAAATTATAAAAAACTAAATAAAAGCATCTTGTCAGTCGTTTTTAATGAAATGTGCATGAAAGAAGGATTGCTGCCTAAATACACAAAATGTATGAAAATTAAAATTTGAACCCCCTACCACCCCTTGTCTATATGAATGGATTTATCGGTATCCTTGGAAACCCTCAATTATGAATCTTTGCCGTGCCTTTAACAACCGTAAATTAAAAAAAATAAGTTACTCCAAAATTCGCTTGACGAGGAAATGGAACTAATGTCTTTGGTTTAATAACAAAATTAAATTCAGGGGCTTTAGCTTCCATTTCTGAAACATGGTATCACTGTGTAGCGAAAAAACCATATTTTAAATCAATTAATTTATAATATTAATGCTCTATAAATTTACATTGAGCACTATTATGTAAAAATAAAAATATCTATAAGAACACCGGATTTTATATCTTACTGTTCTTTCTTTATATATATATATGTATATATATATATATATATATATATATATATATATATATATATATATATAGGCAGCATATCTTAATTCAATCATATTTCATTAAATAATATAGACGTATTATGTCTATTTATTTTTATAATAATTTTTTCTAGTTATCTAATTATCTTCATGATGTTAAGTTCAAATTAATCAAGGAAGCCACCATATTTTTTGTTAACCCAAGTAATTTTGATCTCCTCTGAGATCATCCTTAGGGGTGAATTGTGAAAATAATCTTAATGTAGTATTATATATAAATGAGGTACTGTTATAAAAGCAGTATGGCAGGAATACCATTTCCAATCTGTGTGCAGATACAAAAAGAAAGGGTAGAAACTATAAACCATCATACTGAAAATATATAAGTATATTTGGCAAGAACACAGGCAAAAAGTAGAGAGACAGTAAAACTGAAAGACATAACTTTTTCCATACAGGTTGATATGGGGAGCGATGTTACCTTGATCCCAAGGAATTTCTGGGAAAAAATGAGTAAACCCAAATTAAGAAAAAAGTAATCTTAATTTAAAACAATTTGATGGATCTGTCATCAAAACTCTAGATTCCTTTGAAGGAACTTTTGAGACTTAAAAAGTGTTTTCAGATTATTCCCATCACTGTTGTAGGATGTACAAAAAATCATGGACTCCTCATGGAAATAGACATTTTAAAAGTGGATACAGTGAAATTAATAAACTGTATAAAGTCAGACATAGGACTAATTAAAGGATATAAAGTGAGTATTCATCTAAAAGAAAATAATCGCACAATCTATTTTGAATCTTGAAAAATACCTATTCACATTCTACCCATGGTAGTTGCAAAACTAAAGAAAATGGTAGAACAAGGCATATTGGAGAAAGTTATCCTACATGATAACAATTGGGATCCACCAATTGTTGCGATATGAAAGCGCAATGGCGATTTGAGGACATGTGTGGATTACAAAATAGGTGTAAATCATCAGATATGCTCTGATTCATTCCTCTTACCTAACATAGAAATGGCAAGTCATGAATTAGCAGGAATGAAATACTTTGCTAAGACTGACTTGAAATCGGCATATAAAATAGAAATTGACAAAAAATTTAAAGAAGTTGCTTACTAAGATCGAGTTTTGACTTCAAGCCATATTTTTCAAAAGGCAACTGAGAAAGTTCTGTCGGAGGGGGTAAAAAACACAATCATATATCAAGTCTCTATAGGCATAGGTGCATGCAGTGAAGAGGAATTAAAAAAGACTGAGCAAGTTTTAAACAAATTAAAAAATGCCGGTATGACAAATGTGAGTTAAATTGTGACAAAATATCATATTTGGGATACCAAATGCCTAAAAAAAGGAATTTCACCAGACAATAAACTGATAAATATCGGAAGTATCTACACCAAAAAATAAAAAAATAAATAAGAATCCTTTTTTGGATTGACCAGTTTTTATAGCAAATATCTACCTAGATACAGCAACCTAAAAGAACCATTTTCAGAATTACGGAAAAACAATACCGAATTTAAATGGACTCAAAAGCAAAATATAACTTTTGAAAACTTATAAAAGGCACTAATAAGGAAATCAATTGCAAAAATCTTTGATTCAAAAAAAGAAATAAGATTGACTACAGATGCAAGTGGACATGCTGTAGCCACAATTTTTTTCAAGAAGGTCATTCAATAATGTACCTTTGAAAAAAATTAACATCACCTGAAGCTAACTACTCAGATATTGAGAAAGAAGTGTTAGCAATAGTATGGAGCAAAGAAAGAGCTGGAAATTTTTTTGTTAAGAGAAAATTTTTTGTTAAACCTTTAATTCCAGAAAAGAATTACCAAAAGTCACATATTCTAGAATTTTAAAATAGGCTATAAAACTCACAGCCTTTGATTTTGACATCATATACATAAAGAGGAACACTATTCTACACATGGATCTGTTATCCAGACTAAATTTTGACAGTAAAAAATTAAAAACGTCTGAAAATTCAGAAGATAAAATGCTGCACTAGGTTGAAATGGACATGTTACCTTTAAATCATCTCATAATGGAAACCATACAAGATCCAGTGTTAAGTAGAATTTCAGACAGAATAAAAAAAACACGTGGAGCAATTGTTAAATAGAAGAAAGACTCTACAAAGAATCAAGACATGGGTTAACTGTAGAGAGAGGCATAATATGCAATGGAGATATTATAATACCCTGACAAAGTTTAAGAAACGAAGTACTAAAAGTTGTACACAATGATGTACATTGTGGTATAACAGCAACACAAATGAGATTAAAATTACAAGCATGGTGGCCAAGACATTCTCAAGTTGTAGGAGACTATATAAAAAGGTGCCCAAAATTTGCTGAAACAAAAAACTTTTGGCAAAACAAAATTCACCTGTGGCCTATAGGAAAAGAACCATGAGTTGAGGTACACATAGATCATGCTCATATTAAAGGCATGGGGCTATCTTTAATTTTAGTGCACTCATTTTCAGGACGGACTGAAGTAATTAAGGTTGCTGACAGAAAAGCCACCACTGTAAAATAAATATTAAGAACAATATTTTCGAGTAATGGGGTGCCTAAAACTGGTCTCAGATAATGTGCTAGAATTTTATGAGGAAAGTTTCTGCTTGTGGCTAAAGCATATTGGATGCCTCCTGTATAAAACACCACCTTACCACCCACAATTGGATAGAATCGCAGAAAGAATGGTGCAGACTGTGAAAATGGGACGAAAAACATTTTCCCCTTCTAATAATAATATAGAGAGTTACTTACGGAGATTACTGTTAAGCTATAGGACAATTCCACATGCCAGCAGACTACAAAGTCCTTCCACATTAATGGGTAGACTAATTAGAGCTCTCATAATAATGTCATTTACAACACGTGAAAGTGTATGGTATAAAAAAGACAAAGAATCTAATCCAGAGAAGGTGAACTTTGCAATACAGAAAGGACAAAACACAACAATGCTAATGAGAAATGAACAAAATTTACTGGCTTATGTAAACCAATTCAGAAGCAAAATGGAACCCGAAGATATAGAAATGGAGGAAGAATATGAAGGTGAAGAACATGAAGGAAAGAAGGGGACTAATGTATCCAATAATGAAACAGAACAATCTATGGATGTTAATGACCAGAAATCTGACGTGGAGTTGGAAGAGGAAAATGAACTCAGACCTCAGTTATGTGCCATGCATGATACATGCTTAGGCAATCCTGTATCTTTCGATACATGACTGATGAGACAGATTTTTCCTGCAGTAGGTTGCCATTTCTTTCTGCGGTAGACCAGTTGCCATCCAAGGCTATAGAACCCAGTCTGTCCTGCTATTTACCCATAGCTGGGGGAAATGAAGAGGGTTCATACCTTTCCCAAGGGTATTAGCATGTATGTAAATGTAATGGATTTGAATGGGATTTGAATTCAGCTCTCCGATTCCTCAATCTGACTCGCTATCTAATACTCCACTGTACCTCCTATATCCCCTATAAGAAGATACACACCAAGAAAGACAGTTTAGATTCCCAAGAATAATTAGAAGATGTGGAAGATCAACGAAAGGCGTAAGGCCATTTCAGTTCAGGGATGTGTAGTAGTGTATGTAAATGAGGTACTGCTATAAAAGCAGTAATCCACAGAGAATGCCAATCAAGCTACCATCTGCTGACCTGACAATGTCTGTTCCAGAGAGTACTCTACTTCGTAACACTTAATGTAACTGTAATTGTTGCGATGGTGATTTTTGTAAACATGCGCATGAATACACTCTGTTATGATTTTTTATAAATTAACAGTTGTGGTTAAGATGTTTTGTAAAAAAGCATTCACAATGCAAGGGGGTAACCAGAGATGGGAAAATGCAACAGGGTGTAAAATGTTAATAAACTCAAATGCATTTTAAAATTTTTCTACTACACTCAAAATAAATTTTGTTCAGTATTGGTTGATTGCTTCTGATATAGAGAGCCTCGAAAATTTGAAGTTTTGTTTATTTTAATGGTGTAGGGTATTGGTGTTATCAACAAATATTTTCCTGTATTGTGAAGTTGAACAGGAATGTGTCTTTAAATGTTGTGTGATAGGACTTGTATCCCACAAATGGAGTGTAAGACATCTCGATAATGTTGTTGTCATCAATCCAACATATGTACTAACTTTATATATATATGTGTGTGTGTGTGTAAGAACTTTTTACAGTTTGTACTACCTGGACATAAATTATGAGAAAATGATATAACCAGGTTTTCACTCAGCTATTCACTTCCCTATAAACTCTCAAGATAGTAATATGTTTTTAGGAAAGGCTTCTTGGTTAGTTAAAGAATTTTCAGTATCCTTTCTTATATATGGTATATGTATATACACACACAAACACTATATATATATATATATATACACACACACACACACACTTGACTCTCCTGTCGAATTTGACATATGCGGGTCAAGCAGATCAGTTCCTAGGAACCGACAACCTGACACCAGCACATGAGATTTGATTATAGTGGTGAAGGTTTTGTGCAGAACTACTCTTTTTGAAGGGCTGAATACAGAGACCTGGTGCACTACATGCCACAAGGTCCCCAAACAACCCTCCTCAGGTTTTGAATTCAGAGTTGTCCTTCTCCTAGACCAGTTGCCATCCAAGGCAATAGAATCTAGTATGTCCTGCTATTTACCCATAGCTGGAGGGAGAAGAGGATTCATACCTTTCCCAAGGGTATTAGCATGTAAGTGAATGCAATGGATTCGACTGGAATTCAAACTTGGCTCTCTGATCCCTCAATCCAAGCTGGTATCCATTACTCCACTATGCCTCCACATATATATATATATTCAGACAGGTTTGGTTAAATAATTTAGACATACTATGTCTGTTTATTTTTGTTTTAATCCTTTAAAGTCCACAAATCAATTTCTTGGTATCCGTAGAAAATTGATTAAGAAAAATACCCAAATTTTCTTTCAAATAATTTTCCCAAGTACATTCAGTCCCATCTGAGATCATCTTCAGGAGGTTAAATTGTCTGTGTATATGTATACATATTTCTGTAAATTCAAAAACCTGTTTAAATAGAAATATGCTGCCTAAATACACAATATATATATATATATATATATATATATATATATATATATATATATATATATATATGGTATGTGTGGTCTGGTGATTGCTTAAGACATGTAAATGATAGTCACTATGCAGTGTTGATTTCTATAGCCACCATGTTTATGGCTACATATGTTCTTTCCTTGGAATTTAGTACTCTTCTTAATAAATAGAGCAAATTTTAAACAAAATAATTGCATTATCATTTGCTCATGCATCTGCCACATCTAGTCTGGTGTTCCTGCTAAGTATCTTGAATTTCTTGACAAAATACAAATAGGATCTGCAATACTATCAGTTCTGACCTGGCATATCAACTTCATTCACACTTCTACTGTCTTTTCTATAAATATTTTCATAGCAGTTGTTCTAATGAGCTCTTTTCCTTGCTACCTCAACTGCACAAATTTATTAAGCATACTACTAGATTGGCAATGAGGTCTCATCATTTCACTGTTGAAATAGCTAAATGTAACCATAAGTTCTATTCTAATCATTTCTTTTCTTTCACTTCTCACCTTTGTAACTCTCTTTTATTTTCTTGCTTCTTTACTATGTATGATCTTCAAAAATTTAACTACAACAGCAATCACTATTTTCTTTTTATCCTGTTCTTTAATTGTCTTTTCTCTTCCCTAAAGTCTTCTTATTCTCTTTCACTCCCAGTAACACCTGGCATTTTAGTGGTATCTTCACTTTGCTTGGGGTGAAATGATAAAAAAAGTACATGCATATGAGTGTGTCTGTGTACTGTAGGTGATGACATAAGATACCGCTGCATACTTCTTTTAAATGATACAGTATTATCTCTTGAATCTTATTTGAAAATTTGCAGTATCTGGTAGGCTGATGTATTCCCAGACATTACAGAATATCTGTACTTCTAATGCTATAACCCTGTAAATGTAATATTAGATATAAATAATTAAATATAAATTATACTAATTATCATAATGTTTGTCTATTCTATTATTCTATTAATCATCGTGTTGGTCTTTGTGAATATCTAAAAAGTATCCATAAAATGTTTAAAATGCATCAAATGTGAATGAAACATCAACTGATAACAACTTTCAACTAACAAAAGAATAGGGAATTTTACCTCAAATAAAAAATATCCTGTTTTTATTATGTCTTCCTGTCTAGGTTTAAATGGAGAGGCCTATAATCTGAATTACCTTTTTCCTTTTTACTATATTTTTTTTACTTTTTGCTATTTTGTAAGACTCTTATTCTAGCCCACAAAATCTGATTTCAGAATTTAGGTCACAGACCAAAAATTTGACTCTGTCAACTTAGTAATATTTTATTTATATCATACCAACATTATTGATTCAAATTCAACAAATTCTATTTATAGAACTTAGACATTGTTTGAGCCACATTTTGTCAAGTTGTATGCTTCGAGAATCAAGATATTTACCCAATGAGTAAAGAACAATCATACAATTTTTTTTTTTTTAATTTATCATGTGGAGCAAACTCCTCTTGCTACATATTAGCATAACTTTGGACATTTATCAGATTTGGGAACCTCTCAGTGAAGTAGTAGCAATCAAATTATTCTTGCAGATCTTTGCAACTGTTGTAAGTTTGAGCCTCACTGGGCGCTACACATTTTCAGCCTTCTGTCAGGCTAAGGCAATGTTAATAAACTAGGTGTCAAAAGAATGTTTAGTTAGCTCTACTTACTTCAATTTTTACTAATTTTTACATAGTATCTCATCAGTTGTAGCCTTGTGCTAATCTGATTTAATCTTATTTCATCAACTCACAGTGGAGTAATAATTAACAACCAGCATACCATTTCAAATAAATATGCACCATTGGTTTTCCAACAATTAATGGTTCAGTTACTCTTTTAATCCAAACAAAATTACAAGCAAGCATTAAATGTCATGTGATTGCCAGATTCATTTACCAGGCAACCACAGGTGGCATTGTATGTACTGTAAGTTTAATGTAAGTATCTAACAGTTGTTGATGCTGTAGAGATATGAGATGTGCATAATTCATGGATCAGAGGTGTATTATTGTATTATTATGACTTCTGTTGGTCTGGCAAAATGGATAAACTGGCACAATTCTGGAAACAAGGGTTCTAAAAAGTCAGTGACCTATTTACATGTAATGTGCTTGGCCCTCATGAATTTGACCTTTGTACCAGACTAAGCTAAACTGAATAAATATTTACATGGTGGGTGCCTTACAGGTAGCAAGCAAGGCAGTCTAGTATGCTGTTAGTACTGAATGATCTTGGTATTGAATGTTCTGAATGCTATTAGTACTTGTGATCTTGAGCCAAACTAAGTTAAATAACTGAAGACATTTATCCCTAACACAATTTGACTTTCTCAACAAGTGTTTTTTTTTCTATTTTGCAAGACATTTTCTCTGCTGAGTAAGCTTGGAATTCTACTTATCATTAATAAATTTAATTTTAACCATTTTCCTTGCTTTGAACTTTAAGATTCAGAAGATAATTTTCAAATATTCAATACTTAATGAGATTTTCTTTTTCTCTGTTGATTGGCAACGGTTTGTTAAAGTGAATTTTCTAAGAACTTGTATATGCCTAAGTTTTCATTTTTCCCCCCAAAAGAAACAGTCTTTAATGAAAATATAGTCTATGGAAAAGAGAGTATTGTTTCTACTAATGAGGATCCATGCTATTTAGCTTATAAGTAAACAATTATTTTTAAGTTCCTTCTACAGCATTTTATGACAATTTTATAAAGTGCTATCCTCAATAGATATCCCATTCCAGTTGAGTTTGTTACATTTACTTATGTGTAAGTACTCTTTAAAAAAGTATGGATCCATCTCTTCCCTTAGATAAGGGTTAAATTGCAGGACTTGTATCTGGAAAAATCATTGTTATTCTCAAATAATTGTCAATGCAATATTCACTTGCAAAGAAAAAAATGAATTAATCTTACACTCCAAAAACTGTTTCAGCTTTAAATAACTCACAAAAGGATGATAAACTATAAAAAACAGATTAGTCAATCAACCATTCAACATTGCATATGATAAATAATTACAAAAAGCTAGAAAAGAAACAAATGTTATGAATAAATAGTGTATGGTTATTTGATAATATTGTAACAGTACAGAACAAAATCATCTGGCGGCAATTTTTAAAGAAACTCTCATCCACTCCATCTCACTCTTACCGTCAACGAATGCCAGCAATTTTCAAAGAAACACCCTCAGCCTCACCCACTCCAAAGTAGTTAGAAGAGCATCAATGGAGGATGCCTATAACAGTTCCTTTTTTATCATTTTTTTCTTCATGTTTTGTATATATATTATCTTGTGTTTCTTTTGTGTATGGACCTCCACTTTTTTGCCGAAAAACAGCATAGCAAGAGGAAAAAGGCACCAAACTTAATTAAAACAAATGTTTATCATCATAATGTTTGTTATTATTAAGAGGAAAGACTAAAGTATTTTTTGATCATTTTATCAAATTTTCAATCCTTTCTAACACGTTCAAAATTATGGTAAAATCATTTAAGTCGGCAACCTGGATCATATTTACGTTAGTGTTTTTGTGCCTATTTTTCAGGTGAAAAACATTGATTTGGAAATTGTTACAAAAATAAAATAATTTTCAGATTTTAATGAAACTTTCAGGACTTATTTGGAAATGAATGAAATTATTTTTGCATTCATTGTTTTTCAGAAAATTGTAGTAAGCATAATTTTTTTTTATTTTTTTTTTTTTTTAGATATGTTATAACTCACCAACTTTATTTCATGAAATTTCAAAAAATTAAATTGAACTCAGAAATTTTTTTATGGTGGCCTCTAAATGACATTATTGTTAAAAGGTCACTTGTTTTAAGAGTTGTTTTCCCCTCACTGGGAAGACTCACTCAATTTTTTGGGACTGCAATTCTTTCATTTCATTTCTGTGTTTCATCGTGCCTTAACAGGCTTTGAAAATCATCCCTTCAAAATTTTAAAGTACGTTTTACTTTTTTAATTCCTGTTTCACTAAGTATTTTTATTTTATGTATTTATTTTATTTTAGTATGTGTCATACTTTAATTAATTTTATTTTTAGTTTCACTTAACTAATTAGAACCTAATTCTAGAAAAAATAAGTTTTATTTTAACTTGTCTTTCTTATTAAATTTCTTTTTGAAATTCAAAAATGTCTGATTTTATGAGTGACCAAAACAATCGATTCAAATCACTATAAGTTCTGTTTGAAATATACCAGAGTATTATGTTTACTGGAAATAGTGAATTTAATTCTTTAGCTTTCAATTAAAGATAAAATGAAAGCTTCAAGAAAGCTTTTCTGTTTATAAAAATTTATTTTAAACTTTAGGTATTGCAAAATAGTGGAGGTACCTACTTTTATACTTACGAACTGCATTCATCATGAACCATCAACAAAAACCAGAAGCTGCTTCCACAAGAATGAGGCTCTACAGGCAGAGGATCAGGAAAGAGCATTAACCAGGAGTGCCAGTTACATTGCCTTCTTCATTCACAGGCAGTCCAAGGAATATGCATCAATATTTTCAGGATGCCATGTCAATTGTTTCAAAATATAATAAGCCAGACTTGTTCATCACTTACACTTGCAACCCAAAGTGCTCAGAGATAGTTGATAATCTACATCTGCCACATGTTTGTTGTGTTGAGAAATGAGGATATACATAGATAAGATCATGACAGCTGAAATTCATGATGCCAATGATGATCCAGTATTGCATGATTTCGTAAAAAAAATGCATGATACATGGTCCTTGTGGAACAGATCATTTTTCTTCCCCTTGCATGGAAAATGGTTCATGCCAAAAGAAATTCCGAAAGAACTACAAAGATAAAATGCTTCTGAATTTGACTATCCAGAGTACAGAAGATGCAATACTGGAGTCACAGTTCAAGTTGGATGTCATTCAATTGACAATAGGAATGCTGTGCCGTACAATGCCTAACTGCTAAAAATGTACAGAGCTCATATTAATGCAGAAATTTGTTTGTCAATGAAAAGCATTAAATATATCTTCAATTACCTGTACAAGTGACATGACTGTGCATCTGTTGAAGTAAAAGACAACCCAATGGCAGATCATGAGCATAATCAAGCTCACAATGAAATTACTAATTATCTTGCTTGTTGATATGTTTCTCCTCCAGTAGCTATGTGGAGACTGTCAGCATTTCAGCTACATGACATATCTCTCAATGTCTACAGACTTGCTGTACATCTTGAAGACCAGCAAAAAGTTTACTTCCACAGAGGCAGTGCTCAGCAAACCGTTCAGGCAGACAGGGACTGTGACACTACCCTCACTGCATAGTTTAAACTGAATGAGCATGATGATGATGCAAGGAACCACTTGTACCCTGACATTCTGCTGCATTATATGTTTTATAAGCACACTAGAACATGGACACCAAGGCAAAGGAATAGTCATAGCATCAGTAGAATGTATACAGTGAGCCCTAGAGACACAGAAAAACTTCACTTGCAAATGTTGCTGCTGCATATTCCAAAATGGACTCTGCATATTTCAGGTGCCATGTGCTTCCAGGAATTGCACACTGTAGAACGAGAAATCTTACCAACATTTAAGGCAGCATACCTGAGATATGGATATGACACACTGGAACATCTATTTCCAGTCCAGAGGCTGCTACCTGTTGGATGCCCTTACAGTTGTGTGTTATGTTTGCTGCCCTGTGCATATATATGAACCTTGCAAATGCTCTTCACCTGTGGACCACTCACAAGGATTCCTGATTGAAGATTTCTTGCACCAAGTTTTTAACCACACAGAAAACATGGCCCATGCACTCAATTGATGAAATTCTGATAGAGAATGGCATTAATTGTTTTGCAATTGGGCTGCCTGCACCTATTGGAGTACTGAAGCTTGACCATCATGAAGATCTCAATCGCTCAGGCATTGCAATACTTACTGATGAACAAGGACTGATTGCTAATGCTATACTTGAATCTGCATATAAGAAGAGGTGAGGTGCCCAACCACTCCTGTTTCTATGTAGATGCACCAGGATGTTGTGGCAAAACTTATATGTTTAATACCATAATTTCTTATCTGCAAAAGAAAAACTACAACATGTGCAGTGGTTCTTGGGCAGACATTTCCTCTACACTACTGCCAGGTGGAAAGACTATCCATAGTTTGTTCAAATTGCCTGTCCCACTTACAGAGGCCAGCATTTGTAATGTACCAGCCACTTCAGACCATACAAATTATTTACAAAACCTGGATTTGATCATCTTGGATGAGGCTTCTATGATCTCTTCATTTGTTCTTCATGCTATTGATAAAGCCTTGTGAGATATCACTGGCATTGCTGCTGTTTTTGGTGGTAAAGTTGTGCTCTTGTGTGGAGACATTAGGCAAGTCCTACCCATATTGATAAGAGGAACTCATGAGGCAATCACTGAAATCTGTATTAAAAATTCTCCTCTTCTTAATACAGACTAAGCCAAAACATCAGGACAACATCAGATCAAAGGAAATTAGCAGCATGGTGCTTGCATCTTGGTATGGGAACATCAGCAGCTTCACAAGATCATAATCTTGTTGCTGATGACATAGAAGTGCCTCAAATTCCATGCATTGATGGCACTCTGGTGGGTGATATCTTCAACAATACATCTGAGGAAGAGAGAAGGAGCAGAGTAAATCTTTTGTCAAGGAACTCACATCTGACTACCTGCTGATCAGAAGAAGTTTTGAGGCAACTTCCAGGTGACTACTGCACCTATTACAGTACAGATAATGTTTTGACTGATGATTCTACTGAGGCTGAGCACTACCCACTTGAATTTCTAAACTTTTTGACACCACCAGGAATGCCTCCTCATAAATTGAGTTTAAAACTCAGCTCAATAGTAATGCTTCCTTGTCACATTTCTATCCAAAATGGACTCTGCAATGGTACAAGACTGGAAGTGGTGACCATGCGTTTATAGTCAATTAAGGCTTCCTTGATTAGTGGCTCACAAATTGGTAGACTTTGGTTCCAAGTGACTCTGACTTGCCATTCACCTTAGAGAGAACCCAGTTTCCTGTCTGTCATATGTCATGACTCTTAACAAGTCACAGGGGCAGACATTTGAGAAGGTAGAATTGTTCTTACCTCAGCCGGTGTTCAGTCACAGGCAATTGTATGGAGCATACTCTAGAGCTCGCAAAACAGCTGTAAGGGTTAAGGTGATGGAGTGAGACAAGGAAGGAGAAGAGGGTGAACTGTTACTGAGAACATTGTCTGCTGAGAGATACTGACTTGAAGGAGTGGAGACCATTGATTACATTAGGTATGTGTCCTTGGTTTATATGTATACATGCATACATACATACATATA
>OZ038479.1:88603437-88605937 GCA_964036315.1 Acanthosepion esculentum
CATATATCTGTGTATATATATGTGTATATATATACATATATCTGTGTATATATATGTGTATATATATACATATATCTGTGTATATATATGTGTATATATATATACATATATCTCTGTATATATGTGTATATATATATACATATATCTGTGTATATATGTGTATATATATATACATATATCTGTGTATATATGTGTATATATATATACATATATCTGTGTATATATGTGTATATATATATACATATATCTGTGTATATATGTGTATATATATATACATATATCTGTGTATATATGTGTATATATATATATACATATATCTGTGTATATATGTGTATATATATACATATATCTGTGTATATATGTGTATATATATATACATATATCTGTCTATATATGTGTATATATATATACATATATCTGTGTATATATGTGTATATATATATACATATATCTGTGTATATATGTGTATATATATAGACATATATCTGTGTATATATGTGTATATATATAGACATATATCTGTGTATATATGTGTATATATATAGACATATATCTGTGTATGTATGTGTATATATATATATATACATATATCTGTGTGTATATATGTGTATATATATATATATACATATATCTGTGTGTATATATGTGTATATATATACATATATCTGTGTCTATATATTTGAATATATATATATATATATACATATATCTATGTGTATATATATATTCATATAACTGTGTGTATATATGTGTATATATATACATATATCTGTAAGCATATATATATATATATACATATATCTGTGTGTATATATATATATATCTGTGTGTATATATATATATATCTGTGTGTATATATATATATATATCTGTGTGTATATATGTGTGTATATATATATATATCTGTGTGTATATATGTGTGTATATATATATATATCTGTGTGTATATATGTGTGTATATATATATATATCTGTGTGTATATATGTGTGTATATATATATATATCTGTGTGTATATATGTGTGTATATATATATATATCTGTGTGTATATATGTGTGTATATATATATATATATCTGTGTGTATATATGTGTATATATATACATATATCTGTGTGTATATATGTGTATATATATACATATATCTGTGTGTATATATGTGTATATATATACATATATCTGTGTGTATATATGTGTGTATATATACATATATCTGTGTATACATACGTGTATATATATATACATATATCTGTGTATATATATATGTGTATATATATGTACATATATCTGTGTATATATATGTACATATATCTGTGTATATATATGTACATATATCTGTGTATATATATGTACATATATCAGTGTATATATATGTACATATATCTGTGTATATATATGTACATATATCTGTGTATATATATGTACATATATCTGTGTATATATATGTACATATATCTGTGTATATATATGTACATATATCTGTGTATATATATGTGTATATATATATACATATATCTGTGTATATATATATGTGTATATATATATACATATATCTGTGTATATATATGTGTATATATATAACATATATCTGTGTATATATATGTGTATATATATACATATATCTGTGTATATATATGTGTATATATATATATACATATATCTGTGTATATATATGTGTATATATATACATATATCTGTGTGTATATATATACATATATCTGTGTATATATATGTGTATATATACATATATCTTTGTATATATATGTATATATATATATATATACATATATCTGTGTATATATGTACATATATCTGTGTATATATGTGTATATATATACATATATCTGTGTATATATATGTATATATATACATATATCTGTGTATATATGTGTATATATATACATATATATGTATATATATTTACATATATATGTGTATATATATATACATATATCTGTGTATATATATATATGTGTATATATATATACATATATCTGTGTATATATATATATGTGTATATATATATACATATATCTGTGTATATATATATATGTGTATATATATATACATATATCTGTGTATATATATATATGTGTATATATATATACATATATCTGTGTATATATATATATGTGTATATATATATACATATATCTGTGTATATATATATATGTGTATATATATATACATATATCTGTGTATATATATATATGTGTATATATATATACATATATCTGTGTATATATATATATGTGTATATATATATACATATATATGTGTATATATATATACATATATCTGTGTATATATATATATGTGTATATATATTATATACATATATCTGTGTATATATATATAAGTGTATATATATACATATATCTGTTTATATTTATATACATATATCTGTGTATATATATATAAGTGTATATATATACATATATCTGTTTATATTTATATACATATATCTGTGTATATATATATATAAGTATATATATATACATA
>OZ038479.1:88615937-88685937 GCA_964036315.1 Acanthosepion esculentum
TGGTTATCCTAACACAAAGTCTTAGGCCATCATGACTGAGCGTTTGAGTGTACTGGCCATGTTCAAACTGTTGATTATGCCAGATATGCTCTCTCCTAGAAACTGTAACTCTGCTTAGACAGGTATACTCAGTTACAACTGTCCAGACATTTTTTATATATATATATATATATATATATATATATATATATATATATATATAGTTAACAAGAATTCTAAACATTTTTTTTCTATTTAATTTTTATTTAATTTTCAAATTTACAGTTTTCTCTTGAGAACTGAGTGTTGTCATTGTGATAGACAAGATTTATCACAGTGAGTGAGAACTTGTTTGTAGATTTTCTGTAAACCTCCAGCTGAGGGTCATTAGTCTTATATATCATGGTATCTAGGAAGGGTAAAGTGTTGTTAAACTCGTATTCAAAGGGACAATCTGGAATAATTATAGGATTCTATTTAAGAGCACTAAGAGTCTGAAGCCTCAAATACTTACCTGAAGAAGAAATAACTCTGGAGACCCTTCTAATTACCGTCCTATCAGTCTCCTACCCCTCTTCGGCAAAGTCTTCGATGCTTTAATTAATGCCGAAGTGGTTAAGCAACTTACATCCCATGATCTGCTCTCTGACAAGCAATATGGTTTCCACTTTACCCATTCTACAGCTGATGTGCTTATGGTCATAACTGAAATTGTTTACCAAGCTCTTCATAATAACAGGGAAGCTCGTACCATGGCTCTAGATATCTCCAAAGCATTTAATAGGGTTTGGCATGCTGGCCTTCTTCGCAAGCTTCAGGGTTATGGAATTTCAGGTCGATTGTTTGACTTAATACAATCATTCCTGTCAAACCGTGTAGTGAAGGTCATTCTCAATGGATTCTCCTCCAGCTCCTATCCCACGAAGGCTGGTGTTCCCCAAGGCTCCATCCTAGGCCCTACTCTGTTCCTTATCTTCATCAATGATATTCCTGACATCATAGGTTCCCAAGTAGGCTACTACACGGATGACACTACTATTTACTCCTGCCTCAAAAATAAATCTTGTGTCGCTGACAAAACTAACCTGGCTGTTTGTCTTGAAAAGTACCTCCAATCAGTTGTGAACTGGGGCAGGAATTGGCTGGTTAACTTTAATGCCTCAAAAACAAAACTGCTCTCTATTATTCACCACAGAGAACCATCCCTGCTCCCCTTTAGAATGTCTGACACTCAACTCCATGAGAACACCTCTTTGTGACTACTTGGTGTCACATTGACTGCTGACATGAGATGGAACAAATACATTGAGTCAATAGCTTTGTCCACCACAAGGAAAGTTGGCTCCCTGTGCCACGCCAGGAAATTTTTCTCGTCGGAGTCGATCCTTCAAATCTACAAATCTACAAATCAACCATTTGCCCTTGCATGGAGTATTGCTACTATATAAGGTCTGAACCCCCTCCTTTTGTCTCAATGTTCTTGATAAAATCCAGAGACGGATATGCAATGTAATTGGCCCTGACCTGGCATCTCGTCTGCAGTCGCTCTCTCACAGATGTGGCGTCACCTCCCTCTGTCTTTTTTACAAGTATTTTCATGGTAACTGCTCTGATTAGCTGCTCTCGCTGGTTTCCAGACTTCCTGAATTTAAGGTTTCTACTAGGCTGGCATCTCGCTCTCACCCTTTCACTGTCAAAACTGTTAAATGTAGCCATCTCTTCTACTCCAATAGCTTCATGTCTCACACTTCTCGCCTGTGGAACTCCCTCCCCTTTTCTGATGTTTCCCTGATAGCTATAATCTCCAACTACTCAAATGTAATGTCAATCAAATGTCTCCAGATACCTTGATCTATCCCCTATCCTTCTCTTCATCCTTCCTCTATCACTCCTATTTGCTTTCACTCCAACTCTCTGTAACCCCTTGCATGCTAGTGGCTTCTGCCTTGCTTTGGGTGAAATGCTTAAAAAAAAACTCTTTCAAGAACCTTCAATATCCTTATTATTTCATCCACAATGCTAAGAAAAAAATATACAAAATATACACCTGCCAAAATGATACTGACATTATTAACAACAACAATAACAATTAACTAGCTGAAACCGACACATAATACTATATACTAACTCTTTAACATCTACTATCCAAAACATTTATGAGGTGGTGCTATAAGGATTTCTGACCAACCAAGATGGGATTAAAGAAAATGATAATTGTTCATATGGTCAAACTTTGAGAAGTGGATGGTGCTGATAGCTTTTAAGTACCACCCCAGAGATATTCTTGTGTGTGTATTTTTTTCTGTATAGACAACAATCCAAATTAGGATTCAGGTTTAAATAACCCACAAAGGGTTGATAAGGTGTAAAAAAATAAATCAACAAATGAGAATAAATGGTTTACCTACTGTTTTGATCATAGCATTCATAATATAAAATATCTTATTTGAAAATTAGAAAAATAACAATAATAAAATAAAGTTAACAGAAATTGTGTGTGTATGTGTATGTGTGTGTGTGTGTGTGTGTGTATATATATATATATATATATATATATATATATATATATATATATATATATATATATATAAGGTGGTGCTGAAAAGTATTTTACCCAACCAAGATGGAATTCAAAAAATCTGGTGTTTATTAATTTAGTCAGATTTTGAGAAATGACTAGTGCTGATAACTTTTCAGCATCACCTCAGAGATACCTTTGTATTTTTGTTTTTGTCTATATAGTCAAACATTTGATTAAAATATATATATTAAAAGAAATAACAGAAAAGACAAATAACAGAAACTAGCATTGGAGATCTCTCTTTCCTTCTTTGCACAACTTTTTCAATTTAAGATATTCATACACCTTTCCCTTTGTCTACGTAGCCATTTCAGTCTGATGGTTTTTCTTCATTAAGTTGGGTCCCTTTTAATAGTCTTTCAGTACAAATTATTTTCTATAGAAGCTTTTGCCATTGTTTTCATCCTCTTCCTATTTTCTCCTGTGCTCCATTTTAAAATTCCTTTGTTTGAGATGTCGCCTATCTTTTGGCATACTTATTATTCCATCCTTTTCCAAATTGGTTTTAGCATCTTCCAAAATGTTTTTGTTTTATTATTATAAATGCTTTGTGTGTGTGAATTTGTATATAAAATTATATCAGACTGTATGTTGATGCAGTCTGTTTTTCTGTTTTATGTATAATATGTGTATATATATATATATATATATAATGCATGTGTGTGTAATTGTTTCAGTTTTCTGTATTTATGGAGGAATAGTGCTTGTAGATATAGACAACACTCCATAGTGACTGGTACACCTTAAGTGATGTAGCCAATCACAGTGCACTGCACTGTTGATTTCTATACCTACACTGCTTATATATATATATATATATATATATATATATATATATATATATATATATATATATATATATATATATATATATGCTTTATTCCCAATATTTAGCACTCTTTCCACTTAAATATACTAAATTTTAAATAATTGACAGTGTCAAATTCTGTCTATATATAATATATATATATAGATATATACACATACTTTGTTTAAAATATATATATGAATATATATATATATATATATATATATATATATATATGTAATTAAGCATGCATAATAGTTTGGTTTAAAATTAAAATCCTGTATAATCTCTTAACTGAAAATTCTCATTTATACATTGAGCACAATCCACACATTTACAAGCTGAGCTCAGTAAAGGTCTACATGCATTTTTACAGACTTTTAATTGGAAAACCTACCATAAAAAAATAAAGATGGACATATCTGGTTGGCTGAAATTAACAGAATTTTTTTGTTTATGTGTGTTTGTGTGTGTGTGTGAATATATATATATATATATATATATATATATATATATATATATATATATATATATATATATATGTATATAAGGTGGTACTGAATATATATATATATATAAAGGGTGGTGCTGAAAATATATAATATGCACAAATGTATATGAGTTTGTGCTGAGAAGTTTGGCCTAAACAAGAAAAAGGATTTTAAAATCATTCTGAAGTTTGGTCAATTGGGTAGATTTTGTGAAGTGAGTCACACAAGCAACTTTCACATGCACACAAACACACACATATATTTATATCTATCTATGCATAGATACACACACACATATATATATATATATTTATACTGACACACACAGATGCTTACACATTAATGTGTGTATATTTGTAGGATAGTATCCAAAACAAAAGTGAAGGTGATTAGACAAAGTGGAGATTTTATTAATAATGCATTTTACCAGAGCATCTACTCTCTTTGGCTTCCTCAGGTTAGAATAAAATAAAGACAAAACTGTGTGTGAGAGAAAATACCCTGGAATCTCTGAGCATATGTAGTAATTATAAATCAAATAAAATTAGATAATTTATCTCCTCCAATATCTAGAACTCAAAAGAGTGTCTGTCCACCTGTTGTTTGTTTTCTTTATATCAGATGCATTTGATGCTGATGGATTTTCAACTTTTTCTTCTATTTTTTTAATTTTCTTTTTACAAAGAGTCTCTTCAGAACATTTCTTGAACTTGCACTTTCTTTCAGAAACTCTCTTTGAAATTTTCTCAACACCAAAATTCCCAAGAGAATAAAAATTTATAATTCACTTTGATTCACACTCTTGATAATCTATTTTCTCAACCAGTTCAACACTTTTAGTCTTTGTTCATCAACATACAACACCTTCTCAAAATCAAACAATAACCCTAAACTAAATAACATGAGGTTCATTTAATTAATTTGCTGTTTTTAAACCTTTTGTGGCTTCATTGCAGAATATGGAAAGTATTATCATGCATGAATATATTCTTTAACTTATAGCTTTATGAGCTGTATCACTGAAAAAATTGTGTTACTACAGAGCTTAGAATAATTCTCTGCATATATCTTCACATGATAATCAACTTTGATGAAGGGGCATATAATTTTGCTACTCACAATAGGCTAATGTATTATTCTACCTTCACTCGATTTTGTCTTCTTGGGGTATTTCCATGATGAACTCAGTCTATAGCCTAGCCACTCCCCATCCAATGTAGCTCAGTATTAAACACTAAAGAATGATTGTCAAGAAGTCAGTCTTCATATGCTTTTCTAAAAGACTTGCTTTCTCAATGTTTATGTTCTTGAAGGTGGTAGTTTGGTTATTTTAGCCAATGCTTATAATAATATACATCTCTTCTTTCAAAAGAGATATTGGAAACTGGATGTTACGTTTTTTCATAGTACTTTTCTCTAAAACTTTAGGTTAAGTGAATTGTGTATGTGTTTTTTTTAATCAATTTACCCCAAGCAAAGCAATAAACACACTAAGAAGCAAGTTATTACTAAGTGCTAGACAATATGAGAAAAAAAAGCACTATTAAGGAGAGAGAACAATTAAAAGTACAATAATTAAGACAACAGATAACAATTGACATTGCATTTAAATTTTGGAAGATCTAAGTAGACTGGGAAGCAAGAAGACAGAAGAGAGTTTTACAAGGGAGAAGTGTGAGAAAAGAAACTAATGTCAAAGTTCATGTTTGTTCTGTTGTTTTTTTTTTCAAGTACCTTTGTCTCAGTCATTATATGGTGTTTGTGTAGTAGGAAAGAATTCATTGGCTACATTCTGCTATTCTTTAGAAAGCTGAATGTTTAAAATAGTCTGTGGTTATGTCATGTGTAATGGTGTGGGAGAGAGAGAGACATCCTACCCCAAATCTTTGAACTTTATGCAAAAATTACTTTTTCAAAGAAAGAAAAATTGATAAAAATGTTTCTTTATTTCTTGGTAAAGTGAGATGAGAAATAATTAAAATAAAAATATTTTCACATTTCCCCAAATTTAATCAAATCTTAAAATATAGGGATGTATATATACATGGATGTTTTGACATATGAATTCACTGTATGTATCTATATGAGAGAGTGTGATAGAAAATATGAGTGCATATGAAAATGTGTGTGTGTGCGCATCTGGT
This sequence comes from Acanthosepion esculentum, assembly GCA_964036315.1. Taxonomy (NCBI): domain Eukaryota; kingdom Metazoa; phylum Mollusca; class Cephalopoda; order Sepiida; family Sepiidae; genus Acanthosepion; species Acanthosepion esculentum. The sequence goes on from OZ038479.1 coordinate 88,621,941, forward strand.
TTTATGAAATAAGAAGGCATAGCGATGTTTAAAATAATTTTCTCAAATTCCATTCAATGTAATTTTATTTTTTTTGTCTTGTATTCACTGTACATTGTTTCCTGAGAAATTATACATGCAACATAGACTGCTGGACAAAAGATGCACCATAAGGAAATAGTGATGTTCAGAAAAGAGGCCTGCCCAGGCAAAATATAAAAACTGTAGAACAATTAGCCTGATTAAGAGAGAATAAAAATAAACACTGCTGACAATAGTGGATGCCTAACAAAGAATAGATTTTACTTGCATTTTCAACTCTTTCATTCCCTGGAACACACCATGTAACCACTAGATAACCAGAATAGAATAAATGAAAATGAAGATATAAAATGAATTTTCTTTTTTTTTTCTTTTCATTCCAAGCCAACAGCCATGTGACCAGCAGATAACCACTATGAATGAATTGAAAATAAAGATATTACGTCTATTTTCTGCTTCTTCATTTCAAGCAAATATATGACCATCAGGAAACTAGAATGGAATGATTGAAAATGAAGATTACTTGCATTTTAAATTATTTCAAGCAACCAACAATGTCATCACAAGGGAACCAGAATAGAATAATAAAAAATAAAGAGATTAATTGCATTTTCAACTTTTTCATTCCAAGCAATCAACCATATGACCATCAGTCGGCAAAAGAGAATAATTGCAAATAGAGATTAACTGCATTTTCAACTTTTTCATTCCAAGCAATCAACCATCTTACCATCAGGAGGCAAAACCAAATAATTACAAATAAAGAGATTAATTGCATTTTCAACTTTTTCATTCCAGGCAATCAATCATCTGACCACCAGGAGGCAAAACAGAATAATTTAAAATAAAAAGATTAAATGCATTTTCAGTTTTGTCATTCTAACCAACCATGTGACCACCAGGGAATCAAAATAGAATAATTAAAAATGATTTTTTGCAATTTCAGCTTTTTCCTTCCAAGCAATGAATCATGTGACCACAAGGGTAACAGAATAGAATAATTAAAAATAAAGAGACAACTTGCATTTTCAGTTTTATCATTCCAAGCAACCAACCATGTGACCACTAGGAAACTGAGAAAGAATAATAAAAAATAAAGAGGTTACTTGCATTTTCAGCCTTTTTGTTTCAAGCAACCAACCATCTAACCACCAGGGAACCAAAACATTCTAAGAAATTGACCACACATAAATTATTTATACTTGCTCACCTTGTATTAGTTACTACTAAAAAATGCTTTTTTCTATCTTCATTTAACCATCCCTAAGCCTCATCAGTTGAGTTAAAAATCAAATTTCCTCTTTGTTTCTTTTTTAAAAAATAAGCAACAAATACTTATTCTGTGAAGATTTACATTCTAATTTCTTGTCAAGCCCTCTTGAACTTAAATTACCTGCATGTTACCACCAGTTAGATAGTTAAAAATGAAGATCTTATTTTTCATCTTAATCAAAATATCATTTGCTTTGATGAATGCAGGTGAAAATTCAAGCAATATGATGAACTTAAATTGCAATTTATTCAAACACATTACCAACAAAAATGAGGGGAAATATTTCAGCAATGAATTGCCTTTACCTTAATTCTAAACTTAAAAAGAAAATAATAAGATTATCATTCTCTAATGGCATTTAAACAGCTATCACATTTGCCTTTTCAGGTGTTCCTGACTAAGGGTCAGAAAAGATGAAGTGATATTAATCTGAAATTATAGGTTGGAATAAAAGTTTCTGATACTGTCTTTTGCAAAAATTAATTTTTTAAATTAATTTGAGCTTTACTTATCTGTTTTATTCCTTGAGCAATCAGTCAACTTTTGTACATCATTTATAAACCTTGAGATATGTGATCAACATCAATTTAGGGAAAGTGATGTTAGTCTGTATTTAAACACTCTTTTCTCTTCATTTCACGCATAGAAAAGTGACACATTTAGTCAGGGTAGATACTGGTAATGACAGATTTATTATGAGATTTAAAAATGGAGAAAATATCTATATCCCAGAGAGCCTTCAACAGTTCATCATCAATGAATATTTAATAAGGAAAAGTTATTTGTGTTTTGTGAGATTTTAAGCAAATTCTTTATTACTTGGTTTATTTGAATTATACAGTGTATTGTAAAATGAAAGAACTCTTAAACAAGCTAGAAAAAGAAAGCAAGAAGAATAAACTTACTATTAGCTGTCAGAAGAAAAAGTGCATCGTTAGCCACAAAAGAGACAGCCCAATTTGTAGAAATGTGAAATTGCAAATGACAATGCTTATTATGAACACTATAGGCTTTTTAACTGATGACTGAATTTTGACGAGTCTGATATAAATTCTTTATTTAAAAATAAAGAGTACTGGACTGCTATATTATATTTCCTTGAAAATGAATAAGAGATCAAGTATCAAGTTTTCCAAGCCACCTTTCCTCATTATGTGCCATAGAAATTTAAACTATCTCTTTCTGATTTTAAGAAGAAGTGTTCTTTTTGTTTCCATTCTCTTTAAAACTTCATTGTTGATCACATGTTTGGACCATGCTATTTTCAGCATCTTTCTATAGAACCACATTTCTGTTGTTTCAAGTCTCTTCTTCATCTGTGAAGAGATTGTCCAGCATTCACTGCTATATAGGAAGAAATTTTTTTCTGTTTCTTAATACTTTATTTAGCTTTTGGAAGGCATACGTTCACTATGTCAATGTGTCTTCGTATTTTAGTGTTGCACTTTCTGTCCTCTGTTAAAACACTTCTCAGATATTTAAATTGTTGTACTTGTTAGATTTTTGTATATGTAGTTGAATAGGTTGATTTTCTTATACACATTGGCAGTCAGAAAAATGTTGTGGGGATTCACTCAGATGATAGCAGCAGAAATTAGCTTCATGTTCACGGTGATAAAAGCATACTTGACAGAAAATAAAATGTGCAGAAATAACAGGAAAAGCATGGTAAATTGTATGTTAATTTCATACAATTTAATTATATTTAGGTTATATTTGTTTTATTGTGCATGCGATGAAAGGGAGTAGTTTATTCCGTAGTATTATAAGCCATATCACAGAGAGAAGTTACACACATGTTGCCCATACCAAGGTTCGTGGCAAAGAGGTTAAATTTAATGTCTTTTGGTGGGATGTCTGTATTTCTGGCAGGAACATTTTTTGTTGCATGCTGGGAGTATTTTTATTATTTTTAATTTTATTTTTAGTTATAATAATAATAATAATACTGGGTATGACTTAAATCAAAATATTTTACCTCCATGCTTTTTTTTACATGCTTAAATTTATTTTCTCTGACCATATCAGTCTGTTTATCTAATTATTATATATCAATTCAGTTTGTTACATCAAGCCAGCGTCGATTTTTAAATTGGTTTCTTTCATGATGCACCTATAAAATCCAACCAAAAAAGTTCCTGAACGTTTGTCTTTTTTTGCCTTTTTATTCCTCTAAAACTTTTCCAATCACCTGTATCAAATTCTGCTGATAAGGCTGCTGCAAGTCAAACAACATATCTTAAACATGCCCTTTCATGATGGCTTCAAGATTCTGTTGGATTGACATCAGCTGGATTTTCTGGACATCTACCAAATCCACATTTTTGGGAAAGGGAAAAACAAGCTTTTCTAACATGTGTGTGGCACATACTACGATACATGTGATCCATTTCTTTAACTATAAATCAGCCACAAAACTAGAAAAATATTTTTTCTGTACATCTTACATAACAAAAACCTAAAAAAAATTCATAATCACATTCACAATTGTCAATACAGTTAGATTCATTCATGAGTCATACACAACTGAAATGCTCTGCTACAAAAATAATGTTTTTCTTCTTATAAGACACCCTTTAGCAGCCAATAAAAGAATGAGTATATCAAATTCATTCATATCTTCAATGCACATGTCAAAGTAGGCAAAGTGTTGTTTTTTTTTGCAAATAATTCCTTTAACAAAGATAAATTTATCTTTTTTATTCTGTTTTTTTTATACCTGTATAAAGTAGAAATTTAATTATTCCACTTTTTAAAATCAAAGCAAGTTAGAAAAACTCTAATTTGAAATGTCCATTTTTTATTTAAATAAACTGCTTTTTTTCTTGCTCTTAATTTTTTATTAAAATATAATTATGTTTGTACAAAGAATTCACTTTAAAGTTTAAAGATGTTTTTATCTTTGTGAAAATCTTACTAATTTACTTTTACTGCAGTATGATCAGGTATAAATTTAATCAGTAATGTTTTAGTGTCACTCTGAGGAGGTTTTTTTTTTGGTGGGGGTGGAGGTTAAGCAATTTAGGTAGGCTACTGCTTTGTGTGTTTGATCATTTCTAAATGTTCTAGAATTTTAGTCCAGTACCAAGAATTTTTAAGGAAATCGGAGTTTTAAATGATTTACTGCTGAATTTCTAGGATCAGAATTATTTACATTTGGATTATTGTCCACATCTTAGTTGTTATTATCACAACATTTCAATTGTTGGGCTCTCCAGCCTTTTCAAGAGCTTATTGATCCAAGTAACCTTCAAGGAATTTCAAACTGAACCCTTTATTTAATCTATAGGGTTGATTGTTTTCATTCCACTGTCCTGTCCTAATCTTGGAATATCTCCTTTTGTTTTTATTTCATACTACTCATTGATCACCCTTTTCCCACTGAGTCTAAGTTTTCACTACTCAGCCCAGGGGTTGAACTCACAATTATTACATCCACAAATTCACAAATCAATGCTTTAATCAACTAATGACATTTGAAATCATATTTTAAATACAGTGTCATTTGGTTTTGTTATGATTACTATAAATGTCTGGCAAAACATTTGTCCTTCATTAACTACTCTGTTCTTATTTTCTGTTTGCTGTGTCCTTTCAGGTCATAGGTGATCATTACTCCCCACAGCTTCCTATTCTTTATAGCTCTTAGTTAGGTTTTTTTGCTATCTCTGTTCTGACATCGACGTACACAAGCTTGTTTGGTAAGTCATTTGTTACACCCCCATGTTCCTATTGCCTTCAGTTTCTCCTGTGAATGTCAAATTCTCCAAACCCTCTTTCTTCATTATATGCTTGAGAAATTTCAACTATCTCTTTCTAATTTTAAGTATAAATGTTCTTTTTGTTTCCATTCCTTAAAATTTCTTCATTACTCACATATTTAGTCACTATTCTCAGCATCATTTTTTATAACTATATTTCTGTTGCCCCAAGTCTGTTCTTCCTCTGTGAAGAGATTGTTCAGCATTCTCTGCCAGACTATATAAAGGGGCTAAAGGTTTGTTAAACTCAATGAATATTGATGGTACAAAATTTACATAAAAATGATCCATTCTTTTTTTTATGTTTATAATGTAATTATGGACAAATACATTAAGAAAAATGCAAATTCATGAATCTTTATATTGACATGAATAAGGGACAAGACTAAAATCCATTGAAATAAGAACTTCAAATTCAGAATAAGTATCTTCTTGCTTTATTAAAATTAAATAATTGCAAGACTTCATGCACAGTATCTTTTCAGATTACTTATAACATAAAATTAGGGTTTTATTTATGCTGGCTTTACAGCCAAGATAAATCACCAACTTGTTTCTCTACTAGATTTTTCTTCTAAGTTCAAGTAACAAGTTAAGTTCTCTTTGTTTAATTTCAGTTCCTAACTCAAATCAGAAAGTTTAGGTTTTTTATTCATTTTAACACCTTTAAAGCTACTTCTTGGATATAAACAAGGTGTATAAATTAGCTTCTAAATTACACAAAAATGAAAATAACACTGACATTTCATTTTAACAGACATATTTACCAAAATTGCACAAAAATATCTTGGAATAGTAAAGAGTAAATTTATTCAATAAAATCACCATTGGCTTCAACCACAGCCTCAAGATGTCTTCGGAATCTCCTGCAACTCTTCTGGGCAGTCTCCTTGTTTCAGTTGATGTATGCTACCATAATCTATGCCTTCTGTTCATCTTTGGTGTTACAAAGAGCTTTGTTGGTTTCTCGCTCAACTGCACCCCACACATAATAATCAAGAGGGTTTCAGTTTTGGGTCTTTTTAAATTTGCATATGTGGAAGTCACCTTCCTAATAGGTAAAAAAATCCAAAGGTGTTTATCTTCTTGAAATTTGAAAATTAAATCAGACTGTCCTCCTTTTACAGACTTATTTTCTGCAGTTCTTTTTCAAGTCATTCTATTTTTAAAAAGTTTAAAATATTTCACATCAAATTTATAAATTAATTTTGTACTAACCAACTGGCTTTCTTTTAATCATTTTTAACACTTCTCTTAAATGCAAGTGTAATAAACCTGCCTAGACTGTTATAATATGTATCTATTTTTTCATCTACACATATTTATTAAACTTACATTATTTTATATAAACTTTTTTATATTCTCCCTTTAAGAGAAAGAGTAATAAGCAAACTTAGTGCATTATGTTATTTTTAATTTTTTTATTTTCACCTTTTAATTATTTTGCATTCAGTCAGTCAGTTAAGTGCCATATGTGAAACATGCTTGGGTGATTATGTCTCTTTCAATTCATGACTGACTAGATTTTCCTATAGTAGGCTACTGTTTCTTTCTTCAGTAGACTTGTTGCCAACCAAGGCTATAGGACCCAATCTGTCCTGCTATTCAACCCACTGGGAGAGACAAGAAATAGATTTCTACCTTTCCCAATAGTATTTGTATGGAAGTGAATGTAACAAAGCTGACTGGAATTTGAACTTGGCTCTCCAATTTCTCATTCCAAGCCATTATCCATTACACTATAACACACATCCTATTTATTTTTTTGCCCTCTAATAATTTTTTTTATAGTAATAGTAATTAGAAATATCATTTTAAGCAAAACTGAAAAGTATAAATATTTTATGTAATCTTTAACAAACTAAATTTTCTTTCCAAATGCCTAAAAAGCAAAAACCCAACAGAGAAATATCAAACAGATGGAATTAAAAAAAAATCGTATTTTCATAATCTGTCAACATAAAGAGGACTTCTCTTTGATCAAGTGTACTATTTTAAGACTACAGCTACAAAAGAAGTAAAAACCTTGTCTAATCCATCTGTTTATCCTCACTGAATAAATAAATACTTTAAAATTACAATGGATAAACTAACTTAAACCAATAAGCTGTCAATTTTTTTGTTAGTATTTCAAAATTACACATATCACAATTTCATTAATAAAAGGCAGACTTTGATTACCAAGAAACTGATTGATCTCAAAGCCAAAGACCTATGGATAAAATCAATTGGATTTCATCTGGAATTATTCTAAGATTATTGTTTGGCAGAACAGTTTTCTCCCAGAATGTAGTACACTGCACTACATACTTTAAAGACAAATACATTTTCTATAACAGATTTTCTTACTGAAAAATAACATTACATATTTATAGTAATCACTAAACATAGTCTGAAATGTTTTATACCAGGCCATAATATTTTTTATATTGACAGAAGAGATTCTGAAAATATTATAAGAGTCTTCTGTAAGGGTTGATCATTGAGTGATGAAAGTGAGGAGTCCTGTATTGTGATCACTAGATAAGGAAAAATGTTGTTTGAACATGAGTTCATTGTTGCGCAATGACATTCTTATATAAGGTTAATTCCTAGATCCAAATATTCAACATTGTTTTTATCAAAATTAGTCGGATGTTTAATTTTTTTTATTTCCTTGTTAACATTTCATTCTGTATGAGCATTCTCAGAACAGCTGAAAAAAATCTAAGGAAATTCATTGCCATAGCAACACTGCTACTTAAAATTGCAGTGGTTAATTTGGAAAATTTTAACGATTAATAAAATTTATAAATTAATATCAATGCAGAAATCATCACAGAAGCAAACACTGGGTGGTGAGTGGCAGTTTCATGCTTTAAATGATCAACAGACCATGCCTATACTGTTTTTCTCTCTAATGTAGCTTCTCTATAAATACTTTCACGGTAGTTTAAGTGCAGTACTAGTTTGGCAAAACAGTTACTTTTCTCACACTCCTCGCTTGTGGAACTCTCTTCCGGTTTCTTACTTACCAGTCAGAAATGAGCTTCAAAAATTTAAATGCAATGTCTATCACTATCTTCTGACTTTCTAATTGCTGTTCTTTTATTGTTCTCTCTCTTTAATAATGTTTTTATAATATTGTTTCACACTCTGATATTATATTAGTGGCTTTGTTGCCTTACTTGGAGTGAAATGATTAAAATATATATATATCAGATGGTGTCATACATTAGTGACACATGATCTGAAGATCACTGATAAAGTGTTGATTTCTCTGGTTACACTGTCTATGTGTACTAACTCTGTATCCTCCATAATGAATACTCTTTTTGCAAATCTTTAAATGAAAATATCATATATTGAGGCAGCAAAGATTTATTAAATCTTGTTTTGTTAAATTTAAACAAGAGTTTAATTTTTTATAGTATCTTTCAAATAACTTATAAAAACATGAATGCATTATTTTAAAGTGTGCATAACATGTTTTATATGTGCATAATTATAAGACATATAAAATATTTCATGTAATTTTTTCTGGTGAGCTACGCTCTTTAAAATTGTTCTACAAATGTCATTACTTATATGATACATAATACATTACATATTTAAATTCAAAATGTAGCATAAATTACTAGGTTGTAGTCAGCAAAATATTGTATGATAATATTCAGTTATTGATTATATCTTAGATGGTTGAAGGTACTTAAATAGAACAAAAAACAGGAACTTCGGACAGTTTATCTGCAATTTTGATTTGGATATACAACTTATTCAAAAATTAAAAAAATACAATAAAATATTAAACCAATCATATCAGTTGAATATAACAAATTTTGAATATACACATATATATATTATATATATATTATATATGTTGTTCCTAAGTGTGTTTGTAACAATGCATCATATAAGTATAAATATCTCTATATAATAGAATGTGGTTTGCTGGTTAATTTGTCTATTCTACATACAAATACTACATACAATGTTATACACACACACACACACATATATATTGATGTAATTATACATGTATTTATACACACACACACACACACAGGTATGTGCGTGAGGACAGTTAAAGAGAAACAGAATGAAGAGGAAAAATTATTGGACCTCCTAAAAGAGAAGTCTCAATCCAGCTATCTATTCCGTTGAAGATGAGGCTATTTTCATTGTAAGGAAAAGCCTGTAGGGATATCGCTTTTCAAGGTTGCTTCAAGTAATTACATCCCTCAGGGAAATTCTACATGAATTCTCATCTTCTCTTTGCCTTTTCACGACACCCTTCTTACATTTTTCACACCTTCTGTCTCTCCTCTATTATATCTCTTTCACTTGTTCTGCATGTCTCCCTCGCTGTCTGCTCTGTCTATTTCTTCTATTCACTTTCTCTGTGTACCACTGTCATTATTATCTTCATTTCGACCTTTCTCTGAATAATGTATTTACTTTCTTAGCATTCTTGAGTAAAGAAATCAAAATTTGAAAAATTAAATGGTTCAGATAAAAAAGAAATTCTTTCAATGTTTAGTTTAAAATAATATTAATCATCTTCATTTTGCAACTCAGAATATGGACTTGGTTAACTGAATTTGGATTCCACTTACCTTCCTTTTATCTTTAAATTCTTGGAAAACATATGAATCAATGATTGACAGAATTATCTCCTAACATCAGTCATCTTGATCATAATTACATTCCTGTTATATCAAACCTGGATACACTGTTTAATTTTATGATACCAGCCAATGTTTTTGTGATAAAATCTGTATTAAGCAACTGATTTTCAGGATATATTGTATGATATACAATGTGATTTTCAGCTTGAAATATATGCTTTTATTAGAAATATTTGCAATAACTTATTTGTTATGTAAGATTTTATAATACAAAGAGTAGATTGGGCTCTTTAGCCTTAGGCAACAGCCAGTCAAGGAGAAAGACAATTCTGAATTCCAAAACATGAGAAGACAACAAGAAAGGACTCCAGTGTGTTTGTCAAGAGATCATGGCAATTTGCAGCTAATAAAATAAAAATAATAATCTGTGGGAGGTCCATAATCACCACTGCCTTGAAGGGACATGGAATTACCAAAAATTTCCTCCAGGGACATGGCAGAAATAAACAGGTAATAAAAATGATAAAGCAACATATATTGGCATGAAAAGAAGCATCAGAGTTGAGTTCAAATTCCAGCCATCACTGCTCCATTCACTTTCACATTAATCCCTTGGAAAAGGCATGAATCTAACGTTTCTCCCTAGAGCTCTGGGTTAAATTGCAGGTTAGAGTTGGCTTTCTAGTCTTGGATCACAGCCAGCCTATGAGGAAAACATCACTGAATTCCAAATTGTGATTGATAGCATGAAACTATTCCACTAATTTTACCAATAAGTCATGGTAATTAATCTATATTAAAGAAAAGGAAGATGTGTAAAGCCATGATCATTCACGTCCATAAGGAAATTCTCCTTTCTCTTATATACTGTATCATTTTAGGAAGTATGGGATCATGACTTCCTGTCCCTTGTATCCTTAAGCAACATTTGACTCTTAACCATTCCTCTTTGTCATTGTTTGAATTATAGTTGGTTCATATATTTTTATAATCTTCTAAATATGTAATCTAACAACTAAATAGTGTGTAACAATTTTGTTATTATTAAAATTCTAATCAAAGCTCTTTAAAACAGTAAACATTGCTGAGCGATTATACAGGAATAACAGTGTCAAGAGTAAAACCATCCTTTTGACACACTATTTTTATGTGGGGCCAAAAAACTTTGCCAAAACTCTTTATAGAGAGATAGAACAAAAGAAAGATAAAGAAAGGATGCAGTAGAAAATATTTAGGAATTTATTATTCCTTTTTCTTTCTTTTTTTTAACATATGAAACTGTTTGGATAACACTAAGGTAAAAAGCATAGATGGTCACTGAATATTGGGATAGATAAGGTAGATAAGGTAGAGAATGAGAAGAAACAGGCAGTGAGTAAGAGAAGAGCAGAGGTATGTGAAGCTATAAAATAAATTGTCAACACCTATGGAATTTTTATAAATCCAAGTATAATCATTACTATTTATGAATTTGGTTGCTCATATGTGATATCTGGTGTTTATCACTGAGGACTAAGTGACAGTAAGTCTCCTCCCAGTTAGCTTCACTACATTCACTTATGCACAAATACCCTTGAGAAAGGTATGAATCTATTATCACCCCCAGTTAAGAGTTACCTTTCTACCTTGTTTCTGCATTCAATGCACAGCATAGGTCCACGATTTTTCTCCACATGGATTGATCTTAGGCAAGTCATGGAGCCTGGAACCAGTTGGTGTTCCTTTTTATCATTTATTCTTTAACTGTAATGTGCCAAGTCATTTTAGGATAACTGTTTGGTCTTTTGCAGCCTTGTGGTATCCAGTTTAGGGCAACTTTGGCTGAATGACTGTCAGGTAATTGCAGGATATTACCAATGAACTGTATTCACCTATCTACCACCATTACACCAGGGTTTCTAGAATTTGCATGTGTTAACACTTGCTTGTTCCTGATTCTATCTCTCCAAGATATTTTTAGGATTTTGCAAAGGCATCTTAAATGAAGCACATAACAGTTGGATAAATTTTGTGGTGGATTTCCAAGTTTTGCATGCGCATAAGGCAGATAAAAGGACAATAGAATTACATAATTTGAGCTTAACTTGTTGACTAATGTTATTCAAAGATCAAACAGTATGGAGCCTTTTGAAGACCCCATTAACTTTTCCAATACAATTTTTATCTTCTTTGATTATATCACTAGAATTAGATTGAATACTTCCAAGGTAAGTGAAATTATCAACTTCCTCAATATAGTGGCCTTCTAACTGTATTATGTCATTGTCTTCTAAGTTCCCAATCTTTTGGATTTTTGTTTTTTTAGAACTTACCCTTAATCCAAATGTAGAAGTGTCTTCAATAAACCTGTCATATTTTGCATTTCTCTGCTTTTGTCAGCAAATAAAGGTAAATCATCTGCAAAGTCTAGATCAGTTAATCACTTTTCCTGACAATGTATACCAAACTCTGGTTCTTGCATTGATTTCCTCAGTATATAATGCATTACAATGAGGAAAAAAATGGCAATGGTATGTCACCCTGCTGCACTCCAGTCTTAACTTCAAAGAAATTATTTACTCCATTTACTGTTTTGACACAGCATTGTGAATTAGTATAAAGCTCTTGGAAAAGTATCTATGAATGTTTGTGGGATGCCATAATTCTTAAGTATTTTCCATAGACTTGGTCAATAAACAGTTTTAAAAGCTTTTGCAAAATTGATGTAATATGGGTTAAATAGTATGAATTGTACGTGAAAAAATCATCATTATTCTAAACAAATTATGGCAATATTTACTTACAAAAAATATCTTTCAGTTTCAAATAAACCACAAATGGTTGATAAGCCTTAAAAAGCAAACCAATCAGTTAATCAAAAATAAATCTTCTCTAATCATTAGCATCCTCCTAGATTCTAGCAATTTGTACAATTTCAACCTTTCTTCAGATTTCCAACTCCCTCAATCAGGATTCTGGGGTTTTGGATGCAAATCCAAGTGTTCCTGCTATTATAGGCATTATTCTAACCTTGATATTCCATATTTTCTCTGCTTCCATTTTAGACTGAGCTATGATGAGGTTGGATTCTATTTTTCACTTTATTTGTTCTCTATATTTCCAAGGGCATGCTTTTTTATCAGCAATATTTCTCTGCCAGTTAAAATCTCCTCACTGCATTTTCTTTTCTCATTATTATTTTCTTGTGTTATACACCTCTCTTGATTGTCATTTTTTATTTACTGCTGTACAGTTTTGAGCATTTAAACCAAAAATATTACATTGCTAAATATATAAAACTATTTAAAAAAGTACTATTTTTTTCTTTCACTTACAAATTAGCATAATCAAAAAAACAATTTTATTACAACAAAATCATTTGTAAAACATGTTAAACTACAAGACTTCCATATTGTCTTATGTATTTACTATTCCACCAAACATCACTCACACTGTCAACACAGAAAACACAAAAACAAATCTACATTTAATCAAAAGCTATATTTTCTTTTTGGCCTTCTTAATTTTGATTTTGTTGAAATAAAATTCTTTTACTGATGACGTTGATTAATTGGTGAAATATTTCAAACTGGAAGTTTGTTAAATTCTCTTATATATTTACCATTACTTCATGCATTTATATAGTTTCATTGTCACCATTTGGACACAGTCTTCAATGTTGATAAGTCTTTCTTTCTGTTTCCAGATAATCTTGTTGTGTATTCTTTGGAATGAAAAGCTTTGTGCATGGGCATGAATTTCTGTCAATCCATTGATTTTGAGTTCTTCTTTCATTTAGCTGAGGAATGGTCCTGTATATTTCATAAGTGATTCTGTCCAGATCCACATTCATTTTGTCAGATTTCTGCTACTTTGTTCTGTTTGAAATGTTTTTCTTACTATCATAATTTTTCTTTCATTTCTTCCTACTTTATTGTGTCACTTTCGAGAACTCTGCAGTATTTATAGAAATTCTCTTCTGCAAATGCTCTTATTATTATTATTAACATTATTGCCATTATTATTATTATTATTAACATTATTGCCATTTTATCCCCAATTGTACCTGATAGCCCCCACTAGAAATCAATTGGCATAAAGGCTTTTCTGTATACCAGCACTTTCCTCTCTATTCTTGCAGATATTTGTAATGCTATCATCTAGATAGTTTCAAGTCTTCCTTTCCAATTTAAATGAATGGCTTTTTCTTGTTAATAATTAAAGTCAGTTTTATTTTTCATATTATTATGGTTATTATTATTATCTTAATTTTTCATATTATTATTATACTTATTATTGTCATCATCATTTTTGATATTATTATTATTATTATTATGCTTATTATCATTATCATCATTGTGTGAGAGAGCAGCATAACAACAAGTAATGCCAAGGTATAAATATATGAAACCCAATATATTTATCCTGACACCCAGTCTAATAAAGGTGTATCTAGCAAATGTACAGGTATGGTAACATGCTTAGATAAAAGCAACCCAATTACTTTCCATTGGGGACCAGTTAGAAATACATTCAGGTTGGGTAAACACAGTCTCTGGTTGAGTATTGCCATGTGACTCTTAAGTTACTTTAGTTGCCTCATCCTTGAACAACCCTCTTGATAACTGGTAATATGCTCCCCAGCTTATTCCACTCATGATGTACATTGCTTCAGCCCCAAAGGAACATGGGTGACTGATTATAGTCGCATAACTAAGTAGCAAACCTATTGTACTGAACAAGATATTTACTGTAACCTATGTTAATTCAACAAGTCAAAAAATGTACAGGTTAACACATCCAATCAAATAAATCAGAAGCCTGGAGAGCCATATCTCCTGATGATGATGATGATGATTAATAATAATAATAATAATCATCATCATCATTATTATTATTATTATTATTTGGCATTCTAGTAAATGTCTGGAAGTGTAACATAGAAATCCAAAGGCACATTGGGAAAGTTAAAGATACCTTCCAAAAGCTAAGCAAAGTATTAAGGGACAGGAAAATTTAGCTAGAAACAATGGAAAATGTACTAAAGTGTTACCCTTAACTTCTCAATCACTCACACAAGTGGTTGACTTCTCCATGTATTTCCCCAGTAACCCTGATGGACACACTTCTCTTCTCAATCTCTTTTTTTACTCTATCTGACTTGTCATACTACATGGCTCTGCCTTCTTGGCAACTCTGATCAAGTAGTAGTGTCTGTAAACATCTCCTTTGCTCCCCCACCAGCCAAGAACCTCTTACCAACAGAATATCTTTCTGTTATCAATGAATTGATTCAAACTCTTTCCATGATTTCCTTCATGGCATACCTTGGAATGAAGTTTTTAACCATCCTGTTCAAAAATGCTTGTTAGCACGGAAATACCAAGTTAAACCATGTTCATCTTATTGGTTCTCACCTGCATGTTCAGCTGTTATAGCCCACAGGAATCACTTCTTTCAGCTGTACCAAAGAGACACATCTGACTGCAACAGATGTCTCTTTGTCTCTGCTTGTAATGAGTGCAACTGAGTCCTCAAAGAAGTGAAGTTACTGTTTGCTGATAGAATGAAACAATGTGTAGCATCTCACACGTTCAGTTCTAGAGATTATTGGTGACTCTGCAAGAGTGTGTTGAACAACAGCAAATATTCAATCCCTCCTCTAATCCAACTCAACACTTGACTCATTTGGAGTACCCACACCTGATTTCTCCCCATAGGACAGAGGTTCTATTGAGTGATATGCACATTACCCCATCTCAGACATCATAAATTAAACTCTCATAAGACAAGCAGAGGTGATGGGATTCCAACCATCATTCTAAAGAAATGTGCTCCTGAGCTGGCACCAGTTCTCTCCAAAATCTATGGCTATTGCCGTGCTGCTTTCTGCTTTCCAGCTTGTTGGAAGTCCTCCTCTGTAGTTCCTGTTTTTAAGAACTCTGGAGAATTTTCTGGCCCTTCTATCATCCTATTAGTCTCCTACTGCTTTTTGGCAAAGTATTCAAGGCTTTAATCACTGGTTAAGCCCCTTATCTCTTACAACCTACTCTCTGACAAACAATATGGCTTCCATTTTGTCAGGTCTACTGCTGATGTGCTAACAGCCATCACTGAATGTATATCAAGCTCTTGATAATAGTGACAAAGCACAAGCTCTGGCTCCAGATAACTTGAAGCTGTTTGACAGGGTTTGGAATGCTGGCCTTCTACATAAGCTCCAGGGCTATAGCATTACTGGACAATTGTTTGATTTAATCCAATTATTCCTATCAAATCATGAAATGAAGGTTGTTTTGAACAGGCTCGCTTCCAGATCCTTTCTCATGAATGTATGTGTCCCCTAAGGCTCTATCCAGAGTCCTATGCTGTTTCTGATCTTCTTCATTGATCTTCCTGATGTCATCAATTCCCAAGTAGGTATTTATGTTGATGGCACTACCATTTACTCCTGTCTCAATAGCAAATCCACCAGTGCTGACAAAATTAACCTGGTCACTGCTCTTGAAAAGGAGCTCCAATCTGTGGTTAGCTGGAGCAGGAAATGGCTCATAAATTATAATGCCTCCAAAACTAAACTACTCTCATTTAACCATCAGAGAGAATTTTTTCTGACCACCATCAGCATGGCTGATGCTAGACTCATTGAGAGGAACACACTGATGCTTCTTGGCCTCATGTTTTCAATTGACTTGAAGTGGAAGTACTACATTGAATCAATAGCTGCATCTACTGCAAGGAAATTTGGGTCATTGTGTCATGCCAGTGACCCATCTTACACATTTACAAATCTGTGCATTGAATACTGTTGCCTATTTGGTCTGGTGCTTCCACTATTCATCTCAAGGTTCTTGACAAAATCAAAAGAAGGATCTGCAATGTAATCAATCCTGACTTGGCATCTCAAATTCAGTCTCTTGCTCACCAACATGACAAACTTTTAACCCTGGTGCGTTTAAGTGTGCTACTAAATTGTCGTCTAGGTTCCACTCTTTTACTGTTGAATTAGTTAAATGTCACTTCTACTTTTACTCCAACAGTTCCTTTTCTCTCACTTCCCGCCTGTGCAACTCTCTTTGTTTGCTTGTGTCCCTGATAGCTACAATATTCAAAAATGTAAATGCAACTTCAGTTGCCATCTTCTATCTTCTTGAACCATGTTCAGCTTTTATCCTTTCCTCAGTCCCCCTTATACACACTCTTTTTCTCCCACCTTCACTCTCTGTAACACCCTGCATTCCCACATTGCTTGGGGCGAAATGATAAAAAAATTTTTCCATCCTCCTATATGGCAGTGAATGCTGGCCAATCTCCTCACTGACTGAATGAAAAAGGGCCTGAAAAATTTTGACACTCACAGGACATATTGAAAGCAAGATAGACACAAGAAACCAGTGCATAACCTATCTAATGAGCTTGTGTAAATGAAAAGGGTTTAGGAGAGCAGAAATAAAAATTTACAAAGAGCTACGAAAGAGAGGAAATTGTGGAGAACCATGGCCACCTTCATCTGAAAGGGACATGGCACACAAAAGAAGGAAAAATTATTACCTGCAATGTTCACTTTTATATCTTAACATTAAAGTCATATATCTTGTTGTCTAACCCTTCTTTTAAAAATAAATCTTATAAATACGTCTTTTCAGTTATAGAGAAACCTGAAATTTGACATCACTTTCCTACATTGTAGTGAATGGCTAGATATTTTTAGAAACATCACTGCATAGTCTGAAGCCTTGAATATATGGAAAAATAATGAAGATTTTTCATTGCCCTAAAATGGACTTCTACAAAGATGGCACTGAATATGGCAGCTAATATCATACCTATTTTAGATGACAGATTTATAATGAAGAGAAATGCAAAGATCAGGCCAGAACCTGAGGGCATAATAAATTGGACCAGAGTAACTGCCAAGAATTATATGTGAGTGAACTATTCATTGAAATCTCCATGCCTATCCAACCAAAAAGAAAAATGTGTCACCATACACACAAGTTATGTATATATGGTATCCAAAATATTGTATATACAGCATATACAAGAAAGAAAACTATGTCACCATAGATACAAATACAGAAATATCTAAATATGTACGAGATATCGCTGAAAAGTATCCAAATCTATCTTGCCATTTTGAATATCTCAGAAACCAGTTGCATGGCCTTGATGTAAATTGGCAACCAATCAAAAGAGACTTTACTGCACATGCATGAACAGAATCTTTACCATGGTGTTACTCAGTCAGTAGGGAACCAGTATGGTTGAATTTGTATACTTTTTAAGTGTTATGCTGGGCTTTTTGGCAAAATATCCCATCACCCAGGTTTGTCAACATCCTATATATAGATTTTTTTTTCCAAAGCTGAAATTGATATATAAATTCCATCAAAAAAGAACTAAATAATGCAGTTAACAAAAATCACAAAAGAAAATTTTGAAGACTATTTAAAATAGTGTAAGGCGCACTGAGGTTAGTATATAAGGTTCTAAAGGGAATACTTTGGAGGAGACTAATATACTATTGCCTGAAATAGACTATATTTTCATTCATATCATATAGCAGGATACATTCCAGTCAGAATTTTATATCTAAATATAAAGAACAAATGCAGACACATGCACATATATATATATATATATATATATATATATATATATATATATATACGCTATTCAACCTTGTCTGATCAACTAAGTTCTTTGTACTTCAGTCAGTCATGAGCACATTGGATCTAATGATGCTTCCCTCTGCTGAGAGGGACACAGGTTCACATCCTGCTGGAGAGCACATGTTTTTTTTTTAAATTAAGCTTGACAATTTTTCATTAGCTTACAGTACACATGTAGATTTTGGTGGCATAAGGCATAATTGTAATGTAATCATCCAAACTCTTAACGTGACAGTTTATGGTCAATTTGCATGAATATTTTTGGGACATCCATTTCTGTCTTCAGCTTTGGCAAAACAGCTAGATCTATAATACAGCTCATCTTAGGCAATGGGATGAGCATCTTAACCCTGTAAAAATTAATGATTGTTACAGTGAATGGATCTTGGTGGATTGTTGGAGAAATTATGACAACCTGGAAAACTTTTTTGATGAGGTATAGAAAAAATTTTTTTAAAATGCCAACATCAAACATAATTTTTGCATTCAAATTAAAGTTAGTTTTTTTTATTTATTGAGCTGTTCTCATTAGCCTTTACTGTTAATAAAACTAGAGGGCTCCACTTTTGTTGACTTTGTGTCAGAGTAAGTGAAAGTGAAAATTAGTAAAATTTTATATCAAATTAATTACCACTCTTAAGCATGAATGTGACAATAGTCAGTTTCATTCATTCAAAAAAATCTGTGAATGACTTTGCAGATGGATTTGATTGATATAATATAGTATTTTTGTTGTATCCTTAAAGAAGGTTACAAACAGACAAAGGTGGTATTCAAGTGAAAGGAACAGCAACACGGGCATAGATGAAATAAAGAGAGGTTTATTGTAAAAGAGAATACACTACTGAAAAACAGAGAATCGGTTAGCAGGCTAGTAATTCCTGAAGCAAGTCCACCAGGTATATCCTGTGTTTACTATATATATATCTACTGATATAGTCAGTCCACATTAGGTGATAGGGAGTGTGGGGCATTCCATTACAACAATTTTGTAATTAATATAGGTTATGACAAATTCTTCTTTGTACTTTTTGACATGCTTCTGAAGATATTTTGAAAATGTATTTTGATGATTGATATTTTGAAATAGTAATATTTGTATTAGCTGTATTTTTTTCAGTTGTTTGAACCTCCAAACTAAATTTCAGCTGAACCTGAAATTATCTCTGTAAACATTTAAAAGAATCAGAAATTTTGCAATGGCAGTATCTTGTCTTTTCAGTGAACTTGTGATAACAAATTTTACTGATCCAGCACAAGCAATAAAACAATGACCTAATAACTTTGATTCCAATCAGCAAGCATGAAGCTACATTTGGTAAAAGAATTATCAATTCTTTATTTCCCAGGCAATGGTTCTTCGATCCACAGTAACTGTATGATTTCATTTGAAACTAGATAACTATCCTAAACAGTTGCCAAAGCTTATTTGGCAACATGGTATGACAAATTAATATCTTACTTTTAAATATTTGGCAAAGAAAAACTTTCAGTTGTTCTATAAATCCAACATTGACTGCATTAAGCCTACTTGATCAAAAGGAATGAACTAATATTATTTATGTACTTACAAATTATAGCTTAGCACAGTACAAGACTACTAGTGGGGAGGGCTAAACTCTGTAATTGTCTGCAAGACAAGATTAATAATCATTACTCCATGGTGAGATATTGACTGGAATGAATTACTTTGCAATTTGTTTTAGGGATGTATGTATATAATAATCTGCAAAGAAAAACAAAGCCTCTCATTGAAACAACATTATTTTTACTGTGTAATAATATTTCTTGATGCAGTTGTGTTCTTGTTCAGAAGTCAGTGCATTAGAATTAGAACCAAATCTGTTTGGCCAATGTGCTTTGCATTACCTTGTCAGTAATTCCCATGGAACATTCTCCCAATCGGCCATTGATAGATATGAAATGCAATTTATTTATTAGAATTCCCATCATGCATTAAAACAAATGGAAGCTGTGGAAAACCGTGATTGCCCATGTGCCAAACAGAGATGGCACACAGGAAGAGAATAGTAGTGGTAGTCATACTTGAAATTGTCTGAGATTCCAAAATGAATCAGTAAGGGAGATATTTTATGTAAACATGAAATAAATTATTTGACGAATTTCAATAAGAAATAAGCAGATAAGAAAATTGAAAATGATGAGACTGGGATTACAACAATGATAATTTAATTTAATAAATAATATTCATTGTTAGTTGAGCGCAAATGTTAAAAGTTCTGTTTGAATCATACACACAGTTATGAAAGTTACAACTGATATTTGAGCTAAGAAATAAATAGAATATAGTGTAGAAACTGTTTATCTGTGTATGGCAAAACATCCACTATCATCATATGTGTATAAAAGTAAGTAGTAAGAGATATGGGAAATAGATACATAGACTAGTTTCATGCATGATTCAATCATGTGGTGCTGATTTAAAACTGACCATTGTAAAATTTAAATAAAGATATATATATATACTGTACTGTAATGACAGTGGAACAGTCATTTATGTGCAATACATTTTTTATATACAGGGTGTGATGGATAAATTGGTGCCTAAATTACACAAAAATCAAAATAACACTGATGTTTCATTTTAACAGATATATTTACTAAAATATCTTAAAATGCTAAAGAGTAAATTTATTCAATAAAATTGCCATTGGCTTCAACCACGACCTCCAGACGACTTTGGAATCTCCTGCAACTCTTCTGGATGGTCTGCTTGTTTATGTGAATGCTGCCATAATCTGTGCCTTCAGTTCATCTTTGGTGTTACAAGGAGTTTTGTTGGTTTCTTGCTCAACTGCACCCCACACATAATAATCATGGGGGTTAGGTAGCCAGAAGTAAGGGGTGATGTGGTTGCAGAAATTGTTTGACAGCTATGACTGGTTCTCCTGTTTGTGTGGCATGGTGCAGTGTCCTGTTGCCAGGCATAGGGTTTTTCAGTAGCCACTATCTTGACCCAGGGCAGTACTACCTGCCTGGCTATGGACCTGATTGACTTGGAGGAATCATTTTCAATGGCCTGGATCTCACCAAGAAATTTGGAAGTTCTTTTCTTATCAGAATGATCAGAGTGAGTTTCCGAGCTGCCATACCTTCGTAATTACCTTTAGACTCATCTAACTCTTTCCAAATCCTCTAAACTGTCCTCAAATTGACAGACAAACACTCATGTTTATATTGGAGATTCCACTGTGAATGCTAAGCAGTACAGAATACTCTTTTCAAATTTCTGGCGAAGTGAATTGCATCATGGTGCTCTTTTTCTCACAGATGATGCACAACTGACCCTACTATACTGTGCAGTCAACAAAAACAAACGATGCACATGCATGAAATTAAGAATATAAAATGGTGACAATATACCCATCACACCTGTATATTCACCTCATAAACTGACAGCATTATTATAGAGGATCCTTTTACTAATTAACACATCTCTTACCTAAAAATACAATATTTAAACTTATTAAACCTATAACTTATTTACATTATTTACAGTTAGACGAATGACCTCACTTTTGTTGTTATTCTCACAATATTTTGTCAGTTGTAACTTTCCAACCTTGAAATGTCTGTCAATACAGGCAGGGCTGTTGTATACTACCCCTAAGCCCCTCACCGAGTTGGTGGGGCTGTTTGGGAAACCTGGTCAGTGCTTTGTGACCCTCACTATCTTACCAACATTTGATTTTTTTTTACCACTATTTATATACATTACAAATTAAACTCAGCACAACTGACTATTAAAGGATATAACATTTTGAGGTACTTTTTTTATCCAAATCTGTGAATTTGTTTCACTTATGCTAAGTTTCAGAAAAAGCAGTATATAAAATTCACAATTTTTTAATTGATGATGTTAAATGTGTTAAAATTATTCAACTTTTTAACAAGAAAAATCTCAAGTTGATGTTAAAAATTGCTGAAAAATTTGATTTATTTAAGATGGAATGATCTATGTCTCTAAATCTAATTTGTATTGAAATTGTATTTATTTTCAACTTTCTAGTTTAACCGATCCCTTTATTGCATATGATTCATTATTGTGCATAATTAGGTTACAAAAAAATTTGTATTTTATATGAATACTATCTTATGAAAACTGAGATGTTGTAGCGTGAGGTGTCCTATTTTGTAGATTTGGTGGTGGGCATGAGACCCTTGCACCGGTACTGAATCCATCTAACCTTCATGGAATTTCAGAAAGTCTGCAGTTGAATGTTAAAAAAATTATTTTTACACAACAAATGTTTATTTTTAGCATATTTATTAGAGCAGGGAATTCAGTGGCTAATATAAATTATAAAGATCAATCAGCATACTGTGAAAATTTCAGATGGAAATTTATATAATATATGAACAGTGAGTTCTATTTAATCAGAATACATCTCGGGACAGTATTATATTTGTTTAATTTTATCAAAACAGTTGCTTCTTTTAACCAATTTTTCAATTAACTGGAATCCAATATATATATATATATATATATATATATATATATATATATATTATAAATTAATTGATTTAAAATATGTTTTTTTTTGCTACACAGTGATAACCATGTTTCAGAAATGGAAGCTAAAGCACCTGAATTTAATTTTGTTATTAAACCAAAGACATTAGTTCCATTTCCTCGTCAAGCGAATTTTGGAGTAACTTATTATTTAAAATTTACGGTTGTTAAAGGTACGGCAAAGATTCATAATTGAGGGTTTCCAAGGATACCGATAAATCCATTCATCTAGACAAGGGGTGGTAGGGGGTTCAAATTTTAATTTTCGTTGTATCAGTTAATAGTTACATTCGAAAGCGGGGTTATGTTTAGGGATGTATCTTTCAACAAATTCTGACATCTGCTAAATTCAGGTTGTCTGGGTTTTTTTTTGGTTTTTTTCCTAAAAGCAAAAAATCTTATGGTATTTTTTCTATTTGTATATATATATATATATATATGTAATAATAATAATAATAATTTTAATTTTAATAATAATTTAATATTTATTTTTAATGTTTCAGATGCAGTGGTGACTTCAGTTAAAATTTTTAGTCTGGATGGATTTCACATTTGCCCCCAGTCTTAGAGCTGTTGTGGAACATGTTTGTACAGGCGTGTTTACTGTTGTCTGTTCTGAACAGATGCCTGGGTGTGGACATCATATACTATGTGGAAGAAGGAAAAGGGCCAGGTTTCTACGTAGGAGACATTGCAGCTGACTCACACTTACTGGACAGTATACGCACTAAGGAACGCAGTCTTATCACATTTAGCCAACTGCAGCCAAGCCAGACAGGTAGCTCACATTTATTTAGCGTGTCTAAAAAAACAGGAAAACTGTATACAGTCCACACGCTTGATGCTGAGTCAATGTGTAAGTACAATAAAGAGTGTTACAAGATCATTGAAGTGGCAGTTCAGAAGGGAACTTCTTTCATTAAAGTCTTAGAAATCAAGGTGATATTAAAAGATGTCAATGACCACCAACCAGAATTTACAGAGCAACAAGTTAACATTCAGATTTCCGAAGATGTTGTCCCTGGAACAAAGATATCTATCCCAAATGCCATTGATAAAGATGTTGGCATTCTTAATTCACAAATATCCTATGAACTCAAGAAGAAAATGAAAGAACCATTTACCTTATTTGTCTCTAAGAGTGTTGATGGGACTTCTGAACTTTTCATAAACCTAGAGGAAAAGCTCGACCGAGAGATCAAAGATAACTATGTCATCCAGGTGATAGCCAAAGATGGAGGGTCACCTGCAAAACAAAATGTACTCAATGTACATGTGACTGTCACAGATGTGAATGACAATTCCCCAGTGTTCTCACATAATGTCTACAATATTTCTATTCAGAATGAAGCTAGTGAAATTTCACCTATTTTTATCCTCTCTGCAAAAGATCTTGATTCAGGCAAGAATGGTAGAATTTCATACCATTTCAGTTCAAAGACATCAGATGTTGCAAAATCCCACTTCAAAATCAACGAATTAACAGGAGAAATTTTCTTGTACAAAGTTTTTGTACTAGGACAAGAATTAATGTATGAGTTGTATGTGAAAGCAACTGACAGTGGCAACCCTCCACTAGGTTCCATTGCAATGGTTTTGGTCAATGTGATCAACCAGCAGAACAATGCACCAAATATTGATGTGAACTTTGTCACAAGATCAATGGGAAATATAGTGGCCATTCCAGAGAACACTGAAATTGGCAGCTTTATTGCTTATGTCAAAGTCACTGACCATGATGCAGGTCAGAATGGTGAAGTCAATTGTGCTCTTCACCATAACAAGTTTCAATTACAAAGTCTAGGAACAAACAAATACAAGGTATTTGTTCATAAACCATTGGACAGAGAGACAGGAGATCATCATGATATCACAATTCAATGCCAAGACAAAGGATCTCCACCTTTATACAGTGAGAGCAAATTTTCAATCAAGGTGATGGATGTCAATGATGTCCGGCCAACATTTTCAAAGAAAACATTCAAGTTCTGCATTTATGAAAACCAGAAACCAAATTTCCCTGTTGGTTACATAAATGCTACAGACCCAGACCTGGGACCTGGCAGCAAACTCACTTATTTTCTCCTGGCTGACAGTAAGTATTTTCTGCCTTTTCTGATCACAGATGATGGGTTAATTCTAACTATCATGTCTCTGGATCATGAATTTCAGGATGTCTATGAATTCCAGGTTTTGGTGAAAGACAACGGACGACCATCCTTAAACAACACAGTGAATGTGATTGTTGAGGTTAAAGATGAAAATGACAATGCCCCTTATTTTACTTTCCCTAGTGTTAACCCTTTCACTCTGGAAGTCACTTACTACCCACATCACACAAAAAATATCACAGTTATAAGAGCATTGGACAGTGATGGTCGAGAGAACGCCTTTCTCAAATATGAGATAATTGCAGGTAATGATAAGCTTCTGTTTACAATTAATCACTACACAGGACTTTTGTCTTTCACACGAGTAGTCACTCAACTTGATTCTGGCTCCTACGAGCTAGAGTTTATTGTAAAGGACAGTGGGATCCCTGTGTTATCAGACACAACCACTGTCTTCTTAATACTGACAGTGAGTAACAAGACATTTGAGATGATAAACGCTGTGCATATAGAGACTGACGAAGCCGATGGAAAAATCTATCTGGATTTTTTAATCGTCATCGTGTCAGTGGCTGTGACACTGTCTGTGATTATTACAGCCATCATTTCTATATGTTTCCTCAGACTCACAAATCGAAAAAACATATCTCACAGAAAAGAAGGCAATTGTTCTATCAAATGTGAACAAAGACAGTTAATGTGTCCTTCATATTTAGCCAACTCTTGTACTGATGTTCCTGTTGTAGGAATGGACCATCAAGAGTTGGCAAGAAATTCACAATTATCAGAATTAAGGAGAGGATCACAACCAAATGACGAACTTAATTTGGGATCAAATGGTTCTGCTCTGGTAATGGATTTCCAAACTGCTTCTGAGGTTGTATATCAGGTAAGGAACAGCATTGTTATTTTCTATTATACAGATTCAAATGTCATGTAAGTAATATTTCAATTGAAGTGCCAAAAAATTAGGCAGCAATAAGCCTGATACTTTTTCCTCTCCTCCACAGAAATGAATTCACTCAGATGCTGTTTATTTGACATAATAGATAAATATGACTTAAAAAATGAATAATACCTTATAATATTTTGTTGAAAAAGTTCAAACAAAAAACAAGATACCTGTCAAAAATGATAGGATTATTTGTACATTGAATAGTATTTTTACTTTGTATCAGAATATCTGTTTACTTGATTTTTTTTTAATTATAACCAACTTAGGATTTTGATCACTACTCAGGTTGCTTAATTTTTGTACAAGAGTTTGTCATCCATAGTCAAATGTTGCTTAAATGCTTTATGTTTGTGTCTAATAAATACAAAAGAAAAACTAATATGTAACTGAACTAATAGAATTGTTAGAATACTTGAATACAAAATAAAATAACAGATTTAATAATTTTTTATTTAATCTTGTATTTTCATTTATTTCACTTTTAACTTTTTATTTATTTTTTTGAGTTTTTAAAAACATTGCTTAAGATATAGTAAAATTTGAGTGTAGTTGCTTATAAAGAGTGTCTTTGCCTAATATCAAAGTTTCTCAGGAATAAGTGTAGTATGTGCATTCTATGAAAATTATTACAAATGCACTATATATATATATATATATATATATATTATTGAAAAAGAAAGAGAGAGAGGTAAAGAGAGTTATCAACTGCTTGTTGATTGCCACTCAATACTAGAATGGAAAAGGCTGGAAAAAGGTAGAAAGAAGGCATGGAAAAGAAAAGGTATAGAGAATTAAGAAAGCTGGTAGAAAGTTTAAAGAAGCATGTGGACTAAGCATAAGACTGAGTAAGTCGAGGTCTTCATGTCAGAAAAGGAACAAGACCTGTAAAAGTAAAAAAAAAAACCGAAACAAAAAAACAAGGCTCCAAAAGTTGGTTTGAATCTGCATGTAAGTATTTTGGATGATATTTCTTAAGATTTACTTAGATTTTTTCATATTTTTAATAGTACATATATCATTGCAAAAGTTTATAGATTAGAAAATTAAATGCAATGAAAATTGGACATAATATTTTGCAATGATCCAATACAGAGAAAATCGGCATGTATGACTTGACGAAACTTTATTCTAATCATGTCATGAGTTCAATCTTCACTAGGTGCTCCATATACAGAGTGCAATGGGTAAATTATCAACATTTTATATTTTTAATTTCATGCATGTGCGTTGTTTGCTTTTGATTTTATCGACTGCAGGGTATAGTAGGGTCAGTTGGGAACCATCTGTAAGAAAAAGAGAACCATGACGCAATTCACTCTGCCAAAAATTTGGAAATGGTATGCTGTGCTGCTTGGTTTTCATGCCGGAAGCTCCAATATGAACATTTCAGAATGTTTGGTTGTCAGTCTGAGGACAGTGTAGAGGATTCAGAGTTGGATAAATCTGATGCAGATTATGAATGTGTGACAGCTTGGAAAACTCACTCTGATCGTTCTGAAAAGAAAAGAACTCCTGAAAGGTCTCAGACTCAAGATGGAGGCCTTCAGGAGTTAGTGCTGCTGAAGAGGGTGGCTACTGGAAGACCCTATGTCTGGCAACAGGACTCTGCACCATGCCACACAAACGGAAGAACCCAGTTATGACTGTCAGACAATTTCGGTGATCACATCACCATTTACTCCCACCTAATTCCCCAGATTCCAACCGACTTGATTATTATGTGTAAGACACAGTTGCACAAGAGATCAACAAAACTCCTTGCAACACCAAAAATGAACAGAAGGCAAGCATTATGGCAGCATTCACTAACGTATACAAGGAGACTGTCCAGAAGAGATGGCGGAGATTCCAAAGTCACCTGGAGGTTGTAGTTGAAGCCAATGGCGATTTTATTGAATAAATTTACTCTTTAGCATTCAAAGATATTTTTGTGTAATTTTGGTGAATATATCTTGATATAGCTTGACTGAAACTCAGTCTGTGGGTGTGGGTGGTAGATAATTCATTACATGAAATATCAACCATTTCAGGATAGTTATTACTTACATTGCCATCTATGATCATCTTGAATTGCTATCAATAAAAACCAAACAAAGAAATTTCTGGTGACATATCTTAATAGCCATTTCAGAACAATCATTGATTTCACCACCTTCATCACAATCTATGAATTTTCTAAACTGCTACAGTAAAAAATATCCAGCACAAAGAAATTTTTTCAAAGATATCTTCTCACCTGCTGATGGTTAGGTTAGCAATATGAGACTAATATCAAAACACTACATTTTGATACAGTAATGTACTGATAACCCCAGAATTAAATACACATGTTTATAAACTATGATTACAAATCAAAATAATGTTGAATAATGTTGTTGTTTTTTCCTTTTGTTTTACTGTTGAAAATGATATACAAATCCATCAGGTGGATACAGAAATCATTAATTTTTTCCTTGTCACATAACACATTCAGTTGAAACAATTTTCTTGGCAAATTCTTCACCAAATAAAAATGTGTAAGAAAAGAGAATGAGATAGAAGGCAAGAGAATGAAGAAAAAAAGAGGAATTATATCTTAAATTCTAACCACCATTAACTCCATTGTCCTTTTCCACTTCCTGCCTCCATAGACTTATGCAAAGTGAAATTGCCATCTTTGTGCTGTCTGCAGAGACTCCTATGCAAATAGTGAAAGATGCAGACTTCTTCTAATCATATTCTTAAATCCTTGTTGACTGCAAACCCTCAAAGTGGCAATAAGCAGTGTAGACTTTCCAAGTGATGGACTTTCCAGTGGTGGAAATCCCTGGAGACGCCTGAAATTTTCTTCTTCCCTTGCAACAATCAAATGTCAGAACGCATTTAACGGATGAGAGATTTGTGCCTTCTTTGTCAGCAGCTAAAGTATTCAATTGACACATGTGAAGGAAAAGTCAGTTCAGATGGAAATGATAGGTTAAAAATTGTACTCTACTCAAGAGAAAATTATATCAATTCAATAATTCAAGACTGGAACGATTAGCTATGTGTGGTAGGTGATTGTACCTGGCACTGGTGGTAGTATAGTGACTATGTTAAATTTGGAAATATGAAAGGAAATGGCCTGCCATCAATTTTATTTAGGTTCTGCTTTAGACTTATAAGTAAGTCTCAGTCACTATTTTGAAATTTCTCATTTATATTTTAATTATTTAAAAAAATGACATAAGGCTTATCTTTTGTATGTTTGAAAAAGGTTAAATTTTGCATTACATCAGTAGAACAAAAGAGCCCAGCTTATACAATAAACATATTTACCTGACCTTCCCACTTAAGAAAGATATGACGTGGTCATTTAGGCAGGGGTTTGTGATATATATATATATATATATATATATAGTGTGTGTGTGGCTCAAGGACAAAAATTGCTGAGTCTCCATGATAACTGTCGCATTGGCATTGATACTAGCAAAAGACCACCTCTCTTAGTGCAGTGAAAGTGCTGCTACAAGGCTGGAATCCCCAGGACCTAGGGCATCTTCTTCTACCACAAATGAGCAGAGAACAGATACTACACTTTGATCCCAGCCAAAAGCTTGAAAAGCAATTTACCCACAAAGCAGAATTTAACACAATTTTGTGGGTGGGGGCTCATATGCATGCATATGGCACAAGAACAAAAAATTGCCCAGTCCCTGCAACTATTGTCACACTGGTGTTCATATTACACCAACCCTACTTATCTTAGTTCACTGGGAAGGACTTGGATGCCTTCTAAGGAATTAGTTAAAGGGAATTTATCCACACACAAAACAGAATATGTCACATGAGGTCAGAGCTTTTAATGTGGGCTTTTGACAAAACCTTTTTGGCAATTTAATAAGCATAGCTTAGATATGGCACAAGACCAAAAGTATGGAGCACTCAGTGAGAATTAAACTCCCTACTTAGTTATAATTGATCTAGCAAAACAAGCTTGCTAACCATTAAAGTGCCCAAAACCATAATGAATTTACTATCAGTACTTTATGTATATTATTAAGAAATGGCATTTAACAAATTTTAAAACATAAGTGGTAATATTTAATTTGCATAATAATTTTTAAAAGCCTAGTTCAAGAAATATTTCATCTCTGTTATTTATCTTTATTTCAAGTTTTTAAAATTACCTGATATATACAATGTTTATGTTCATAATTGTTTTTTTAATTTATATTTGTATAAAAATAATTTATACCTGCTTTCTCAAAATTCAGTTATAAGTTAGCAGAAAAAATATCACTTAATTTGGATTTAAATAAAATGTAAAAAAGCTGTTTCTATAAATAACATTCTTTAAGAAACAGTAAATAATTTTAAAAATATTTAAATTTTTATAGAATTCTCTAATTTTAGGATTTGTTGTAACCATTATTGTTATCTGCTATTTCACATTATGACAAATTAGACAAGCAGAACACCCCAAAAATTTCCAGAATTATTTTAAGTCAAAAATTTTCTGAAAACTGTACCAAATTATTTAAACAAGTAAAAAACAATAAATTTCCTGAATTAAATTTTATTATTATTATCATCATCATCATCATCATCATCATTATTAATAATAATAACAATACAACAAACAAACAAACAACTTTAGAAAATTATTAAAATGTTTCTCTCATGGTCAGCTCTTTGCAGCTATGTCCAGAGCAGGGAATTCAAGTAGACTTTGCATAATGACAAAGTGAACTTAAGAATAAGTCTTGCTGAAAATATTGTTTATAAAGATATTTTTTATAGAGGTAAGAGAACTAGTACTACAATTTACTTTTCTCTGTCTATAGAAAGATTTTTAGGTTAGTTTTCAAAATAGGAACTGTCCAGACTTCATTTTCCAGTGTTAGTAGTCCAAAAATGTGTCTGTGTCCTTGTTGGTGATAAATTATTTTCCACCTTGCAATACCTTTTTCACAGATGAAATGTTACAAATCTCTCACTGCTTTATTGCTATTTCAATAAAAAGTGTTCAGACAAACTATATTTCTTAGTTCCATCAGTTCTAACCTTCACAACTAATACCTGCCATGCCATATGCGTTGTAGTGAACAACCCTCATTCCTTTCATTGGTGAAATCCACTCAAGTAGCTTCTTCCTATGAACCACTGCTTTGTAGAACTGACTCCCAAAAGGATACTTTTCCAATTACTACAATCTTAACCTGTTCAAGTTTAGGGTTAAGTGTTATCTTCCCCATATATCCCCATAAACTATGTCTCTTACTCTGTATTCCTCTACCTTGAGTGACTCTTGGACCTTGTACAGAGTGAACATCATTTGTCAAAAAAAATTTTTAAATGCATCAATTAGACAGATATGTTTGAAAACAAAAAACATTCTTCGTTGGAATGTAATCAAAATATCAGCAAACATTTTATTGAAATTTCTTTGTTCAATAAATTGTAAATTCATTTTTTGGCTAGTTTTTTCTTTGATTTTATTTTTGCTGATTTTATTTATTTGTATCACTCAGGTCATAAAATATATACATGCAGACAATAAGAAAAGAAAAACTAGTCAATAATGACAATGTTTCATCTAAGAAGTCAATGTAATTTCTTTTACTCTTAAGGATTACGATCAGGATTCCTGAAACCCATTAGGATTGTAGTAGCACCATATATTCTGCAGCTGTAAAAGCAGTGGGTGGGTGTAAGGAAAAACAGAACCCATCTCATTTCAAGCAAGTTTTGAATTTCATAATTGTCTTTCTTCTTGAGTGTCTTCTTCCACCTAAGACAAAATATCCCAATCTATCCTGCTATTTAGCACACAGTTTCTCAAACACATAATAAGGAAACAGTGCTTGAAGAATTTGACACTCACATGCTATATTGAAGGCAAGAGGGTAAATTGTCCAGCATTCACTGCTGTATAGAAGGATTGATCTTATGTAGCAGTTTAGTACTCTTCTTTGTTTCTCTCAAAATTTCCTGTTTCTTCAAACTAAGCTTTATATTTTATGCTATTGTTTACCCAATTCAAGTCTCAAGAACCCTCAAGCTAAACAGTTACTGAATGGAGTTGTTTTATAGGTGTAAGAATTGTGGATTATGAGAAAATGTAGGTTAGTTAAGTCGAAGAGGGACTGTTGTAGTTGGTAATGGATCCTCAGGAGTTTGTTTCGCAAAGCAGTAACTCTTGGTAAGAAGCTGTTTGAATGGGACTTCCTCCTTACTAATGGAATATGAATGAAATGATGATAGTCCATCTTTATGTTCCTGGCATGGCAGGACTTAGCTGTAAAGATCTGAACTAATAAAACTAGGGGATGTTCTTCAGAGCATTTTCCAATAGAGTAATGATAGGCTTGTAATGCAGCATCTGTGGGAAAGGGGTTTTAGGTTGGAAAATAAGTTATTGCCTACAATGCTGAATAGATTTTTGAACTCTGTTGAGGCTGAAAAAGAAGTTTATCTAGTTCCAAAACAGATATTGTAGCAGTACTCAATTTTTGGTCTGATCTGACTCTTGTAAATATGGCAGGTGGAGTAAGGTATGTTCTGGAGTAGTAGAAGGAGGAGGTGACCATTTTTCCATTATCTTTAGTGATAGATTGTGTATATGAGTTCCATTTGGTGAACTTGAGTCCCTTTCATTGTGATTAGTAAGAATTTAGGCTCAGCTTCATGATGATGAAAAATTACTAGTTTGATTTTTTTCGATATTAATGAGATTAACTAAGCTTAGTATGTAACAATAACACTTGAGATGATAATAACTCATCCTGAAATTCAAAAAGGCCTCAGATGCCACATTAAGGATCAGTGGTTGTAAATATTTATAAATATGAGTGAATTTAATTTTTGATCTGAAAATCTGATCTTCACAAACTTTATTTCAATCAACAATATCAATTCAGCAAT
Organism: Acanthosepion esculentum; assembly: GCA_964036315.1. Lineage (NCBI taxonomy): Eukaryota > Metazoa > Mollusca > Cephalopoda > Sepiida > Sepiidae > Acanthosepion > Acanthosepion esculentum. Next base: position 88,654,739 of record OZ038479.1, read on the forward strand.
TTTAACTGTACAAGGATGTCCCATTTCAGTATGGAGGAATTTATTATTCTGATGGATCAAGTGCTGATTTTACTTTACAGTGACTGGAAAATTGGATTATTTTAGAAAAGAAAATGTAATTTCCTGATTGGATCAGAGACACACACACACACACACACACACATATATATATATTTAAATAAGTTTTTTGTGGTACAGAATTTAATATGAGATAGCAAAAGATAAAATTTATAAGGCATTTTTTATCAAAGAAAAAGCTAAAAAAAAAAAAACCAGTTTTGTCCCAGGATTTATCAAGTTTATTTTTTCTGGGAATTTAAAAAGCGTGTAAATTAAATTTAAATTAACAAATGGGATGGAATGGAGAAAAAAAAATGAATTATAAGAAACTAGAGTCCAATAATATTCAAACCCAGTAAGCATTCCCTCTGTTTACAAAGGGAAGGCTCACGGGATCTGATATACAAGGACTCTAGGACCTTGATGTGAAATGTGGAGTGTGACCTAGATAAAATCAAAAATCGGTCACCACTAAAATTTTCCACACATTTCCTACTATTTATTATATGCTTAGCAATAGCAGAGCCAGAACTGTTGATTAGTTGGCTCTTCCTGACGGACAGATTCAAAATCCTGGGGGGTAAATGCTGTTTTATTCTTGAATCCAAACGCTGGGACATCCTCCCTATGTAGTCAAGTCCACAACTACACTTGTATTGGTAAATCACTGAATTAACATGATGGGGAGGGAGGGCGTCCTTACGAATGGAAGAGAAAACAGGACGGGTAACAAATATTGACCTAACATTCACGGAAAAATAACAATTATTGATCAAATGTGAAATTCGTTTAGATAAACTCTCACCCTCTGTACCAATATAGGAAAGACGCAGATAAACTGGGCATTTATCAGCAAATTGTGGCTTTACCCCATATGAAATTTACTAATGACGTCTTGGATAACGGAGTCTAAAACATGCAAAGGATATCTGTTTTTTGATAGTGTCATTCTAACAAAGTCAATTTCACTGCAGAGAAGGCCTTCAGAACATAAATTAAGTGCCCTGTGAATTAAGGCCTTAATCAAATTAATCTTTTGTTGTCTGGGACAAAAAGACTCCCAACACATATAAAGTCCCAAGAAAGTAGCCTTCCTAAATACAGAAGTCTCAAACTTGTCAATGATCTTATGGACAAGAACATCCAAAAAGAAAAGACAAGAATTGGACTCCTTTTCTATGGTGAACTTAAGAGCAGGATGGACAGAGCTTAATTTGTGGATAATTTGTCCTCATCTTTGTTGCCATATTTATTACAAGGTTTCAGCTGTTGTATGCTTTCACCTTCTTCAGGTGGTTGGAATGTTGAACAGATCCCTTTATTTCGCTCACTGGGGTAGACTGTTCTAGTTCCATGTGCCATGTTTAATGGATGTCAGTTATCAGTTATCTCCTGTTACTTTCCCTCTGAAAGTTCTCCACTGCCTTAGCCGGGTATTGAACTCACACTCTTTGGGTCCTGTCACTGGATCTACTTTGAGAGAAATTAACAGGAGATAACTGATAACTGACATCCATATATATATATAGTGCTTGAGCTGTATATCATGTGAGTTTCATCATATTAAAATGATTGACAATGACTTGTTTTGGGGGTGTCAGGTTTTATTATACAAACAAAGAGCAATATAAATTTTTATTCAGAAATAAATCCAAAAAATAAAAGCATATATTTGTTTCATACAATATCCCATATAAATGAATAGATTATTATTAATTTTATTATTATAATTATTAGTATAATTATTATTACTAAAACATTTCACAGTTTTGCTATTTTAATTTTTTGATATATCATAATATTGACTGAATAAATAAGCTTATTGCAAGTTTACCAAGTAAAAAATACACATGGAAATGCTACTATTTCATTGTTAAATATTTGAGCATAATAACTTAAACCAAATATTGCAATAATAATTATAAGTATGAACACAGGTCATTATTTAAAGAACTAAGAAGGTAATAATGAAAAAATTAAAATTGGCAAGTTTTCCATTTCATTGAAGCAGACATTAAACACATGAGAACATTACTTTCTTACTGTTTCACTGAAACCAAACATCTCTTATGTGTCTTTTCCATATTTCCTCTCGATCAAAACTGAATAGTCCATTATTTAAGAGGCATTGCTTGGGCTTTACATATATGCTAACTAAAGAACAAGTAGAATTATTATTATTATTTGTTCCTTGACCTTCTATACGCACCATCCTTTCAATCACTGAGTATATTGACCTTTCTAGTCATTCAAATTTAACATTACTTGCAGTAGTTTTTATAACAACGAAGATATCTTTTCGATTGTCCTCAACATGTCTTCTAATGATGAACCACTAGTTTTTTGTTCAGTTAATATCTCAAGTTGCTAGGGTTGGGACCATTCCATTAAGTTGATAACTTGAAAAATGTTTTTGGCAGTATTCAGATTTGCAGAATGTGAAATTTTGTTGTCTTGCATGTAGATATTCTTTAGCTTAAACCATCTCTGTTGTGACCTGTACCAATAAATAAAATTTCTTATGAAGAACTTACAGTAATTCTCTGCATTTATCTTGAAACCATCATCAGTTTTCAAAGGGCATATAACTTGACTGCCTGCAATAATATCCCCAAATACCACTCCAGTTTCCTGATGTTGTGCTGTTGACTTTCCATGACAGACTCAGCCCCTATTTCTGCCATCTTCCTTGCATGGTAGAATATGATTTCACATAATCATAGAATGAATACATATACCCAGAAAAATTAAACAAGAACCTCTTTATATCAGTCAGGGCTTTTAAAATTGTGCTTTAGCCAAACAATACTAAGCATACTGTCAATGCAACCAAACAGTGGTTTGAAAATAATAAACTCAGCCTATTAAAGTAGTCTAGTCACTTCTTTGATATGAAATTAATTGAAAATTTGTTTCATAATTTGAACAAGCTGAAAATCTAAAGTACCAGCAGAAGAGTGGTTGAAGCTAACAGCTACTTATAGCAAAAGAATGTAGGCTGTCATCGCAAATAAAATGTATTCTATGAAATATTAGACTCTGTATGATTCTGCTTTGTGTAAAGTATTGAATACTTTTTGCTACACCTTTTTTTAATTATATCTTACATAATTTTATGTAAAAATATATTTGTTGAAAACTTTGCTTATATTTACTCTTGAAATGATGAACCTTATATGTGGAATAATTTTGAGGTAAATGCTTATTAGATGTATAGGTAAATATTGCAATAAACAGCTTTTTTGTTCACATATATTGAACATTAATTTGACCTACTCTTTCTCTCCCTATATATATATATATATATATATATATATATATATATATATATATATATATACAGGTGTTGGACAAAATAATTGGAACAGGTGCAAATTCCACTACTATATTTCAAAGACCTATTATATTAAGAACTTTAACTAAAACTTTGTAATTGCAGGTTATATCTATTGTAAATACGTTTATTTATCTAATTTACTGTCTTTGTCTTCTTTATTTTTAGAATTTAGTAAAATTTAAGATAAATGCATGACCTCTCCAAGTTAGAAAAAGGGTAAATTGTTGAAGCACACATGGCAGGAGCGTCAATCACTTAGGTTGCTGAACTGTTTGGTTTTTCAAGAGCTACCATATCAAGAACTATTATACAATTCGAGAAACAGGGCAAAACCTCTAGCAACCGTAGCAATTCAGGCCGGACTTGCAAACTTACTGACAAGCACTGATGTGCATTGAAACACAATGTGGCAAAAAATCACTGGACTACTGCAGCCAAAGTGACTGCTGAGTCCAGTTTTTCTCTTTTCCCAACTTCAGGGTGAGTTTATGTGTGGAGGCAGCCCAAAGAAACTTACAACCCTGACTGCCTTCTTCCAACAGTGAGCAATGGAGGTGGATTAGTGATAGTTTGGTCCGCCATATCATGGAAATGTCTCGGTCCAGTAGTTGCCCTGGTAGAATCAACAGCAAAGATTACCTGAACATTTTGGGAGATCATGTTCATCCAATGGCCCAGACTTTATTCCCTGATGGTGACTGCATTTTTCAAGACAATAATGCTCCAATACATGCCACTCGAGTGGTTAAGAATTGATATGAAGAGCATAAAAGTGAGCTAGAACACATGGAGTGGCCTCCCCAATCTCCAGATATTAATATTATTGGACACTTGTGGTGCATTTTGGAGTGACAAGTTAGGAGCCACTATCCTCCACCATTGTGTCTTAAAGAGCTGGAGCAGGTGTTAATGGAAGAATGGCTGAAAATTCCTCTGGATGAAGTTAGGAAGCTGTATGATTCCTAGACGTATTAAAACTGTATATGAGGCTAAAGGAGGACCAACTCCATATAAAATAAATTTTCTTTGGATTTAACAAGTGTTTCAATTATTTTGTCCAACCCCCATATATATATACATATATATATATATATATATATATATATATATATATATATATATATATATATATATATATATATATAAGATGTGCCAAAAGAGAACTTATCAAAAAAGCTTACAAACCTACTCATAATAGTCTTGTGTTTACAAGAAAATATTACAATAATAAAATACAATAATCAAAGCAAACTGTTGAATCAAAGGAATGAATTAGTTTTAAAATGTCAACATAAAAATAAATTCAAATTTCCATAATACAGATTTTACTTTATTAGTTACTATATTTCTCTAACTCTTCAAATGTTGAATGTATGACTAATTCTAATTTCTATATTTTTACACCATGTTAATTATATCTTATAATTGTCCCCTGTTCTATGAACTCTTTCATTTTATCACTTACACCTCTTTATCTATATATTTAAAAAAAATTTAAATTTAACTTTGTATTTTTATGTTTTTTTAAATATAACTTGTTTTTCATTTAACTTTTGATTTTAACTTTTTTCTTCTAATGTATAATTTATTTTATCTCATATTTTTATTTTTAAATATTTTTTATTCTTTAATATTTCTTTTTAATTATAATATTTTAAAAATATAATCATACTTAATTTTAATATAAATTATCTAAATATAACTTTTTTAAGTTATTAAATATATCTTATTTTTAAGTATAATTTATCTTTGGAAGAGTATTTTTAAGTAGTAACTTGTATTTTTAAACTTATCCTTATCTATATAATTTTAAAAAAGCCCCTTTCATTCCTCTCTTAGTTTCAAATTAACACTTCATTCTTCCTATAACCCCAATTTAATGTCATAGCCAGGTTTGATTTTATAAAACCTCTTCCCTTTAAAGCTAATACCTTCCACCCTCCCTTGACCACTGTCTCATATCTTTCGTCTGACTGAAACATTGAAATGGATAAATTCTGTATTAATTTTTCAACAGCTGTCACAGTTAAAATTCTAATTCTGACACAAACTCAGTCTATATACCAGGGTTGAATAAGATTGACAACGTTATTATCAGGTGAAATAGGTCTATTCACCATATGAGATAATTTTGGATTTTATTGTGTACTACTATTTATTTGTTCTGTATAATAAATACATTGAGCTCTTTTTGTGGATCAGTTTTGATATTTTATATTACTAGGATCAACTTGGATTATATACCAATGGGTTTATTCCCTTTACTATATATATATATATATATATATATATATATATATATATATATATGGATAGTAGATCAGAATGAGAATTCTGAGATCCAATTCATTACATACACTCATCTGCAGATACTTTTAGGAAAGTATGAATCCCTCTTTTCATCTCCTCTTAGCTATGGGTTTTAACAGTAGGACAGACTGGGCTCTTTAGCCTTGGTTGGTAACCAGTCTAGAAGAAATATTGAGGAGGATTGTTTGCAGACCTTAGGGTATATTCTGTGCACTAATTCTACTTATTCAGTTCTTGTGCAAAGTGTGGTTCTTCTGCACAAGCTTTCATCACTATAACCCAATTATTTGTGTGTGTAGCCTTGCTATTCAGATCTAAGAACTGAGCTGCAGGACCCTCATATGCTGTAAACAAAAGTCCATGATATGCACACACACACACACACACATATATATACCTATAAATATATATATATATATATATATATATATATATATATATATATATATCCAAGTTTAGGATTGGTATATACGGAGTGAAATCCAATAACCAACAATTAATAGTCTTTAAAGAGTGCTCAATACAGAGTAGAGCAGATATAATTATTTATTTGAATATTACAACATAAATATGTTATAAAATCACGACAAAAGTAGCCATTTTGTTTCAACACTTCTTGTGTCTTGTCAAGTGATAGTATAGAATATAGAATAAATGGTTTTAAAAGTTTCAAATTAATCAACGATCCTTAGCTAAGAGTAAACGCTGTTACGTAAGCTAGAGTGGCCAATCAAAAAACAAGTATAGGATGATTCGAAAAATTTGACAACTAAGCAAGGTTATCTAGATATTAAAAGATTTATAAAATTTGAAATTAAAATTAAAAGTAAAATTAAAAAATTAAAATTACCTATTTAGAAATCTAAATCAGAACTCTATTAAGTTTTAAATTGTAGAATTACCAGGGAGAAAAAATATAAAAATAAAAATAAAAATAAAAGATATATATGCTATTTAATTTATATTTTCATTGAAATTAAGTTGAAAGTTTTATTCAGAATCCCAGACATAGATGTATACATTTTTCGTTTTATTTCAACATGTTAGTCGCCTCTCGCGTGAAATCATTCGAACAACGGCATGTTAAACGCTCGGACGTATTCAGATATATACACACACATACAAAAAAGCAAACCACACATAGGCAAATGCACTATACTTACACATACACATCGATACACACAGGCACATACATCTACATTCAATATGATCTAGACGGTCAAATGTCGAAGCTATTCATGGCTTAATATGTTATTAAACGAATTTAAACTTGAAAAATTTAAACAAATAACTATATATAAAAATATACATATATATATATATATATATATATATATATACATATATACATATATATATATATATATATATACACACATACACACATATATACATATATACATTTTTGAAAACATATAGCTTTCGACACATTTACAGACAAAAGTAAATAACCACCTCCACATATAATTGAACACTCGCACATCCGCATATAAATTAATACATGCACCCGCATAGACACATATAAGGATAATAGGTACGCATACACAGACCTACGTACATAAACATACACATAGATAAGCACATATAAATATATTGACCCATACGTCGACGCAGAAAAGTAAATAAGGCAAGTGAAGAAATACATATAAAGATGCAACTATATACAAGCACACACATACATACATACACATCTAGATGTACATACATAAGCATGCATGCATATATGCATATAAACTAAATATATATATAGACATTTACAAATACAAGTGTATACATGAAAAATTAAACAAACGTAAATTAAAACGACACGAGTATAAAAATGCATATACACATCCGCTAGTACATATATATACACACATACATACGCAACTCCACATAGATATATACACATATATATCTCTACAGACATACATATACATACATACACACATACAAACATACATATTCACAAATATATATACGCATATATACATATACATATATATATATACATACATATATAAACACACATACACATATACATACACACACATACACATATATGCACACACACATACATATACAAACACATATACATATATACATAAACATATAGACACATGCATAAAAAAGGAAAAAGAAATAAGCATACATAGACCAACTTATATTCTAATAATATTCCAACAACATTATGATAAAATATATTAAAAGTTAATCATAATTTAAGAAAAGAACAACGGTCTGTAAGCAATTAAAGGTACTTTATCAACAAAAGTAGATTTTAGTTTGTATCTATGATACACTCCAAGACACTAAAGCCTACATACAAATACACATACAATGACACACCAACATATATATATAAATATCTAATCCTATATAAATACCCATATCGACACATCCAGATAAACAATACACAAACAGTCGAGCGCAACCATATAAACACCCACACATACATATAAATATACACCCATATACAAACACATATACATAAACATATACATATTTAAACATACATATATATACATATATATGCATATATAAAACTATACATACACATAGAAACATACATACTACATATACATACATATATGCACACTCACACATACATATACATACATATGCATACACATATCTACACTCACACAAGTACACATAAATATCCCCATATACCCATACATATACTCACACATTTAGTGGTAGACACTTACCAGAATTTACTCCCTTACTCATACACATAAACAGGTTAACCTATGATAGAAGCCAATATACACCACGATATACCTTCATAAAAAAAAAAAAAAAAAAAAAATCATATATATACCCCTATATACACATATACATATCCTGCAGTAGAAATAACTCTACATAACATACAAATATATACATCTAAATACAGACACGTATGATACTTTGTAAGTACCCAGTACACATTCATATCGATAAGGCGACTATCATGCTAAAAAGGTAATAGTCTATTAAGTTTCATTTATCATTATCATAGAAAGTATATGATTTCTATACTAAGTTAAATTTAAGACGATGCTTACAGTTAACTGTTAGTTCATATCTTTGATTTAAAAGATCAGTCTTATTTTTAAATCTAATTATTTCAAGTTTCTCGTTAAGGCATAAGTAACACGGGGCATATAGTGAGTTACATGTCCGGGCCTTTCTAATTAATTTCCATTTAACCTTAGGTGTTTTATTTTTCTCTTTTAGACTCCAAAAGTATTTGGATAATGAAGTCATATATTTATAGTTACTATTATTAAAAGATTGCAGATGACCCCGCCAGCGTTCCTTGAATGGTCTCATTGTGCAACCTATGTAGAATTTCTTTATATTTGGATTTTCTAGTGTTGATATAGTACTGAGATAAACTACAGAGCTAGTTAAACAGTTATTATTTAGTGGACAATTATTGGGATTCCTGCAGTTACATGATTTATTATTTGTGTCATTTTGCTTAATGTTGCTTTGTGCAACCTTGTGGGTTGTCAGGCTCTCCGAATTTATATACTTGCTGAATATACTATTGTTATGTTTTTTAATTATTTTTTCTAGGTTATCAGCACAACTATAGCTTAACTTAAGAGTATTAGAGTTAAATATTTTACTGAGTAAGTTGGTTCCCGATTTGGGGAAATGTTTTTTAATATATATATATATATATAAATTGATGGACAGTTTATTCCAACATTATTTCTTATGAGATTTAGTGGCTATACATGTTGACATCAGTTTTTTAAATGGTGAAATTAATGTCTACCACCCTAGATTTAAAAAAAAAAAAGAATAGAGATCTCTTCTCAAAATCATGTGCTCATTAAATCTAATCTTTCCTTCTCTCTCTCTCTCTCTCTCTCTATATATATATATATATATATATATATATATATATATATATATATATATATATATATATATATATATATATATATATAGAGAGAGAGAGAGAGAGACTCTCCTGTTGTTTTTTGATGTATAAGGGTCTACCAGCTCAGATCTTAGAACCAAACACCCACACTACTCACATATATGATTTGATTATATTGGTGAAGGATTGTGCAGAACCGATCACACCTTTCAGAACACCTGAAGTCAGAACTGGTGCACAGCATGCCAAAAGGTCCCCAACTGACTCACCTCAGGTTTTGAATTCAGAATTGTCCTTCGTGTAGACTGGTTGCCATGTAGACCAGGTCTGTCCTATTATTTGCCCATAGGTAGGGGAGAAGAGATGGATTCATGCCTTTTCTGAGGATATTAGCACAGAAATGAATGTAATGAACTTGACAGGAATTTGAACTCTGATTTCTCAATCCAAGCTGCTATCCATTATTCAACAGTGCCTTATCAATGTATATATGTGTGTGTGTGTGTTCTAAGCTTAGCTTAGATGTGGCATGAGGATGAAAATATGGTGCACACATGAAGGATCAAACTCACTACTCAGTCATAAGTGATCTAACAAAGCAAGCTTGCTAACCATTACACCATGTCAGAGTGCCCTATATATACATGTGTGTGTGTGTGTGTGTGTGTGTGTGTGTGTGTGTTCTTAATCCACTTCCAGAAAGCTGAAAAAATAATCTAATATCAGATGGGCATGAGGCTTCTTCTTAGGACCATCTCTCTCTTTTGTATATAAATCTGCTGCATATTTCTGTGATATATATAAAAGGTATTATTAAATAGAGTAAATAATAATACATTGATGGAGTCTTAGTTGAAATTATAAAATCATTATGATCTCGATCTTGTTGATGATGGCACAGTGCGCATTATGCCAGGGTTACATATGATTTTTGAATTCAGTGTTGTCCTTCTTCTTGATTGGTTGACAACCACAGCTAGAAAGCCTAGTTTACTATGCCACTTCATCTATAGCTGGAGGTAGGAGAAGAGATGGATTTACACCTTTACCAAGATTATTTTCCTAATAGTGGATGTAATCAACTCAGCTAGAATTTGAACTCAGCTTGCCGATCTCTCATTTGAAGCTGCTAAGTAGTATACCACCTGCATATCTTTCTGTTAAATAGAATAACTGTAAATAATCAAGTCAATCTTGATTGAAACTTTAGTTAATATTCTTTTTTCATTTCTGTTATCTGCTCTTCTCACAAAACTTGTGTTGAATTTTAGAAGTAAATTTTTCATACACTGTAAAAAACCTGAACATTTTATTAAAAAAAATTAAATAAGATATATTCACAATAAAAACATTTTCTTTCTTATCTTGAATAATTCATTTTTACCTACTTTTTGTAACCCGTGGACACTGACATTATTCCATTTTGTATTTGTGACATTTTTCATTCCTCAGTTATATTACCAGTTGCATTTTCTTTCCAGAAGAGGAATGTTCATTGTCAGCTTTGTATATTCTGATTTTGGCATTTAACAATGTACGTTTTTGTCCTTTATGTATGTATTCATACTTTGATGGTATTCTTGCTGTCTTCAGGAAATTGGTGGTCTGACTGAAGGTAGAAAAAGTAAAAGAACGGCCCTCATTGTTCCAAACAGTCATAGAGAGATTTCAATATTGTCTTCACTCACAGACACTCAAGACTCTTGGAGTAAGGAACACATGGCACATAATGGAGATACATCAGGTATGTAAAAGTGGTCAGCCGTTCAAAATACTTAGTCACTGAATAGATCTAGTTGACAATATAACTAAAATATTTGTAATGTTATGTTTATATATTTTTTTATTCTTAAGATCAGAATTGTTTAGTTTGGCTAAAGGGAAAAAGCTGAACATTTTTAAAAACATTTTATTTTAAGGTCTGATTTAAATAAATGTACCATACATCCATGCATTGAATACTGTTGTCTGGTCTGGTGCTCCTGCTATACATCTAGTGATTCTTGCCAAAATCCAAAGAAGGATCTGTAATGTAATCAATCCAGATCAGGCCTCTCGACTTCAGTCACTTTCTCACCAGTGTGACATGGCTTCCTTTATCTATAAATATTTTCATGACAACTGCTCTGACTAGCTTTTTCTCTGGTGTCCCAAATACATGACTTTAAGCATGCTATTAGATTGACATCTACGTCCAACCCTTTTATTGTCAAAATAGCTAAATGCAGCTGCCACTTCTAATCCAACAGTTTCTTTTCTCACACTTCCCACCTGTGGAACTCTCTTTTGTTTCCTTGCTTGATAACCACAATTTTCAAAAATTTAAATGCAATGTCAGTCACCATCTTCTGTCTTCTTGAACCCCATTCATCTTTTGTCCTTTTCTCATTCTTCCATGTTCTTAGTCTTCTCTTTAACTTTCACTCCATGTAACCGCCTGCATACTAGTGACATTACCATTTTGTTTTAAGTGAAGTGATTTTTAAAAAATGTCAAATTCTCATATTTAATTATCTATTGGAATTGTTAACCTTGTGACTGCATTTTTTTTTTCGTTTACGTTTTGGTTAGTTCATCCTTTGAACTTCTTCAAGTGAAATTTTGTAGTTTGAACCAACTGGAACTTGTTCATTGATGATGAAGATGGAAATAAGATTAATTCATTACAATTCATTGTATTTATTCATATTTTCTAGATTCCTTTCCAACACATTATATGTAGTTGATTCTTTCATGGGTTGTATTGATTTTTTTTTTAATACAAAAGTTCAATCAGTACAAGATTTAATACTCCTTCATATCAACTCATGGCAGAGGGTTCCCGGATGAGCTGAGTGATCAGATCATAAACGGGGGTAGAGGGAAATGAAGATTATTGACAATAAGGATGATAGAGAGCAACTGACACTTGGTTTGAAGAAGTTAAGTGAAACATCCACAAGGAAGTTTGTTTCACAAAGTAGCAGTTTTTGGCAAAACATCTCACTGAGGAATTTCCTTCTTACAAATGGAATATGGAGGAAATATGGATGATTCAACTTCATGAACATAGCATGGTGAATCCTAGCTGTAAAGGTCTGAGCGAGTGGAACTAAAGAATAGAGCTCATACAAACATTTTCTGTAGAAATAACAACAGAGTAGTGATAGGTTTGCAACATTGTGTCTATGGGAAAGAGATAGAGTGGAAAATATGTCAACTGCATAAAACAAATTTGACTATAATCCAAGTAAATATTAAAAATTATGTATTTCAGTGTGGGTAGTGGTTAACAAAATGATGCTACCCAGTGGCTTGCATCATCAGCATGTTGTTGTATTTTCACCTGCAAATTCATGTCAATTATTTCTTTTTTTAAGAATTTCTGACATTGTTAATTTTTTAGACCAATACATCCCAGCAATTGGCCAGGCTGCCAGGGGATGGATGCTTTTCTCAAGACACCATCTCTAGATTGCCAAAGCTAAAATGTTTCCATCTGCCCATTAAGTGAGTATATGTAACTTCATGCTAGCACAATCATTAATGACTTATAAACAGTTTTGCCTACCTGATTTTACTCACAAGTCTTGGGTCAACTCATGGTATGGTTTTCAAATACTTCTCAATCGTGCCTCATACTGGAATCATCTCCCCAAACTGATATTATCAAGAAGTCACCTCCTTAACTAACTGACCCTGATGTAATTTAAATCCTGGTCTAATATATTTTCTACTAGATAATAAAGATATAACCTAGACCATAACAAATAAAGTAAAAAGTAAATCTCCAGGATAGAGTGGATTTGATGTTTATGCATCATAGGGGATACAAATCCAAAATGCAAGAAAATTTGCACATGGCATTAGTATTGCTTAATATATGATATTGATCGTAAGGAAAATAAGGAATGACAAACTTCAATATTTGAAATATTTTGTGATGTATGCCAAGTCTTGTATGTTTATTATTAGAGATGTGTACCTACAGATACATTTATTATATCTCAGTAAGTTGTACAGTGCAATTTAGAAAACGAAAACAAAATGTTTACCTATCTGCTTATGATTCTGGGTGGTTATCTTTCAAGGTTCTTTAGAATTAAATTTATAAAAAGAAAAAAACTTAGCAAATGCTACAAATGTGAAACATTGTTCAGCTGGTTACTTAGAATTTACACATCGGTCATTTATTTTTATTTTATTTTTATCTTTTTTTTTTTAAATTTAAAATTTTCCATTTGGCCTTTGTAGCATTTAGCAAATATCAGTGAGTGTCAGTGGGGGCATTTTTGCAACCTCTATTTCAGGGCACTTACAAAGCATTTTTCCTGCTGGTACATGGAATAAAACAAAAAAAATGGGGTTATTGGCTTCTACTGCTGTAATAAGGGTAATGGTAATATTAACCATTTCATTATAAAGAAACCTCTGGCATTCATTGACTGAGCATCCAGTGCTACTTTCAGTTGAAATTTTTAAAATCTTTCTATTAAACAATTTTTCAAGAAAATCAATGTCTCAAGTTCACTATTATCACTCATTTAAGTATTGATATGGGAGAGTTCCTTCCTGACCTTTTATTTGAAGTAGTGTGGAATGTCAACATCTTGATTATGTCATTATTTTCTCTCTCAAGTTACATCAAGCTACTATCAATTTTAGCTGTTGCTGCTGTTGAAAGTCCTCAAGTGATATAGCTTCTGTTATTTGGTATAGTTCTTTGTTTGTGATTCCATTTACAAAGTTCAAAGGTGTATGGTCCTTGCTAAGACCTACAGACTTCATTTGATCAAAGCCATTTTTAATCATTGATCTAAAAAAATATATATAAATAACAGTTTAGATAGTTCTGAATTAGTTTTGTACAATGTGTGTCATCCACATGAAAGTCTTGATCTGATAAGGCTGCAGGGATACAGAAGGCGATCATCTCCCTTTGATGGAGACAAGTCATGTGATAGCCACTTAGTGACATTGCTTCATACAGTGACAAAAGCGACCGCCAATTTCAGTCAGTTTACTGTAGCCAAACCAGACTCTCTTTACCCTTGGCCTAGGCAGAGACTAAATCTACCTCCCCAGCAGCTTACAAGTCCATGGTGCCATTTCTCTTTAGGAATATATCTTTCCCAAATATAGAAACTGCAGCTCGCAGCCCTCAATTTAAGAAAACCCAAAACTCACTGTTTCCCCTTTGTAAAATATGTCCTCACCTGGGATATAGTAGATGAATCTGGCCTGTTTGAATCTGGAATACTAAACATGGCTTCTCCAGACACAGGAGTATCTCTATATTATATGTAAAACCCTTCCTTTTTGTTTCTCCTTACACTCTGCTTTGCTTTATCTTTGCTTTGCTTTATCTTCTATGTTAAATTTATTATAATTGATCCATTTGAAGTGTTTAATATTTACTAATTCTACTTTCTGAATTTTTATGATGAATTCAGGTTATATGCTATACCACAGCTGCCTCTAATGTCATGGGTCAGCATAATACATGAGGAAACATTACCTTCAGAGTGACACTTGTCTATCTGTAATGTTACTCAAAATATTTTTTCTTTTATCAGACAAGCAATCATTTACTTTTTAATGGAAATAAATTTTCCACTGACTGGAAGTGTAGCAATTATATTGAATCACTTGTTAGGTCTGCTGCTAGGAAAGTTCACTTTGTTGTGCCAGACTATTTTTCCCTCCATAATCTTGCACTTTTATAAGTCTACCATTCATCTGTACATCAAATATTACCACCACATCTGGTCTTGTGCTTCTGATATGTATCTATAGTTTTTTAACAGAATCCAAATAATGTTATCAGTCTTAACCTGGTGTCTTGACTTCAGTCTTTTTTCCACAATCATAACATAGCTTCCCTGTGCCTTTTCTATAAATACTTTCATACTAATTGTTTTGATAAGCTTTCGTCTTTGGTACCTCAACTTTACAAATTTAAATGCAGTACTAGATTTGCAGTTTGGTTTCATCATTTAAGGTTGAAATTACTAAATGTAAGTGTAATTTCTATGCTAATGTTTTCTTTCTTTCAGAACTCTCTTCTGGTTTCTTGCTTTCCTGCCAACTATGCTCTTCAAAAGTTTAAATGCCATGTCAAGTGTCATCTGTAATTTTAAATCTTGTTCTTTTTATTTTATTTTCTTCACAATAACATTTTCTCATTTTCTTTGACTCTCAGTAACTCCTCGCTTCTTAGTGGTTTTATCATCTTGATCAGGGTGAAAAAATACAAAAAGAGAAAACCAAAAAATTCCTCAAATTCACTAAAGATATATTGTATTCACAGTTCAGTCAAGTTTAATAAAATTTTTGCATATATAGATATGTGCATATTTTATTATGACCAAGGGAGAATTTTAAGTGTAGGCAAAGTTGAACAATGAATGACAGTCACAAAGGTCAGTCTGTCCCAGACAATGGGTTGCCATTTCAGTAATACTATAAAAAATAAAAAAAACATAATAACAAGAAATAAATGCCAGGAACAATAAAACAAAATAAAATAAAATGGGAAAGGAGTAAATAATATTTTAAAAATATTTTTAATATCAAATTACTTAATTAATATCATAGATAAATTCATAGATATGAATCGACTGAGATAGATTTGAACAGAATAAGATAAACAAAGACAGATTTAAGAGATGTGACCAGGTTTAGAGTAAGATAGATGTAACTATATTTAAATAAATATGAACTCACTGAAATTGATATGATCAAATTGTGATTTAAGAGATAAATACAATCAAGTTGAGATAGAAGGTGAGATGGATAATTTTCAAATAAGAATTTTTTTAAGAAAAAGTATTAAAAAAAGTATATTAAAATAGAATTGGGCCTTAGTTTTGGATATGAATGTGCAGGCAAATTCAGATTGTGTTCATTAATGCTGATTGTCTGTTACTCCTACAGAAGGTAATAGAATTAGAAAAATATTTTTTTAAAAATTGCACAAAATTTAAAGAACCATTATTATTCCAGTTAATACAAGAAAGAAACCAAAATTTATAACATGCTCTCTCTCTCTCTCTCTCTCTCTCTCTCTCTCTCTCTATATATATATATATATATATATATATATATATATATATATAAAACTTTAAAAATCAGGATGTCAGTTGAATCTACTACCTTGGTTTCAACCTTAAGGTATCCTCAGGTGATTTTTTTATCAGATCACTATGTAATGCTTTTTATTTTTTGAAAAAACTAAAGAACGCTACATTATTTTTTTCAAAAATAAACAAACACACAACATTGGGTGTAATGGAAAGGGAGGAGGTGGATGTGAAGAAGGAAGAAGTCCAAATAGTTAGGTGGTGTGGATTAATTCAGCACTGTTGACAGCTATGTATAATGCAAGCCATGTTTGGATTGATAAAAGATAAACCATAGTGCATAATATTTTTCTGATAATATCATTCCTGTAATGAAAAAAATAACAAAATACCACTTTTTACCTGAAAATCCAATTGTTATTGTACTCCTTGTATCTTGTAGTTCCCAGGTAAGTAAATAGGATGCATTACTTTCAGAGCATCTGTTGTGTATGTGCATGTATGCACACACACACACACACAGACATACACACACATACACACATAGACACCAGGTTAAGACTGATAACATTATTTGGATTCTGTTAAAAAACTATAGATACATATCAGAAGCACAAGACCAGATGTGGTGGTAATATATATATATATATACATGCTGTCTCACATCTTTTGGTTGAGGAGGACACTCTGAAAATCTATGACTGATAGAGCTGCCAGTCACCTTGCTCCTGCTTATTGTATTCTGGCTGTGGGTACTTAGAGGGTTGCATCTGTGTAGCACATGCACATGCTGTTGCAACCATTTTTTCACATTTTTATTTTACATTTTCTCTAAAATCTTGTCGTCGCTCATATGTTTGGTCCATGGTATTCTCAGCATCTTTTGTAGAACTACATTTATGTTGCTTCAAGTCTCTTAATCTTTGAGGAGATTATCCAGCATTCACTGCCATATATGAAGAAAGATATCGCATAATAGTTCAGTGTACTCTTTTCTTTGTTTCTATCAAAATCGTTCTTTCTCTTCTTAGCTTTTGGAATGCATCTTTGACTATCCCAATGTGCCTTTGGATTTCAGTGTCACACTTTGCATCCCCAGTCCCTGAGCTTCAAAGCAGTATGGTCCTTGATAAAGTCTACAGGCTTCATTCAGTCATAAACATTTTTAATCAGTGATCTGAGAATACAGTTATATACAGCTAACAGTTTAGATATTTATTAGTGTATTTGGTGTTGTAGGGATACAAAAGGTGATTATCTCTCTTTGGTCAAGTTAGGGTCATGTTCTGGCCACTTAGTGCCATTACTTCATAGAGTGACAAAAGTGGTCAGTCAGCTTCCAGGCGTCAAACTGAACATTTGTTTTTTAGGGATACTTGCTGCTATGTGGGTAGGTTATAATCCCATGGCACCATTTTCCTTGAGGAATATATCTTCACCAGATATAGAACCTGTCTCTGGCTCGCAGTCCTCATGTAGGGAAAAACCCATGACTCACTATTTCCTGTTTGAGAGAAATATGTCCTCATGAGTGACATTGAAGATAAATCCAGTTTGCTCATATATTCACTGGGAATTCTAAATATGGCTTCTCCAGAAACACAGGACCCTCTAGCAGCTCAGATTCCCATTAGGAATTATTACAAGTAAGACTCTCTCATTTTGTTACCTTTTCATGATGCTTGCATACATGTGTTAATGTTTCTCTGTGTGGAACAAATATAAATAAGTGTATATAATTTTGTGTATGACTTAATGGTATAAAACACTCTCTGAGAATAAAGCATGCTTGTTATTCCTTTTCTGTTAGCTATTCCATTCTTTTTGCAAAATAAGATGTTATAACATGAATATAATAATGCTTAAAATGGGGGAATTGCAGACAGGGAGAATATTGATTTCATCCATAGATCACCCGTTATCTACTATTTTTCAGGGTTAAGTTCTCACTACATACCTGACATGTATCTATCTTTTTACAGTTAATATTTAATCCTTTTTTTTCTTGTTTTCCATTACTGTCTTATTTAAGATTATTTTTAGTTTATTTTCTGAGTCTACCATCAACACTGTGGTGTCTGCATATCTCATGTTCTTATGATTATAACCACTGCTAATAAATCCTGGTAGTCTTCTTTCATTTGGTTAAATAAAATAGTGAGAAAATGGAAAAAAAAACATTTAGTCAAAATGTTGTGATAAGAACACGAAAAAAGAATGACTGCAATAGTCTGAACATCTCTTGAAGTGGTTAGTTTTGTCTTGAAAATTTTAATTGTGCTAATCAAGATATTTTTTCTTTATTATTTGCAAAAGATCAAAGTTTTATTGATTTATCCTTGTTACTTTGATGTAATAAGTATTGGAATATTTTAAATTTGAATTTAAAAATGTATTGGTAAAAAGAAAATATGATGCTTGCATCATTTTTTTTTTTACAATTTTGTTTTTTTCAAACCCAGATATAAAAGGAAGTAAATGCAATATCCATCCACAAAAAAAAATTAAATTGAAAAATTGCATGGAAATCCTGCTGTTAAGCATAAAACCATTTTGTTACTTTTGCATTACAGAACAGAAATGTTTCTTTTTTTCTTTGCTTGAAAATCCACATTAATACTTAGAATAGTAATCACTTATGATTATAAATTGCTTTTTTTATTGTGGCTTTCAATGAAAAGTGTCATGGCCAGAAAAATAAAATCTAAGATATATTTATTTTATTACTTTTTACAAAACCATATATATAATAAAAGGATTGGTTTTGTAATCAATTTGATGAAAAATAATTGACAAATTTCAGTTTCTTTGATTGTTGCTTTCTACAATCTTAAAAAGTGGAATAAAATAAAAAGAACTGAGATGATTTCTCCCACAAGTTAATCAGGCTAGTATCCTCATCTTTGTTGTTTTTGTCACAGCATTTCAACCAACATGCATTTTACCTACCTCAATGAGATCTTTCACATTATAATTTTTGAATGTCATCAAGTGACTAAAATGTAATGAAAATGTACTGCATATGCTCATTTTGTGTGTGTATGTCTGTGTGTGTGTGTAGCATATTACCAATATCTGGTTATCCACCATTTCTCAAGTTCATGCTGACATGAATTTATCACAACCTTCTCACATATACACACACTCATATGTATGTATGTGTATATATATATATAATATATATATATATATATATATATATATATATATATATATAATCAACACCATCACTTGATAAGACACCAGAAGTGTTAAAGCAAAATGGCTATAAGTTGGCTCCACAAAAGATTATTACTTGTAGAACAACATTTCCACCTGGAAAAACATGCAAAATAGCCATGCAAAATTCACTATTATTTAAAGAATAGAAATAGACACAAAAAATAAAGTTAGGAAAATACTAGATGAACATGAACACAAATGGATTTTGTGCCTCAAAACATTTTGTCTGGCTGGATTTAACAGCAAACTAAACAGTACAGATAGAATATATAACCTCATAGATCACCCACCCATATTTCTCTCTCACACATTATAATCTCTGCATAGTTGAATGTACTCTGCTGTTACTACATAGAACAGTACACCACCCATAAAGGGTCCAAGCTGACTCCCCTAACCTTCTCACCATCATCCACACCAGACAGACATGCTTGCAGAGGTGATGTGGTCTCCCACATACACACTCACACAAATATATACACAAACACCCATCACACACACTCCCAAAAACTAAAAGATAACATAAACATGACACGCACAACCCATTCCCAGCAACCAATAAAACTGTCAAAATGACTAAGGAGATAAATCTGAGACTCATGAGTCCCCCAACCTCTCCTTAAAAAAGACCTTTAATCAATACAAGGACTTAACAAAATTAACAATAAAAAAAAACAAATGAAAACAGGCAAAGTTCACTTTCTTCTGAGACAGTCATTCACCCCTGTAAGTTCACTGCTACTACCAAGTAAGAATTTTTTCTCCTGATGATGGCCATGCTAGCCAAAACTAGTGAAGGAACCTAATTTTAAAATATAAAACAAAATATTAATATACAACCTAGTGTGTCTGAAATTTTAATTTTTAACATTTTTTTATTGTTCAACACACACACACACACACACGTCTCTCTCTCTCTCTCTCTCTCTCTCTCTATATATATATATATATATATATATATATATATATGTGATCATGTAGTTACATTAGCTTTCCTACCATCAGATGAAAGTTCAAATCTAACCATAGATGATTAGTTCAGATTACTTTTTGATAATATCAACTCAGGGAGATGACTTTAGCATGTGGCACCATGTGGAATTTAATGAAAGCCATACCACATGTTGATCCAAGTCTTGTGAGTGAAATTGGGAAAGATGAATCTTTTACAAACCCATTGGTGCTTGTATTTGTATGATGTCACAAATGATTGTGACTGTTTTTTTTGGCATAATATCCTTTGTCAACTGCTGATCACATCAGATTATGCTATTTTATTGACTATTGTTTCTCGACTGACCACTTTCTTGAAAAAAAATTCTGTTTGCCTCAAAATACATTAAATTCTAGTAATGTCTATGTATTTTGATAGGTGGTATTGATATCTTTTATTATTAACATATTTAACATGTAGTGACTAAAAGAACTTAATTCCCCATATATAAAATTCATGAAAATAATCTTTCATGCTTGATTGAATTAGCATTAAGAGAGCAACAGCCAGAATCACCAATTACTAATGATTATATTTTTGTCTTCATGTGTATCTTTCAAAAGACAAAAAGAAACTTAGTCTTTTTTCGTGAATCTCACTGTATTCTTCATTGGAATAATTCACAGAGCTGAGCATCAAAGTTCTGTACTTGTGAGTGAAGTTAGTCAATAAAATAAACATGATTTTTTTTTCTTTTTTGATAAGTTTATTAGGCTGGCTTAGGTGATATTATGACATGTCAAACTTAGATGGATTATTTAAAGTCACATTTTGTATGGGCTACAATAGTCAGTAATAATGGTTAGCCAGATAAACCTTGCTAAACATTTCCCCATGTCAAAGTTTCTGCAAATGATTTTATAATGAAAATGTTTTGGAAATAATTTTACTATGAAAATGTATTGAAAATTATTTTTTGTGTGTATGTTTGTACACATTGCCAATGATTTATATTGGTTTGGCTGCTTTTACAACATGCCAACCTGTGATGAGTTAATGAATGTCCAATTTTATATGGAGTACCTCATGAGAATCAAACTTAGTCGTAGTGGTCAACCAGACTAGCTTCACTAACCATTAATCTTGAGGCACCTTGCATTTACATGAATGCATATACATATAGGTGTGCATTCATGAGATAACCAGCATTTGTTTAATTACCTCTGATTAAGATTTTATTTTCTTCATTTTTCAGTTCTGGTCTATTATTATGGTTATTTTAAATACAAAGCTTTAGTCAGAGAGCACAAAGTGAAAATCAAACTGATTATACTCTAAATTGGTTTTCAAGAGAAACTAGCTAATTTATATTGTTTACTCTATTCAATGATGAATCAGTTTCTTTGATCTCAAAAAATTGTCTGCCATTCCTGATTCAATAATGTGTAGAATAATAAAAAAGACTTGTTGAATTTAACACTTATAGAGCAAGAGTACTACTTGAGAAAACTTGATTTATTTGGAAAAGATTAGAATAAGCCTGTACTTCTATAGAGAGCAATGCATGCAGGTAGAAAATGAATTAAGCAAAGAATAATTGAAAGAAGTATATGACAGGGATATGTCTTTATTCAACTTTTAGTGTGAGGTAATCTTGAGAAAATTAGAAGTCCTATAACGATTTATTAGCAGTGTGCAGAATCCGAACAGCATGCAGGGGACAGTATTGATGACAAACACAGAAAAGAAAGCACAGAAAATCCTAAACAAGGCAGTAAAGGAAAGTGAGAAAAAAGGACTAACCATCAAGTGTAAAATAATGTATAGAAGAGGAACGGCCCAAGATATGAGCTATGAATTGGTGATATCAAAATTAAGCAAGTACAGAAATTTAAATATTTAGGAATCTCTTAACAAAGAATGGAAAATGTGACCCCAGAATTCAAAGGTACATTGGAATAGTAAAAAATGTATTTCAAAAGTAAAAGTAAAGTATTAAGAAACATAAACGAAAACTTTATTAGAGACAAAAAAAAAAACTCATATGTAATATCAGTGAATGCTGGGCAATCTCCTCACTGATGAAGAGGAGATGAAGCAACAGATGTGCTTCTAGAAAAGTGTACTGAGAAGCATATGTGAGCAACAAGGTACTTTTAAGGAAAATGGAAACAAAAAAAGACACTTAAAATCAGAGAGAGAGAGACAGTTGAAAATTCTAGGACACGTAATGAGGAAAGAGTGCTTGGAAATTTTGACACTCACAGGGCATATTGAAGAAAAGAGGGCCAAATAAGTTACCTAAGGAGCATGTGTAAATGGATGGCAGAAAAGGGAGTGGGAGGGATAGTAAAAGGCAAACATTGTTAAGATCTACAAAGGACAAGAAGCTGTAAAGAGCCATAATCACTCGCATCCTGATGAGACATGACACAAAACAGAAGAACAAGAGAAGCTAAGGAAAGCAATAAGAAACCTAATGGCAAGTTTCAGTAAATAGATGGAGGAACAAATACCACACAGAAAAATAGATGCTATAAAGAAGCAAGTACTGCTGAAAGTAGCAAAAGACAAGAAGTTGTGGAGAGTCATGATCGCCTATATCAAGAAGGGGTCTGGTAGAGAGAAAGAGAGAATAATAACTCTATTACATTTCAGGAATTCATGCAATACAGGAGAAAACTGAGAAAACTTCTGAAACTGAAATGTAGTGATCAAAACAATGAAAATGATGATCTCCTTTTATGTGCCATATTCTTTCAAAACATGGGCTATCATCATGGCTCTCCTCTACTTCCTGACTTTTGTTGCTGTAAGTAATTTTTGGCCCTTTACCTTTCCTCTTTGTTCCTGTCCTTCTGTTCATTCATACATGCCTGTTAAGTAGTTTCTCAATGTGCCCCCTTGCTTCTCTTGTATTTGGTATGTTCTGTTAATGTGATATTCTTGAGGCCCTCTTTCTTCCTTATGTATCCCAGAAATTTCAACTGTCTCTTTCTGATTTGAATTAAGTGTTCTTTTCATTCCTATTGTCCTTAAAACTTCCTTGTTGCCTGCATGTTCAGTCCATGGTATTTTTAACTTTCATTAATAGAATCACATCTCTATTACTTCAAGTATCTTTTTCATCAAGGAAGGGTGTTCAGCATTAACTGACATAAAGAGATTAAATATTATATTGCAGTTCAATACTCTTTTCTTTTGTTTAAAATTAAAATTTACTATCTTTTAATATTTTGTTTAGTTTTTGGAGGACAACTTTCACTATTCCTTTTCTGTGTTGCATTTCTGTCATTTTCCATCATCTGTTACTACACTACTCTGAAAGTTAAATTTCTGTTTCTGCTTGATCCTGAGGTGTTTAATTTGCAGATCAAGCCTCCGGCTATCTTTCTTGCTGACAACCATACATTCTGTCTTCTTAGAGTTAATAATTAGTCCTTTCTTCTCACTTATATTTGTGAACTAAAGTTCATGCTGTACAAGTTATTCAAAGTAGAGGTTTACAGAGTAAGAGATACAATTTATGGAGATATATGGGGAGGATAATGGTTAAACCTAAACTTGAGCAAGTTAAGATTGTAGTGATTGGGAAGCATCCTCCTTAGAGTCAGTTCCACAGAGTAGCAGTTCATTGGAAGAAGCTGTTTGTGTAGAACTAACATCATCGACTTAATATGTTTTCATCTATGATCTGGTGCAAGGATATAGTAAGAATTTCTTTAACTGTTGTGAGTTATGTGGTAGAGATTATAAAGAGTGAATTTGTGGGTCTAACTTATCCCATAAGTATTCAATGGGTTTGATGTCTGTGGAGTTTTATGCCTCGAACAACAAAGTGGGTACTACTTAAATTAATTTATCTGCTCATAAAAAAACAAGAAAAAAATCAAGGAAGAATTTTCTGGGAAATGATTCTTGCAGATTATCATTCATGAGACTAAATATTATTTTTTTTTATCAATTTAGAAGTGGTAAATCCTGATTATGATATGAATACAGTCTCAAATCTATTCCTGACTTCTTAAAGTGTTATATGTACTTGGTTTTTATTTATAAATGTCACATTTGAAACCACTTTCATGATGGATAATTGTGTATTATTATGAATTGAGACAAAGGATGACATCAGTAGTACACAAATCTTTGAATTTTCCTTCTGAATTAGCCAGCAAAACAGTTTCATCCAGGTATCTTATTAAGCATATGTCCACTGACAA
The DNA here is from genome assembly GCA_964036315.1 of Acanthosepion esculentum. Classification (NCBI taxonomy): domain Eukaryota; kingdom Metazoa; phylum Mollusca; class Cephalopoda; order Sepiida; family Sepiidae; genus Acanthosepion; species Acanthosepion esculentum. Next base: position 88,679,742 of record OZ038479.1, read on the forward strand.
GAAATCCTAGTAACCCTTCTGGTTCACTTAAGATCATCTTACTGCATAGGTTAAATAGATCTGGTAAGAAAAAGTATTCTTGTCTTACTCCTCCTTCTGCTCTTTGTGTACTCACTGAACTTGTTCTCTGTCTGTATGCAGGCAGTTTGTTTCCAATAAAGGGTATGGATTATTTTAATATCTTTCCCATATAAATCAAGCTTTCCTATCATTTCAAGTATTTCTTTGAGTTATATTTTATCAAATGCTTAAAAAAAATAAGGGTATGTCTTTATGTACTTGTATTTGTATTGCTTGATCAGATTAATATAAGAGAGCATTTCTTGCTCTAATGTCTTGAAAATAAGTCACATTATTCTTGCCTATCTTGAGTTTAATTCTGATATGTGCTCTATTCATTAGAATTATAGAATCATATAGAATCTTTAGTTATGTGTCTCATGAAGCTGATTGCTTGATGGAGTTCAAATACATTTACACTTGGCTTCTTTGGCATTACTATGAAAATACATCTATTACAGTCTTCTGGTTTTTCAATGCTGTTATATATTTATTATTTCAGCAATCTTATCAATTCTGAAATCCTTTAAGGCTGACAGAATATTTATTAGTCCTCATGTAGTCCTGCTGTTTTGTTTCACTTAATCTTGGTCCGTGCTTACCTTACCTCAAATTTTGACTGATTTGAATCATTTTATGTAATAAGCATAATGCTTTATTTCAAGATTTTGTTACATATGCAAAGATTTTGGTCTGAATCATTCTATAAGTAAAGATCTGGCTTTATATCAAAATATCATTCGGCAATTAAAAATATTTTTTTTTTAAAAATCCCTAAATAATTGGATTTAAAATAATATTTCAGTTATTAATCTTTCATTAGTAATGCGGAGAGTTTGACCATCCAAATATTTTCCTTAATATTTAGCAGGTGTGTAAATAACAACAGTTGTTTTTTTTTTTTTACTGAAAATAGAATTAAACATATTTTCTGCATATTTGAACTTTTGAAAATTATGAAATCATTTTGTAATGTTGGCCTTTTAATCTAACTTTTCAAAACCTTTTATTTTTCATTTTTATGTTTCCTAAAAACCTATAGTACCAATGCTGTGACAATGTCACACAGTATTAATGAAGATTAATTATTTAATCATTATTTAGAAAAAGGCATCATTGTATTTTTCCAATGATTTTCTACATGTAAATTATTTATACAGTCATGATTAAAATATCACACAGATATTTTTCAGAATTAACCAAGTATTTATTTTTTATATTTTATCTAAATAATTGTGTATAATGAAAATCAATGTATTTTTCAGAGCAATACAGTTCCCATTATTCCCTGGCCCACACGCCTTGGACTGACTTCAACACATTCATGAAGCCAATAAAACAAAGGTTCTCCTGTCCAGGAGACACACGGATGTCTCCAAGGTGTTCTTTCAAGCCAAACCTGGGAAATGTCACTGAGTGCAGACAACAGGCTGGCTTAGCCCCTGCAAAACCTTGGACTTTACCAGAAAGCAGGAGACCAAACTTTGATTTCCCACAACTACCTACTGTAGGACAACCAGACTACCAAGGAAATGTAGATCACTTGGTGCAGTTACCTTTACCAAAATACTACGTTCTGGAACCAAATGCAGACAATTCCCAACAAAAATTACATTCCGATTCCTCTGGAGATGTAGAACATTCTCAATTGCCTCTACCAAAGTACTATGTTCTAGAGAGCAACATGGAGAGCTTTCCTCATTCTGGGAATTCCACAGAGATGGATTGTTCTGTTCCATTACCAATCCCAAAATATTATGTTCTTGAACGAGACTCACAAAGCCGTCCACAGATCACACAGACACAAACTCCAGATCCGACAGTATAATGCCACCTGTATTTTAAAAAATATAATGAGGAAAAATGTAAAAAATATTCTTACCACAACATCAATTTCTTGGTGAATAATGGTCACTAAAACAATTATCATCATTGGTATGGAATTGTTATAATTCTTTGATCTTTTTCAGGCCAAGAACCAATTCCTGCCATCCAGTATTCTGTTTTTAGAATCAAAGAAATTTGCAAATAATAACACCATCAATAAGTAAAAAATCATAAAATAATAATAATGAGGAGGATAATAAAGCATTTCAACACAACCATTATTCCAAGAATTGCAGGACTGCTAGGAAAAAGAATACTGACAGTCATATTATGAAAATCCCAGGAAATCTATCTTTGTCTGAAATATAAAAGATTGTATTAATGAGCACTGTTCACATAGAAAAACTCTTTCAATAACTTCCTAAGAAAAATTACCATTTACCCTAGGTTTCAACTGAAGGAACTGGGAAACTGCAAACAGAAAAATCTAAAACAGAAATAATATTAAAATTAATATTAATATGTAACCCAAGATATTGCAATAGCAAGCAATTAAGATGAAAAGAACCCTGTAAATACCTACATTTAAAACACTTAACAGAAAGGTGTTAATTAATCAAAGTCTAAAGAACAAATTTAACTGGTCTGATATGGAGGTTGTTTATCAGAGAAATACCAGCATGAAAAAAGCAAAGGAAAAAAAGAGTCCTGAATAATGCTAAATATCAGAATACACACAAACCAACCCATACAAAGTGGGACTATTTTTAGCAAAGAATGTTTGAACTGTTCATTCATCCTAAAGTGAAGATGAAATTCACAGAATTGTAAAGAGTGATCAGATCTTAGTCTGGAGAGTGGGGGCAGTTTTAGCGAAACATATTTGAGGCTTATGATGAATCAATATCAACTGAAAAAACAGAAGAGATCAACAAGCAGAATGAGAAAAGCATGAATATTGTAAAGAAAGAAAAATGTTTACTAATTTCTCATTGCTTAACTCAGAATAAAAATTAAGTTATAAATATGTTAAAAGATTGAGTCAACAGACATTTACTTTATTAAGAAAAAAATAACACTGACTATTATAAGTATGACAAAAGAGAATTTGTTTACTTTCGTTAAACTTTAAAATTTTGAAATTTAAATAATATTTTAGTATACTTAGATAAATATATTCATATTAACCTATCTGCATATATTACATTTATGTGTTTCAGGGGGACATCTAAAATATATTTTTTCTTATATAATCTATATATTCATAAGCATATGCAAGTACAAACATGCAGCAATTATATATAAATACATATGTAGACAAAAACAGACACATACATCAAATATCAATATACATATACATATGCATATATAGATACACATGTGAATTCATAAACACTAAATTTACATACAGTGTATATCCACAATTGTATGTATATACAATTTCACATATATTTATTGATATGTGAACTATATTACAGTTTTACATTTCATCCAGTTTTTATTACTTTTGTTTTTATCTTTGCACATACATATACATATATATATATATATATATATATATATATATATATATATATATATATATATATATATATATATGCACACACACACACACACACATACATACATATATATATATATATATATATATATATATGTAAATTAATAAAAGTTCAATCAACTCATCTTTTGACTGACTTCAACATTATGCTGATACACCACTCAGGTAAATTTATTGAATATTGTCACTCTGATTCTCTATTGATCACTTTATTCACAAAAATTATGCCTGTCCTGAAATATGTTAATTTCTAATTTGATAGGTGTTAGTGATTTGTATTAACATATCTATCTATCTATCTATTATATATATATATATATATATATATATATATATATATATATATATATACATGTTTCATTAAATAATATAGACAAGTGTTGTCTATTTATTTTATGTAAATTCTTTTCATATTGTCTGATAAGCTTAATAATATTATCATTAAACAATATTAATACATATTTTTTAATCCAATTTAAGCTTTTGGCTTACATAAGCCATTATCAAAGATGACAATTAGAGTACAGAAAGTGATGATAGTCTGTTTCTGTTTACATGGATGATTTCCAAGCAACGATAAACACGTGCATATAAGATGCTGCAAGCAAAAATCGCACCGCAGCTCATGACATCACACATGACCACATTACTTGGAAATCATCCATGTAAATAGAAACAGACTATCATCACTTTCTTGTCTGTGTATTGCTTAATATATTGTACTCTAATTGTCATCTTTGATAATGGCTTATGTGCTTAGATTGGATTAAAAAAATATGTATCAATATTGTGATTTTCTTTCTTCGTTTAATGATAATGTTATTAAGCTTATCAGACGATATGAAAAGAATTTACATAAAATAAATAGACAACACTTGTCTATATTATTTAATGAAACATGTATGAATGAAAAAATGCTGCCTAAATACACAATATATATATATATAATATATATATATATATATAAAACGAGTACAGGTATCTATCTGTATGTTTTGGATAACCAAAACATACAGATACCTGTACTCTCATATAAATAAATATCATATATAAATAGATAGAAACATTCTCAAGTCAGAAATAAACATTGCCTGGTCTGATGATCATTTAAGAGGTTAAACTTTCTGTCATTATACATTATTGATTTCGACATCCACATTCTTTATAACTACATACACTCTATCCTTGATATTGAGTACTCTTCTATAAATATTAGTTTTTGAATTATTTTAGTGTTAGATTATATTTATATGTTATATATTTTAGATAACATGAGATTATGGATTTAACTGTTTTCTTTTAATTTTTGACATTTTTCTAGTCATATATGCTTCCTTGGGAAAGTAGTAATTTTTTTAGGAAAGGAGATATTTGAAAAAAAATCCTAGGCACAGATTTATATTCTGATAAGATTTAATAGTGGCACTCTCTAGAATTTTATTTCTAATTAAGTTATTTTCTATTTTAATAAGTGTGGCTGAGTTTATTTCTATGTATAACTAATGCATTTGATAAACTGTTGTGTATAAGATCCCTTTTGTGTTCATAGATATATTCTTTGAACTTCTGAAAGTTTATCAAATGTATTGTGAAGAGCAGTTCAGGCAATTTATTTTATATATACCTGCTTCAGAAGGGTAAAGTGTTGTTGAATTCAGAGTGGAACACTTTACCCTTCCTAGATACCATGCAGCATAGAAATAATAAAAAAAACTCAGTTTGACATTTATACAAAATCTACCATCAAGAGTTTCATTATCAATTGTTATTCACACCACTGTAACAAGATCAAATCTGGGATAATGATAGGTTTCTGTTTAAGAGCACTAAGAATCTGCAGCCCCTAGTACTTACCCGAAGAAGAAATATGCATAGAAAACATTTTCAGAAACCTCCAATGTCCTTATTATTTCATCCACAATGCTTTGATATAAAGAATGCCACACTTATTAAAAGAGAAGGTAATTTAGTTAGATGGAAAATTCTTGAGAGTGTCTCTGTCGAATCTTATCAAAATATAATTCTGTGCCCCTGATTTTTTCAAATATCTCCATTTCTGAGAGAATTATTATTTTCCCAAGCCAACATAGATGACTATAAAAATGTCAAAAAATTAAAAGAAAATGGTTAACTTCATAACCTCATGTTATTTAAAATATATAATACATAAATTCATTTAAAACTAAAAGAATGTAAATACTAATTTGTGTTTAAAAAAAAATAAAATTTCAAGAACATCATTTACTTACTTCCATTAGTCAGACACTGAATTATGTCACTTGGCATTCTCCATAGCTTACCTAAACTTTTAGGCTAATATGATGATTATTTCTGAACTTTGTTAAATTTAACCATTATGAAAAGCAATAATATTTTTGCTCTTGTGTGTGTGTGTGTGTGTGTGTGTGTGTGTGTGTGTGTGTGTGTGTGTGTGTGTGTGTGTATGTATATAATATATATATATATATCAGTTGCCTGATGATTGCACTAGCATGAAACAGACTCGCCTCTAAGTGCTGACTTCCATGTCCACTTTTATATTTTATATTTACACACGCTCTATCTCTGATATTGAGCACTTTATCCCATAAATATAGCACACTTTAAGACTATATTTCTTCATATATATATATATATATATAAATATATATATATATATAAAACTATTGATATCTTTAGGCATGTATTATTAAAAATGTTTACAAATTCAGTATACATGTGTATTTACCTGTATAAGTATATAAAAAT
>OZ038479.1:88690937-88755937 GCA_964036315.1 Acanthosepion esculentum
ATTACAAGATATCATTGTAAGACTGAGTTGTGCTCTAAATGGATAAGTACTGAAGATATTTTTAAAACATATGCCTCAAAATTTTATTACTATTGGGTCTATTTTGTGACTTATGTTTTTCCAACCAACCAGCTAACTTGAAAATTTCTTCACAAATCATATGCATGCACACACACTTACATACATACACCCACACTCATATATATATATATATATATATATACATAAAAGGAAGAGCTGTAGAAATTTTTTATTTTTATTTTCTTAAGTATATATTTAGATATAGTCTAGCTGATTTCATTTAGTTTGTTTTTATTTATGTGTTTATGTTGTCCCTTCTCCTTCATGTGCATGTGTAATCACATCAGCATAAACATAACTTTAATCTAATGAAGTCCTAAAGGATGAAACATGTCACACGAAAAAAACCTGTCATAGATTTTCATAAAATTGTTCTGATATATAAAAATGCATATATTGTTTGCCCATATATAAAGAACTCAATGTAACATTAGCATGCATACATGCCTCTACATGCCAATGTTTAATTCCAAAATAGATATATCAAATCAAACATATTCATATCCATATATATATATATATATATATATATATATATATATATATATATATATATATATATATATATATACATACATAATATACACTTATACATACAGAAGCAAAATATATACATGCATATTCTTGATTAAAACTATGAACACTAAAGAATACTTAACATGCAGGTTAGTATGAATATAGTGGGGGGGTGCAAGATATTCTTTTAGAAATGTGAATGAGGCTTGATTACATGTTGTAATTTATAATTGACATTAATAGCGGTATAGAATGAAATAGTGCAGGACAGGAAAAGAAATTTTCTTCTGTGTGCCATGCCACTTCAGGATATGGGTGATAATGGCTCTGTCTGTTGCAGATCTCAGTAAGGTTTGTCTTTTTGTTATCTCTGCTAATTACTGTTCTGCCAACCATTTACACAAGCTCATTAAAAAAGTTATTCACTGCTTTCCTCTTGCCTTCACTATGTCTTATGACTGCCAAATTCTCTAAGCCCTCTTTCCTCATTATGTGCCCTGAAGATTTCAATTTTCTCTCTCTCATATTAAGTATAAGTTTTCTTTTTGTTTCCATTTTTCATAAAACTTCCCTTGTTAGTCCATGGTATTCTCAACTTCCTTCTGTAGAACCACATATCTATTGCCTCAAGTCTCTTCTTCATCTGTGTGGACATTGTCCAGCATTCACTGCCATATAGGAGGACCAATATTGCATAACAGTTCAGTACTCTATTCTTCATTGGAAATGAGGTAAATCACCAAATAAAAGAAGGTGAAGATAGATTCTTTTAAAGAGAGATTTTTCTTTGAATGTCATGCAACATAGCTTTTTTGGTTTTTTGCCTTGTTTCAAATAAATTCAAATTCAAGCCTCATAATGAAAATCTTAGCAGTCTTTTGTGGTCACAACAGGCAGTCCATTCAAGTACTGATATTATTCTACTATGCCACTTCATACAAGATACTAGAATTTCACCTTTGCAAATAAAACGCAGGCCAATTTTTGCAATATTTTTTTCTTTTAAGGAAAAGTGTGTCTTATATGCTGTCAAGTAAGGTATATCAAAATAAGTGAATTGAAGTGTAGCAGGAGTGGGAGTTATTTTCTTTTAGCTTACAGATATTGAATATTAACTGATTTTTGTTTTATTTTTAACACTAAAAACAAATTCAAGGATATTTATTTACTTAAATTTAAAACAGTATGATTTCCTGTATTACTAACATAACTAAAAAAATGTTATTGATGCCTAAATCTTTTTATTTAATTGTTTACTCATTGAGTGTTAACACCAGCAGTGACTTATACAGGAGATCATCTGACTTCAAGTCTTTTCAATACTCTTTACAATATTCTAGTTGTTTTCAGTAATACTGTCATCTGGATAATCTTGAGACTGATTTTCGGTCTTTTTCCTAGGTTCTTTCAGACAACTCCCAATGCTCAGATCCTGACTGGTACAAAAGTCACTTCAAACTTTCTCAGCTCTTTGGCAAGGTTTTATCATCATTAATATTATTATTGTTATCTTATGTATATGCATGTTTGCACAAGATGTCATGTATTCATCATCAGATCTCCAACACCCTTCTCAGTATCCTCACAGAACTTGGTAACACCATGGGTTGTAGAGCCTCTATACTTATCTGGAATTGCAGTACATCTATTATTATTATTATTATTATTATTATTATTATTACTACTACTACTACTACTACTATTTATAATAATACTACTTGAAGCACCATTCTCTGATTTTATATTTATATGCTGTAAGGTGCATATTGGTATGAGTATCTGATAATATAACAGCAGCTCATATTAATCTAAACATTAAAATTTGGATGCATAGTGAAGTAATAGATAGTGGTTCAGAATGAGAAATCAGAGAGTCAAGATCAAATTCTAGTCAACTTCATTACATTAACTTATACCCAAATACTCTTGTGAAAGGTATGAATCAATCTCCTCTTATGGGTTAAATAGCAGCACAGGCTAGACCCTATAGCTTTGGTTGGTAAGCATTCTAAGGGATAGAAAATTCTGAATTCAAACCAGCTTGGAGAAGATTGGGCTCTGTCAGGCTATCTTGTCCAAGACACACCACTGCTGCTACTGCTGCAGTACATGTGGTGTTTTTGACAACCCTAATGGTTTACGAGACTCATGGTCATGATCATGAATATTAATTTCAGATATAATGTCTGAATATTAAAAAATCAAAGACAAAGAAATGAAAACAGCAAGATAGCAGCTAATAAATTCCTTGAAAATGTAAGGATTTGGTTGCAAAGGTAGCTATTATGATTTTAATTGCTTTAGATGGAACATGTAAACAATAAAGAAATCTTAGGGAAAATGGAAACAAAAAAAAAACACTTATACTTGAAATCAGTAAGTGACAGCTGAAATTTTCTTGGATACATAATGAGGAAGGAGAGTTTGGAGAATACGATACTCACAGAATATATCAAAGGCAAAATGTACAGGAGGTAGCAGTGGGCCACCTACCTGATGAGCTTGTGTGAATGGATGTTAGTTGGGAGTTATGGCAAAAAGACAAATCTTACTGAAACCTACAAAGAGTAGGAACTTGTGGAGAGCTATGATCACCCATGTCTTGAAGGGACATGTCACATAAAAGATATATAAAAGAAAGAATACTACCTGTAGAGTAAATAGTTGTGTATATATGAACATGATAATGAAAAATAAGAATTACCACTTTGCTTGGATGATGAACATTTCAAATGGGAAACTCACAAAAGAAATATAGGGACCCTGCACCTGGAGTAGATTAAACAGAACTTACAAAAGTGTACACTTTTTATGGACAAAAAAATAAGAACTTTCCAATAAGACAAATCCTTAGCAGGAAATACGATAAAGCAAAAAACAGCAATAACAATTTAAGCATTATACATTTCAGCCTCCATTTTTGACCATTAGAATATCCAACTTTTACACTCTCATTTTTTTCTATTTAAAATAAATAATAATAATAACAATCAAACAATACAAACAAAATAAAACAACAAATTCATCAACATTAATTTTAGCAAAATTTATACTGTCTTGGAAAGTACAAGTTTGTTGATATATATATATATATATATATATATATATATATATATATATATATATATATATATATATATATACACACACATACAGAGAGAGTTAGATAGGGTTTTAAAAAAAAAAGAAAGGAAGAACCTCTTTTCACACTCTTCTTTCTACCACTAAGACTGAAAAACCATCACCCACCCCCGCACAACCACCACTTACCGCTACAGGCCTCTGTCTCTCTAACCCAACCCCTCTTCCAGCTCTTCCCTTTCTGACATCTTCCCACACGCACTGATGCAGCTCTTGTGAAAAGAAAACTGAAGAGGCAATGGCATCAATGGTGGCGGTGGCAGCAACGGTGGCAGCAGCACACAGCATCAGCAGCAGCAGCAGCAGGAGATTGAGAGAGAAAGAGAAAGAAGAGAAAGAGAAAGAAGAGAACTGGAGTCTACTTCAGGATGCATTTAGCATCTCGGTACCGACTGCAGTGGACTTAATGGCACAGGTAAGTTAGAGATATTTTTCTTTCCTGTCTCTTTTCAAACGGAACAGGAATGGGGTTCTTTTGGCAACACCTCTGACCACCATGCCAACACCACCCACAACACATACAACCTTACTCTTCTGCCCCACCCCCACCAAAAATTTTTAAAAAACAAAAGTAAAGGAAAGAAAAAGTACATAGGCAAACACACACATAAAGTAGTGTTGTTGTTTTTAAGGGAGCACATTTTGGGACCCGGGTGTTAGGTTTAGGTGGCAGGTGGGTGTGGATATTTCAAAAGAGAAAAAGTAAGAAATTTTGCTCTGTTCAAGACATTTATAGGGGACGATATCAATTGCATAGACACAAAGATTGGTGAATAGTTTCTTTGATTTTAAATTTATATATATATATGTATATATATGTGTGTATGTATGTATGTATTAAATTAAAATCAAATAAATCACTCCCCAATGTTTGTGTCTATACAACTGATATTGTCCCCTATTGAACAAAGCAAAATTTTTTACTTTTTTCTTTTGTTTAGTGATATTAGAAGATATATATATATATATATATATATATATATATATATATATATATATATATATATATATTCCAATATCACTTATACTTGTTGATGCTTTAGTCTGTTGCTCAATATCACGCTCCTTATCCCTTAAAATCATTTCCTTGATAACCTTTTTTATATGGTTAAATAAATTAGTGGTTGGCTGATGGTGTGGATTTGTGAAGGTTGAGGTGTAAATAAAGCTTGATATTTTCTTAGGTACCAAGAGTTCTTACCAAATTGATCATGTAGCAAGTAAACCTTATATTAAAACATTTTTCACATTGTTTGTTACTTGTTCATAAAAAAGCAAAACTAATTTGCTAAAAAAATTAAATGAACACTGAATCACATTTTTTTTCAGTTTTTAAGAAGAAATCCATTATATTTTATTTATGTTATTGTTTTAACTGACTTTAAAAAGAAAGAAAAGATTGTTCAAGAAAGATCTTGTTATTTTATTATTATTATTATGTATACATTTTGAAAAAAGAATAAATACAATGATTCTTTCTTACAAATGCATGACTCAAATATTTCTATAAACTCTGTACTAATACACACACACACACACACACACACACATATATATATAAAACATGATTACATTATATTAATATACACATAGAAAAATATGCACACACCCACATTCATATTTCAGTATAAACATGACCAATATCTAGTCTTGTAATACATTTATAGCAACATATATATATATATATATATATACGCACAAAGGAAGACATACGTCTCTATAACAATATTAAAAATGCAAAAACCAACACATGACAGACCACAAGAAAACAGCAATAGTAATTTTTTCCTTCAGCTAAAAAGATATCTCAAAGTGATACAACAGAAATTGTGCTGTTAAAAAATATATCATCTTCAGTTTCATATTGCACTTACATTGACTAGTAAATGCACACACATACATATATACACACACAATATGACAGTATTAAAGATTTATAAATTGGTATACAATCAAGCATCCACTGAAAGGAAATACATACAAAAATGCTATTATTCATGAAGACAATCTTAAAAATAGTCTGTACTAAGATATTTATTTTACTTAGTCTTTATGACTAAAATTATTGCTGTCAAAATAGATTTACTGTTAACAAATAGTTTAGAACTTTAAATAATTTGCATTATCCATTTTCAATTTGTTAATTTATACATCTCTCTCACTTTTTGCCATCTATCTATCCATATCAGTTTATCTCAGTTTATTCATATATATATATATATATATATATATATATATATATATAAAGTTTGTTCATATCTATCTCTGTCTGTCTCAGTCAGTTTCTATCTGTCTTTTTAACTATCTCAGTCTGTTTTTATGTATCTCTGTTTATCTCTGCATGTCTATATGCATCAGTCTGTCTCACTCTTTTTTTATCTATCTATCCATCTATTTCAGTCTTTTCTGTCTGTATGTCTCTGTCGGCTTCTATCTGTCTCTCTTTCTATCTGTCTCTCTGTCTCAGTTTGTTTCTATCTATCTATATATCATTGTTAGCATGGTGACTCAGATATTCCTTTTATTTCTGGCTAGTGTCTGAAGTTAGTGTTCAAGTCCAAGTTCATGTCAGAATTTAATGTCATTTTAAAAAAACACCCACAGAAGGTGAAAATTGGTAACTTAAATTATTTTAAGATTTAGATATTTGCTCAAAATTTATATCCTTCCAAAATGAAATTTTTTGAATTTTATTCTTGTTTTTTTTTGTAAATTTCATGATGGAAAAACTATAATGACTTCAAAAAGTAAATTTCTGTAATTTCATATTTTTAAGACTATATTCAGCACCTATTTAATGGAGATAAATATAGACATGACTCCCACATATGCACATTCATTTGCATTCACAGGCTTTACAGATTAACACACATGTATGTATACTTAAACAAGTATTCAATTTGATCAATTCCCGAAAATCCAACCAAATAACCAAACATCAGAATTAATTTTTAAATTAATTCCTGCTTAGGCAAAGAACTTTTCAGCACACAAATATAAACATATTTTACTTCATTTGATGTAGACACACACACACACACACACACGTGTGTGTGTGTGATTTGTCACTTAGCTGATTGATGTTATATCTAGCTTGACTAGAGTTTCATAGATGAAGTTTATGGTAACTGTTCAATCCACTCTTCAGGAGGTTTCAGCAATTAACTTCTGTTTATAAATTGAAAAATATGTATTAAGGAACAAATTAATGAAAATTTTCACAAATTTTACATGTTTCACTATTTCTCCACATTGATCAGACATTTGTCCCATTCCCAAATATTTCTAATGAAGCTGAACAAAGAGCATTATATAACAAATTCATAAAAGTTTTCCTATTTGTTCCTTATTTAATCATATATAGCATTCCCTGTCAGTGTTGACTATAAACCTTTAGTGATTCTGCAGAAGCAGTAAGAAGATAGCACAAGTAGTCACTCACTTATCTTATTCTCCATCAGCAATCATGACATGCCAGTGACAAGATGTCTTGTCAAAATATCTGCTATAGGGATGGAGTGCAGTTCATTTTGTATTCTTGTGTTTCCCAAGACCATTTCCACAAAGTGGACACAAGCAGCCTCAGGACACACACACTCACACACTATACATATATATATATATATATATATATATATATATATATATATAAAATCAGCAAATTATTATGAAAAAGACCCTTAAAACTACTTTGCTGGATTGTATGTTTAAATATATATGGATAAAAATATCAAAGACAGAGCATATGTAAAGATAACAGTTGACATTTTGGTCGACACCCAGTGATGGTGGTTAGTTTCATGCTTAAACACAATCTTCAGGCCATTTACACATATATATATAATTATACATGTATTGAACATATGAAGGGTATAGTAAATAGTACACATACATTTCACCTAATTTTGATACTCAGAACTAGTATATATAAATTTGTAGTTTAGCTAATATTCAGTTACTTACCTAAGTTATATATATATATATATATATATATATATATATATATATATATATATATATATATATATATATAGTGTGCATGTGTATTTACACATGCACATTATTAGTATATATGTATACATGTACACATACACATTACTAAATCTGTCTATATCTATACATATTTTAAATACTTGCGTTAAATTCGAATGGGTGCTGAAATTTCTCAGCCTGTGCACAAAGAAATTCACCACCAAATTTTGAAGTTTTGTTCATTTACTCATATTTTGTGAAGTGAGTTGGAATAATATATATATATACTTCTTTGTATATTTATCTCCCTCTCTTCACATATATATATATATATATATATGGAGAGAGAGAGAGAGAGAGAGAGAGAAAAGCAGACACCTTTGAGAAATTAGATACATTTACAGGCTTTCTTTCAGCTGGTCTTAGTGACTGCAATTATTACGGTCAAAATGAATTTGCTGTTAACCAACAACTTAGTCATTGATTTGTATTTTTGTTTTTTCATTTTGTATACACACACAAAACATGCAGACGTAACTACGTATTTCTACATATGTTTGTATGTGCATATAGACATGTGCTAGCTTGAGAAGCGCACACACTCACACACACATGGATGCACCTCTGTTCAAGAATGGTATCAAACAAATAAAACTGCCTGAAACTAGCAGCTGAATGTCTGCTAGTGGAATTTCTTCTCAAGTTTATCATCCACTGTACCCCACCCACCAGACTCTGGTGTCAGGAGGTTAGGTGTGATACTAGCAATTTGTCTGTGGCCTTCCCAGAAATCAATACTAGATCACCTCCAGTGAATAATGCCTCTTTCAATTTCAGGAGTATGAAGTGGGTAAAATGTCTTGAGATGTTTGTTATGTGTCTGGCCTGCCTCACAGAAACTAACTAAAACACTACAGAATGTTATCTTTTTTTTCATGGGGTCAGGGAGGAAAAAAGAAATTAAAATCCTGAAGTAGGAGTGTCTTTTATTTACCATGTAATTTAAACAAATAATAACCATCACAGTGAGAAGGGTGATTATGATTCACTGATAACAATGATAGTACACAGTAATTATAAATGTTACTAATAAGTAATTTACTCTGCTGTTTAAACATTCATTGCAGATGTGAAAAATAAAGATTTTTTTAAAAAATTGTATGAATTATTATTACAATTCTGACAGTTTCATATTAATAATATTATTATTTTTTTGTATTGTTCATAAGAGTTTGGGAATTTTCTTCATGGTCAATGTTTTTATTGTTATATTCTTTTCATATGTTTTATATTCTATATTTTATATCAAGAATTGTATACTGTAAACATGTACATTTATATATACAACTATCTTAAACATTACATGCAAATTGAAAAAAGCATTAACAATCATTTTAAAGAAATGTAAAGCTATTGGTACATATTATATTTAAAGATATATATATATATATATATATATATATATATATATATATATATATATATATATAGTTTTGTACATGTTTATGAATAGTGTAATAATTATACATGTACTGAGAGCTACAAACACATATGTATGAAAGTATATATTTCTCTTTTATATATATATATATATATATATATATATATATATATATATATATAGGGAGGATCACTTGAATATCTGATAATTATAACCAAACAAACAGATTTGTTATTATGGAAAAGATTCTTGGTTGGGCTGAGAGCTTTTCAGCACCCTTTTCAAGATAGAGTGGGGCACTCCAATGTGATATAATCATTAGCAAGTTTTTCACACTAGATCAATTTCAACTAAGTAGTGAGTTCCATCCTCACTGGGTGCTCCCTACTTTTGGCCTTGTGCCACATCTAAGCTATGCTATGTAAATTACTATAATGACTGAGAGAACAGTGATAACAGTTATTTTTGGCTGATAGAACCAAATTTATAAAAATAAAGAGAGTTAAATTTAGACATTCATAATTATTTCTTAGTTTCTCTTTCGCTTTCGCTTTTGTTTTCAGTTGATTCACATCAATATGTTCTCCCCATGTTTTTTATAAAATACACTTTGGTTTGAGTTTTTTGTATCTTTTCTGTATGATTTTCTAACCCAAAAGAAATACATGTCTGTAGACCATATATTTTGGCAATATTTCATTTCTCTGTTACTTTGTCATAACTTTTATTATGATAATAAATCTATCTATAAGAAAGTGCATTAGCAAAAGTCAAATGAGAGAACATCTCAAAGTTTTAAGTGTCATACTTATATTTTTGTTTTATTGAGTTGGGCTTACATTATCTGTATTTTTGTCTGTGAACCCACCTGATTTAGTCCCCAAAAACTGGGCAAGTAAACCCACTCTTAGTTTAACTCTTCTTCCTCATCCCACTGGTACTTTTATTATCATTATTACTAACAATACTATAACAATCAATACAACTACTATAGCACTGTTTTACAACAATTTAATTTAGTGAAATCTCACTGAAGGTCAAGTGACACCAAGCCTTCCAAATGCACTCACACTCTCTTCTGTATACTAACAGATTTTAGTAATGCAATTATTATTATTATTATTGATAACTTTCTTATATTCTTTTTAATGCTTATTATAACAACATGACTTAATTTGTCAGTTGCTGTTGTTATTATTATCATTATAATTATATTCCTTCCTTTCTTTTTCCTCCTCTTCAGCTAAATACAGTTACTAGGACAATACTGTTTTTATTAACTTTGCTATTGTTAAATTTTCCTGCCAGTATTAAGTGGAGGATTTTCATGGAAAATCAAGTGACAGCAAGCCTTCCAAATACTCCAGCATTCTCCTTATACTAGCTGAAATTAGTAATGCTGTCATTTTTATTATTATTATTGATATTTTGGGAACTTTCTTATTCACGTTGTTTTTATTGATCTGGCTTATATTTGTCAGTTGTTGTTGTTATTATTATTATTAATATTATTATTTTTCTTCGCTTCTACTCTATTTCTTCCTTTTCACCTATTTACAGTTATTAGGACAAGAATGTTTTTATTAACTTTGTTACTGTTAAGTTTACCCACCAATATTAACTGGAGGTATTTCTTGCAGAATCAAGTGACAGCAAGTCTCCCACTATAACTTAGCAGTGTTTAATAACACTGTCATCTCTATGGTTCCAGCTCTTTCTCAAATTTCTAGTCCCACTATTCTTTTTTTTCCCCGGGATCTTCAAGACCATTCCTGGCACTCCAATAATGACTGGCATGACCACCACTTTCATGTTTCACAAATTCTTCAGTTCTCTGGCAACATCATCATTATTATTTATTTATTAACTGATATTTCAAAACAATCATATCTCATAGCTTTCACTGGAGATTAAGAGGCAACAAGTCTTATCAATATTTATATAATAAGAATAATCTTTAATAGTTGCATAATAATAATAATAATAACAATCCAGCACTCTCCTCAGTATTTCTGTAATATTGTTTTGGGATAATTTTTTTAATTTTTTATTGATCTCCTGTTCATATATTTTTTTATTTTACCTATTTAAATATAATAGAAGAATATCACCAGTCTTTGTGCCACAGTAAGAGGCATTATGCAAATACAATCATTGTTAGTGTTACCATTATGACTGTTAGTAATAAAACAACAATGATTACCATCACCATGATGAAAAATATTCACACAGATGCATTGTGTCTTAATTTCACTCAGCAAGTTCTTTGTATCCTGATTTCCTTTTGTTTTATGCTTGCTCAGAGGCAGTACCATTTGACTGGTTCATGGGTACACACATGTGGCTGTTTGGTGAGCGGATGGTGGAGTGGTGAGAGGAAGAGGAGGAAGGAGTGAAGAAAGCACATGATTTCTTCGATACCAAGAGGAATAGTCAGAGGTACACACAATTATGTCGTACTTGAGTACCAGATACAAAACTACTAAAGCAAATCAACCTTACCGTCTTCAAATCCCCATCTCACACCCTATGGCCTCATGCCTCTTCCCTATTAATCGAAGTAAGCCTCCAGATAAAATTCTCAGGGAGAATTTCCTTTATTTAATATGTTTTATTTTATATATATATATATATATATATATATATATATAAAGAAGTAATGGAATTTTTATTTATTAATCCAGATTATTAATCCAGATTTTTATCCCTTTGAATGTTATTTTTAGTGGTAACGCATATTTATGGAGACACACTGTTTATCTTAAATGGTATATTTATTTTCGTCTACCGGCCTGAATATTTGAGAAAACTTATTAAAGTAAGTCATGTGCCCTGTAGCATAATCTGAACCTGCATTCCCCTTTGCAGGAGAAAATGTTGTTAGATCCGTCATTTTAATCAACACGGCCACAACAGGCATTGCCAACCAGTCATGCAAAGCAGAATACTTAACTGTTAAAATAAACAGAGTGTTGACTCAAATATTGGTACCCACTAAAAATAATGCTTAATATGATATATATATATATACATACATATACATATATATATATATATATATATATATATATATAATTCTTGCAAAATAGACACCTTATAATAAATGTCAGAGTAAGCTTTAATTCTTAATAGACAAAACTTGACAGAGATCAATAGAAAACTTACTTTTTGTTTAATCAATAGCTCCCCAAAATTTCCTTGACTTTCTTTACTTACATATATATATGTGGCCATTTATATATTTGTACAGACACATATTTTAGAAGGTTCATCACTGAGTCCATAACCTGACACAATTTTGATATCAATTTTTCACTGTATATTGGTCATTCTTTTTTTTATATACTTTGTTCATCAAATATAAGTGCCAAGAGTCACTTAAAGTAGAGGTTTACTGAATGAGATTGTTGTAAGAGTGCAAATAGACACCTGTTCAGGTGCACATTATATGTAGAAGAGATAACAATTGACCGCAGTGTTGATTCTTTTAGTGATTATGGAAGCAGCTTCTTGGAGTATGTTCTTCATAGTGATAGTTCTAGGGATTCTATGATTCACCACTGAATTAAGATCATTGACAAAGAAAGTGTTTATGTTGAAAAATAATAAATACTATTTTTCATCATTAGGCTATAGACTTATTGATGTATTTTTTAAAATTTTTTCTAAAGTTCACCCAATATAGAGCCCAAAGGACACTTGAGGTTGAGAGTTACTGAATGTAACAAGAGGAAGTATCAAGTGAACATTATGAGGATATGGCAGGTTAATAAGAATTGACCCTAGACTTGAAGAGGTTAAGATTTTAGTATGATAGGAAGCATTCATGCTGGAGCCTTCTACACAGACTAGTAGTTATATCACTGTTTCCATGAAAGGTTTTTCCTTACTTTCACCAGTTCTAATCTTCATAGCAAAGATTCATCATGCCACACACTTTGTAATGGACCCACCCCCCATTCCCTTTGTCTTCCGTTATTGAGATGTAAGTTCTACTTGAGCAGCTTCTTTCCATGAACTGCTGCTTCATGGAACTGACTCCCAGAAAGATGTTCCCTTGATCACTACAATCTTAATCTGTTCAAGTCTAGGGTTAACCATTATCTTCCCACATATCCCCATAAGCTGTGCCTCTTACTCTCTAAGCCTCTACTTCAAGTGGCCTTTGGGTCTTATACAAGGTGAATATCACTGTAAAAAAAAATGTAGATATCAATGTGCAATTGATGTAATATTTATTAACATGGAAAAAGCATTCATTAGATGGAATTCAAATTCTTTCAGAACCTGTTGTGGTCATACTCATGCCTTCTCGCTCCTTCCTTCGGCTTTGGGTAAAATAGTATGGCAAACTAAGATCTTTAGTCTTGAAATGGCATGGAAATTTGGAAAATTAAAAAGTGTCAAGAAAACAACAAGAAACCACTCCACTGACTTTTCTTTACTTGGACTGGAGTCTCTACTATAAAAAACTATCCATGAAATTCTGTGATGAAGACACAATCATTAGTCAGTTCCAGCACAACCCCACCTGGGTGAATGCTGAGACAAGACAAGACAGGAAGATATAGATAGATAAACACTGTAAACTTATCTGTTACCAAGATAAATACACTAATGTTTAAGCAATAAATAAAAAAAATAAATACTCGTTAACTTACCTATCAACAAGTAAAAATAAATACACTCTACAAAATGGCCTATGACAGGAGTTTCTTAACTTTTGCACAACAATAGATTCTTCTACTAGGTATTTGCTGGTACATGGCTTCAAATCTGGAGCATCCAATGATGTTTTATATTTTTTGTAAATGTCATGTCTCTTCAACCTCTTGAGATCCAATAGTACTGCACAATAGTTTATAGTTATTCATAGTTTGCACAAGACTATGTGAACTTTCAGTATCAGACATCCTTGATCCAATGATAAGAACTCGTCAAGATAATTGGAAAATGCCTATTCCATATATAATTCAAGTAGTCTATTGGTAAGACACTGGCAAGGTCATTAATTCCTGAATCATTTCATAATGATATGATTTCTGCCAGTATAAAGTCCCAAGTCATGGTGAGCAACAGTTTGTCCACACCAGATTATGTGTTCTCTCCCAGAAACTGGAACTAATGTCCACTCAGTTTAGTTACAGTATAAATCACAGGTTGGTTCTGCTGTGGGTGTTGAAGAAACACAAATGTGCTTGAGAAGGTGTATTCTTAACAGAGATTAGCTAGCCACTCTAACAGATGGGTAAATTCGGAAACAAGCAGCTACCCATTGTTGTTCATATATACATACATTATGGCTTTAACTAATATATTTAGTGGATACACATGTTTAAGCAGATATCCCTGTTTTTTAAACAGTTTAAATTTTACATTTACCAGCCTGTGCATTTGAGTGTCCTAATAAAGAAAATATGTCAGTTTTCAGTGTTTGAATCTGTGTCCATCTTATAGGGGAAACCAATATTTGGTCCAGCATGCTTTTGACAACTCAGTTACAGAAGGTTTTCACAGCCCAGCCAGAGTCAATTTATTTTTATGGTATGCTTGGCTAGTTTTTCCTATAAGGGAATACGGATTCAAACCTTACTGCAAGCTACATTTCTTTATTAAAACTCAAATGCACAAGCTGATTGATGTAAATATACACTCTGTAAAAGACAAAAATCTTGACTCAAACATGTGTACCCACTAAGTATAGTGTTTAAAGTAATAAGAAAAGATGTCAGAATATAAAAGCTATTAATTCCTAAGAAATTATTTTATATGTATGTAAAATATACCAAGATTTAAAAAAACAAATATAAAAACATAATATGGACTTTAATAAAGAAATGAATATAATTTACTGAAAATTATATACAAGTCCCCTATAATTAACACACAAGTTGTTGAGGTTTATTTCTTCTTACTAAATTAATACTGATGATTTATATTTTTTCATAATGTCATGTCTTTTCAACCTCTAGTACACAAACCTTGAAAAAATAATTGAATAAACCAGTAATTAAATAAAAATAAAAACTGAGTTGAAATTAATTAAAAGCTAGTTTCTATAATGATTCAATAAAAGTAAAAATAAAGACTTTGCTTCATAACATGAACTAACTTAAAAGTTGCACTATCGAGCAACATTTAATCTAGCTCTTGTAGAGGGCACTTGATTGGACCTTTGGCTTGTTCAAGAGTTTGAGATTCCCTAAGTCTTTGCATATTCTCAGCATTGGAAGCTCTGCTGGCTGCCATTTGATCTGGGTTTTCATTTGCATGGGACTTTCTTCACTGCAGCATTGGCTCTTTTGATTGCAACCTGGTCCTCTGTTGGCAGAGATTTCTTTTTGCAAGGCATATTGCTGCCATATGCAATAGGCAACAATAAAATTGATTGCTGCATTTAAATATTGCATTAATATTTAAGCTTACCTTTTAAAAGTTCAGCAATAATTCTTTTGCCACCACTTAATTTAAAGACAATTTGATCTATGTAGGTCCTTACTTTTCTTACAAACAATGATTTTTATTTCATGGGTGATTTTCTCTGGATTTTGCAATTAATTTTGATTATTCCCAAATTTATTTCCAAGTTATAAAAACTGTTATCATATAAAAAAAATTGTTGCAAAAACAATTGCAGTAATGAAAACTTGGGAATCCAAAATTTCTGTAACATGTGCTATTGAAAGTTGGAAAGTTGTGTCCATTGCACTGAAAAAGTGTGACACAGTGTGCATTTATTATATAGATTCTATTTTGTCTTGCCAATGTAGATTTTTTTCTTGTTAAATAACATTCTTTTCTTTTATCACCAAAACTTGTTAAATTGAAGTTTTTCAAATTATTTTGTATATCTTCCATATATATATATATATATATATATATATATATATATATATGAGAATGATAAGAATTCTCTGATGAAACTTTAATAAAAGTGAAAGATGTTAGATTGATAAACATTTCCTATTTGTTCTTTTCTTATCAGATATATATGGATGTACTGCTACTTCCATATATACTATGTTCATATACAGACATACTTCTGTAAGCTACCATTTTCAAATCAGGATTATCAAGCTGGTTCATAGATCATAACTCATGAGTGGAGAAATGTGGTTCTACAGAAAGATAATGAGAATATTTTGAACAGAGGGTGTAAGCAATGAGGAAGTAATAAAGAAAATGGAACCAAAAAGGTCACATAATCAGAAAGGGATGAAATTTCTGGGTAACATAATGTGGAAGGAGGGCTTGTACTTCACAGAACATATCGCAAGCAAAAGGAGGCAGTGGACCACCTACTTGATCAGCTTATGCAAATGGATAGTAGAATGCGGAATGCTAGGAATGGTAAAAAGACTAACATTGCTAAGAAATGCAAGGATGAGAGGTTGTTGAGTGTTTGTTTGCTCACATCCTAAAATGATACAGTACATAGAAAATTGAATTTGTTCCTTACTGGATGTTTCATGCTTGTTGCATTGTGCCAAAACTAAGATTAGTAAAAACGAGAATTATGTATATAAAAATACAGGTAAATATATGTGTTTGAATCTATACAGGGTACAATGGGTAAATTGTTGCCATTTTATATTTTTAATTTCATGCATGCACATTGTTTTGGACATTGTCGACAGCACCATATAGTAGGGTCAGTCAGGTGCTATCTGTAAGTAAAAGAGCACTATGCCACAATCCATTGTACTAGATATCTCGAAACAGCATGCTGTACTTCTCGGCATTTAGGTTGGAAACTCCAATATGAACATTTCAGAGTGTTTGGGTGTCAATCTGAGAACAGTGTAGAGAATTACAAAGCTGTTTGGAGTGATCACAACTATATTCCTCCATTCATCTTCCCACAAGGCCTCAGATTCAACACAGAATATGATGCCTCAAGTGCCTTGAGAAGATAGTGCTGCCCTGGGTCAAGAGGGTGACTAGTGGAAGGCCTTATGTCCCTGCATCTTGCCATGCAAACAGGAGAACCCAGTGTTAGCTGTCAATTTCTGCAACCACATTACCCCTTACATATGGCTACCTAACTCCCCAAACTGCAATGCCTTTTAGTATTATGTGTGGAGTGCAGTTGAGCGAGAGACCAACAAAACTTGTAACACCAAAGATGAACTGAAGACAAAGATTATGGTAGCATTCATCAATTTAAATAAGGAGACCATCCAGAAGCGTTGCAGGAGATTCCAAAGTCATATGGAGGCCATGGTTGAAGCCAATGTCAATTTTATTGAATAAATTTGCTTTAGTATTTCAAGATATTTTTGTGTAATTTTGGTAAATATATCTGTTAAAATGAGATGTCAGTGTTATTTTCATTTTTGTGTAATTTAGATGACAATTTATCCATCGCATTCTGTATGTATAAAAATAGATAGACGTAAGCAGTATGGACATGGAAATAAGTGCTGCATGGTGAATGGCAGTTTCATACCTTAAATCATAGGCAGATTTATCTGATCACTCAAAGTGTGAAACTGACAGTCACCATGCAATATTAATTACTATATCTGTATTGTTTATATCCACATATACTCTGTCTCTGATAATGTATTTTGTCCATAAATATTGCAAATAATGCTGAAAGAGTTGATCAACCTTTCGATAAGAATAGTGAGGCTCAGGGTGTTGCTTTGGATATCCCAAAGTTATTTGACAGGATTTGGCATATTGGTCTTTTTCACAAGTTGAAAGGTTATGGTATTTCTGGAGAAATTTTTGAACTGATTCAGTCTTTTATCAAATTGTGAAATAAAAGTTGTCTTGAACAGCCACTATTCTTGATCCTAATTTTCATCAATGACCTTCTTGATGGCATGAGTTCTCAAATCAGTGTTTATGTAAATGACATAAGCATTCATTCCTGTCTTAATAGTAAGTCTGAGCTGTCCTATAAGTTTGAATTGGCAGCTGATCTCAAAAACAATCAACTTTATCTTATTAACTGGGGCAAGAAATGGCTTCTTAATTTTTAATTCCTCCAAAATGAAACTCTTAACCAACTGAGAGAACAAATTTAACTTGCATCAGCATGAATGATGCTAACCTCCAAGAGAATGACTCATTGTGCCTTCTTGGACCAACATTTTCTGCTGACATGAAGCAGAACAGTTATATTGAATCAAGTAATAGGTCCACTAGTAAGAAAATTGGTTCCCTGCGTCGTGCTAGACAATTTTTCTCACCAGAATCTATCATACATACTTATAATTCTATCATTCATCCTTGCGTTGATATATTGCTGCCACATTTGGTCTGATATTTCTGCTATATATTTAGAGATTCTTGATAAAATCCAAGAAGAATCTGCAATATCATTAGTCCTGATCTGGCATCTCAGTTTCAGTCACTTTCTCACCTCCTCGATGTAACTTCCTGGTGCCTTTTCTATAAATACTTTCATGGTAATTGTTCTGATGAAATTGTCACTATATTTAAGTGTAGTACTAGATTGGTGGCAAGGTCTCATTATTGCACAGGTGAAATGGCTGGATGTAACCATAAGTTCTATGCTGACAGTTTCTTCTGTTACACTTCTTGCTTAAGTAACTCTCTTCTCTCTTATTGCTTCCCAGTCAACTTTGATCTTTAAAAATGTTCTGTTTTCTTAATTCTTGTACTTTTATTCTTCTCTTTCCGTAATAGTATTTTTTCCTCATAGTCTTTCACACTCAGTAACTCCTTGTGTCTTAATGGCAGTATTGCCTTGCTTGAGGTGAAATGATTATACATATATATATATATATATATATATATATATATATATAGGTTTCATTGAAGATGATTGATAATACACTGCAATT
The DNA here is from genome assembly GCA_964036315.1 of Acanthosepion esculentum. Lineage (NCBI taxonomy): Eukaryota > Metazoa > Mollusca > Cephalopoda > Sepiida > Sepiidae > Acanthosepion > Acanthosepion esculentum. The sequence continues at coordinate 88,709,907 of OZ038479.1, forward strand.
AAGCTTTTTATTATATTTTTTTTACATGCATACAAGAGATTTCTATTTTGACCATAATGTTCAAGAATTGTCCAAATGATCTTTAGATTCAAGTCAGCACATTGTGGCCATGTTCATAATTTATATTGCTAAAAAGAATTCACATCAAATGTACATATTAAGACAAACAAAATCATCCTTGATAATGACTAATAGCCAAAAGCACTCATATCCAAAGATCATTTGCTCAGTTTTTATACACTCTCTATCCAAAAGAGAAATCTCTGGTACACATTTGATGTTAACTGAATATTCAAACATAATGTCTCATCTTTCAAATAATAATCCATTTTTCATAAGTAATCATTTTTCATCTTATCTCCCACTCTGATAAATTTTGATATTAATGAAAATAATAGCTTATGGTATTGGTGGTTTTACTCCCTTTAAAGTATTTTTCCAAACACCTGACAGACTTATATTAATATTTTTTTTTTAATGTAGTCTGCAAAGTTTTTACTTATGGATCAACACCACTTCATGTTCTTCCTAATCTCATCCATGGTCTGTAAACTTACTTTCAATGGTAATTTTTGCTTTGGAGAAAACTAGATATCACAGGAAATCAAACTGGGACTGTAAGGGTGATGCTGACAAATCTGGTTGTTAAGTAAAAAAAAAAATAAGGGCCTTCATGAGATATGAAGAAAGGGTGGATGCCTTGTCATGATGAATGCGACCATTACAAGGGTACACAAGTTCACTCGGTGATGTTTCATTGCTAATAAAGCAACTGTATTGGTAAGCCTGTTTATTTATGCATAGTATCATCCCTTCTAATTGATAGAAAACTTACATCAAGGCCACACAAACGGTTCTCCATATATTCAAAAGAGACTATGTATAATATTTAATAGAGTCTAGTTGGTAACATTGGTCAATATAGTATTGGTATAAGGGAGTGTGGAAAAGTTCTCAGTCTGACCCAATTCCTAAAGTATGAATCATTTTTTCCCCACAAGTTATAGGTTGATTATCAGAGTAGGCTAGAGTGGCATCCAGTCTAGAGAAAGAACTACACTGAATTTAAAACTATAGAGAAAGCAATGTGAAAGTACTCTGCTAGCTTTCCAAAGAAGTCATAGGAATTTTTTTTTAAATACTAAATAAAAGAAATTCATGGTGAGCAATGATCACTTATGTCCCGAAGGGACATTGTAGAAAAGCCTCATACACTAAGAGAAATTTTTACCAAGTCTTCATTATGTAATGACAAGAAAGGGTATCATAAAAAAATAACTATCTCTAGTGCTAATGTGCAAAATATAAGGGTATGTTCATAATTAGGCTATAGATTTCTTAACTTACTTATTTTCATATCCATAGTTCGAAATATACATTTATATATAAATGATATACTGACCCTGGGTTTCATGATAGGAGCACTTATACTCTAATCACCCAGCTACATATATATATATATATATATATATATATATGAAGAAATATAGTCTTAAGATGTGCTATATTTATGGGATAAAGTTCTCAATATCAGAGATAGAGCGTGTGTAAATATAAAAGTGAACATAGAAGTCAACACTTAGAGGCGACAGTCTGTTTCCTGCTAGATGCAATCGTCAGGCCACGATTCAGGTGGCCTGACGATTGCATCTAGCATAAAACAGACTGTTGCCTCTAAGTGTTGACTTCTATGCTCACTTATATATATATATATATATATATATATATATATATAATTTGTGTATGAGTGTGTTCTTAGTTTTCAGATTCATGTGAATTTTTGTGAGTTTACAGACATTCACAAATTCTCTATCCTTCTCATGCAAACTTAAATACACAACCCTGGTTGGAAAGACATATATAGATAATAAAAAAATGTACTTAAACATACATATATGCATGCAAATGCAGAACTGGAGAAATGTGAGCATCCAAAAAACAGTATGCTTTTCATGATACTGTAAATATATATATATATATATATAAATAGATAGATATATACTCTTTGAGATTTCAGATTTATATGTACTCTTGTGAATACACAAATACCCACGTACAGAGATTCTACTTCTGTCACACAAACTTAAGCATATATTCACATACACTCTCTGTGGCAGATTTACCTGCAGCTATGATACAACTTATTTCTGTTGGCTTTTAGCTCTTCCAGTAATCTCATAACCCTTATTGCCAATCACAGAAAAGCTTCAAGACTCTGCATACTAAAATGTTACTGCCTTTCATTTATGTAGTCTTATGCACTGGAGACCCTGAAACTCTAATCTAGTTCGATCTTCATGAATAAGGTCATTTCCTAACGAAAAATGAAAAAATATTAATAAGGTAGATTACAAAATCAAATTGTATTCAATGCATTTGCATCTAAATGCTGAAATATTCTGAAACTGTATTGTCTATAAGTTTGAGAAGAGTCATTAATGTATTCAACATTGCTCAGACACTTAAATCTCTTTGTTTTGTTTCTTCACTGTTTATACAATGTTTCAGTCGATCCATTCTTCAGCCCTCATCAGACATAATTCATTGGTACATTACTGAACTATTTCTGCTACTTTTTTTTAATGAGTGTGTGTCAAAATGTTTTTTTCTCTAATAAATTTCTCCTAAGAAGGGTTAGGGAATGGATTAGATGAAATATTGTGTTCACTGTAGCAAATACAGAAAGAAGAGATTTGAATGTCTGAACAATGTGTTATACATATTGCTAAGTTGTCTTGTTTTCACAAACACATGCACATACCTTTTCTTTTCTTTTCTTTTTTTTTTTTGCATTTCTCGGGACCCACTTTGTTCTTCTTGTGGCTGTTGTTGTTGTTAGTAGTGGAAGTAGGGAATTGATTTAATAGAAACTGTAATATTAACTTTAGTTTAGCCATGTGTACAAATGCTATCTGCACAAACCAGAAACTTTCTTTTAATCATTTCACCCCAAGCAAGGTAGTAGAGCCACTAAAACAGAAGGAGTTACTGAGTGTTACAAACTATGAAGTAAAAAATACTATTAAGGAGAGAGAATAATAAAAGAATAAGAATTAAAAGACGGTATATAACAATTGACATTGCACTTAAATTTTTGAAGATCAAAATTGACTGAGAAGAAATTTCCACAAGAGAGAAGTCAAAAAAAAAATTGTTAACAGAGAACTTACATTTACATCTAGTCCTTTCAACAGTGCAATGATGAGACCTTGCCTCTAATCTAGTACTGCACTTAAATTCATAGAGTTTAAGTACTATAGTGGAAATTCCATCAGAACAATTACAATTAAATTATTTATAAAAAAAGTAGAAAGAAACTACATTACAGTGGTGGAAAAGTGACTGAAGCCAGGATGCCAGGTCAGGACCAGTGACATTGCAGATTCTTTGGATTTTATAAAGAATCTCTCAATATATAGCAGGAGCACCAGACCATATGTGGCAGTAACATTCAAAGAATGGATGAATGGTAGACTTGTAAATATATACAATAAATTCTGTTGAGAAAAATTTTTTAGCATGCCACTGGAAACCGATTTTCCTAGCAGTAGACCTATAAAAAATTTAAAAAATTAAATCCTTGGACTCTTTGTGTCCTAGACTGACTACATCATCCAAGAAAAAAACAAGTCGACTAGTACCAGCTCCCATAAGTTGAAGATAAAAAGAAAATGATAAAAGGAGAAAAAAATAAGAGAACTTTGCTTGAGAAGTAAAGATTTTCTGTGATATGAGGTTCAGGGTTGTTGTTGTAATAGTTGGCACACTTGGACCTCTGCCAAATAATACTAGAATCAAGATTGGATGAACTCTAGATTTAAGGAAGGATTAAAATTATTCAGTCTATGGCATTGTTAAGCTATATAAGGGTAATACGGAAGTTGCTAGAGATTTGAAGAGATTGATTGTCATTCAGTCTCTTGTGATAACCACAAAATCTCTATAGGGATAAATAATAATAATAATGATATTTGCATAACTTATGATCTTAATTGATTGGCAATGTTAACATGTACATGTTTTGTCTTTGTGAATTAAGATATGCTACAAGAACAATTCCATTCGCACCATGGATTTTAGCCATTTAGGAGGTGACATCTCTGCTCATGAGCAGGAGCAGTTGGGGGGGGGGCATCATGGCTGGATGTTGAGAGGGTTGTTTTTATTTGTTTTTTAAAGTTTGATGAATGAGGCAGCCAGAGTGTATCTAGATAAGCAGAAGCACCCTTGATTGGAGACTGTATGAGCAGTATGTATATCATGGGTGACTATACTTTGCAAAATATTTTTACCAACATCTACATCATACATGTAAGCAACCATCATTTGCATGATGGTAGAACCTGCTTTCATCACTGAACATGACAGAACACCATTCTTTTTACATTGTGAACATTTGGCTGTGATGTATGTGCTTGGTATATAGCCTTATCAGATTATAAGCATGTTTGGTTGAATAACCTAGACATATTATGTCTATTTATTTTAATTTTAATCCTCTCAAATTCCCGGATCAATTTATAATACTGTCACAAAACTGATTAAGAAAGATGCTAAAGTTTTGGTTATTTTCCGTAGTTTTGGTTATTTCTTTTCTTTTCCCAAGTTCTTTCAATCTCATCCAAGATGATCTTCAGGGGTGAATTGCTAAGATGAAAAATTAATGTAATTTATAGTTGTGAATTTTTTTTTTAAATGTGCATGAAATGCACTCCATTATAATTAGTTTAAAAATTAACATTAAGAAAATATAATGGAGGTAACTTAATCTTTTTTTTATATTAATGATTTAAAATGCTCAACCTGCAATGTTTTCTTCTTAATTTTTTTAAAATTTCAGCATCCCAAAACATTGCTTTTACAGATATTTTAAAATATTGTTGCTATACTCATAATTGATTTTATTTAATGTTGGTTTCATTTTTTATGTAGAGCACATCAAGAATTTGAAGATTTTGTTTTTATCAGATTGCATATCATGATGGATATATTAGGTTTCATTCATATATTTGTATCCCAGCATCATTTTGTTGGTATGCTGTTCTCTCACTCAATAATAATAATTAAGATCAATAGATCTGGTGGTACAGTAGTGAAGGACAAGAAAGAAAGAACTTCTCTGCTCATCAGTATATATGTTCCCACCGAAAGAAAAACATCCCTGAAAACTACAGAAAAACTCTCCAAATATAAAGATCCAGAACAAGAAATTGAAAGAATGTGAAGCATGAAGGTATACCAGTGGTTATAGGTGTTTCAGTCAGGTTAAGAGAAGGATAGAAAAAATACATTAACAAAATCTCTGGCAGCATCGACATGAAAAAAGTCCTTTGTTCACATATTATAGAGAATTCTGTCCATCAAATAAACCCATCACATGTTCATGGTAATCCCAAGTCCAATAAACAGACAGAAATCTAAATATTAATAATAATAATAATGATAATAATAAAAACAACACCACCAAAAATGGTAAATTATTAAAGACTAATATTTTTTTTTCCATTATAGTAATTTTCCAAGTGTAGCTTAGATGTGGAACAAGGCTGAAATGAGGGGCCACCTAGTGAGGATCGAATTCACTACTCAGTCATAATTGTTCCAGTGAGACAAGTTTGCTAACCATTACACCACCTCAAGGAGCTCTCCCCATTATATTATAACTGATTGATAAATAAGATCTCCTACCATGCAACATTAAAAATAATTGAGAGAGATACATATTTGAATATGGATTTAGTAGTATAAATTTACTTCATTTTGATACCACTTGTATTATTTGATTTGGAATAAAACTTGTTTTATTGGCTTGGTGAGCTTATTTATCAATCAGCTCTGATAAGTAGGTAGAGACGGAAAAAGAGATTACAAATGCAAAACCATTCTTTTTGCAGATTATATTTGACATTAACATTTTGATGCTACTGCACAAGAATAATCACCAATAAATAAACTAATTAGATACCTGTTCCTTCATTTTTTTTAATACTTTTCTTTTTTGAATTTTTGTTTTTCCTTTTCTTTTCTATTATTTTTTAATCCTTTCCTGCTTGATATTGTCATGTAAACTTGTCTGTAAGAAAGTCTAACTGATTCTAGCTCAGAAGGACAGGAGATTGAACAGATACTACATTCTGATCCTAAGTAGAAAAGCATAATAAACAAAGCAGAATAATAATACACAACATTAAAACTAATCTGTTCCTCTTTCTTAAATTTTCACACCAGTAGAGTCTGGTGGCCCTTGCTGGAAATCACATGACAGTAAATCTCCTTACCACTTTAGAATTCTCCTCAGTATTCTTGCCAATTTTGATCATACTGTTGTCAGAATGGTTAAAAATTCTTTCTCAGATTTCCATATTTTTTTGTTTTTTTTGGCAAGGTTTCTAAAAAGAACCATTCAAAATCCCTGCAATAATTATGGGTTCTATTGTCACCCTCATATTCCACAAATTTTAGTGTTTTTTTTGGCAAGATCCTGATATTTATTGAGCTTTTCATTCTCTATTGATTTCATTCTGTTGGAAAGGCAGTGTCCACTATTTGATTCCTTTATCTTTGGTTACAATGACAAGATCTGGTCTCCTGACCTGAAGAGAGTGATCCATTAGAATTTCAAAGGAATCTACTTTTTCCAGGACAGCTTGTGGCTTGTGCTTAAATGTTGTTTTTTTTTCTGTTTGAATTGAAGCTATTTCTTTTTCTTCATCTTCTGATTATTATTATTATTTTATACATTTGCATGTTCAGAGAAAATCTCTTGGGGTTACCTTTGTAGATTGAATGGGAGAAATGTTCTTAAATCTCTAACACCTAAACTACAACGTTGCTGTATTCTGGATAATCAGTTCTTTGAAATTCCAATTAATCCACTTCATATATTTATCTTTTTAGCATCGCTCCAAATGCACAAAATATTATTGACATGACCCTAACTTTGTACACATATAAATATATAAATATGTGTGTGTAATACACACACACACACACACACACACACACACACATATATATATATATATATATATACACACACACAGTGTGTGCAAAAATAACTCCCACACAATGCTAAGGCATTAGCTAGATGAAGATACTATTGTCACTAATTTCATGCCATTATGTAGGAGGTATTTCTGCTCCACCCTGTACATACGTACATATATATATATATATATATATATATATATATAGATATGAGACATAAATATTTATAAGAATTTTATTTGAGCAGTAAAAATCCCTTTAAACAAATCATGTTAAATCCTATGTACATTTCAAGTTGAAACATATGTTATCAATTCAGTTTTTATGCTGATGACACAATCATTTATTCCTGTCTTAATAATAAGTCTGATTTGTTTGATACGGTCAAATTAGTATATGATCTCAAAGCAATCTACTTTCCATTAACTGCGGCAAGGAATGGCTTGTTAATTTATTGCCTCCAAAACAAAACTACGCTTTTTTAATTCTCTGAGAGAACTCTTTTACCTTCCATGAGCATGGCTAATGCTAACTTCCAAGATAGCGATTTATTGCACTTTCTAACACTTTCTACTGACATGAAATGAAAAGATTATATTGAATCAATTGCTAGGTCCACTGCTAAGAATGTTGATTCCCTGTGTTATGTTAGACAAGTGTTCTTGCCAAAGTCTATTATATATATTTTAAATAAACCACCCCAAGCAAAGCAATAATGCAACTAATAAAGCAAAATAATGCAAGATGTAAGAGGCTGCTGGGAGTGAAAGAGAATGAAAAAGACTTCAAAAGGAATCAGAAACCCAATCCTAAAAAACAGAAAACAAGTCATAGACCATTATAAGCCTACCATTTGCCCTTACTTTGCATACTGCTACCACAACTAGCCTGAATATAATTAATGTAAATAAGTGAAGAATAGTATTAAGAAAAGAAAAAAATTAAATAAACTGGTGTTGCTTTTCTGTGTTTCTCCTGAAGTTAGGACTTTGCAACTCAAGGAGAAAAAGCCTTTTAATAACTAAATGCTATCGTAACCCTTTATAAGTCTACCAATCAACCAGGCATTGAATATTGCTGCCACATATGGTCTGGTGCTTCTATATGTATTTAAAGGTTCTTGATAAAATCCAAAGAATTATTGAGCGTGACCTGAAATCTTAGCTTCAGTCACTTTCCCACCACCACAGATTTTTCTATAAATACTTTCATGGTAATCTTTCTGATGAACTTTCCTTTATGATACCTAGACTTTATGAATTTATATGCAGTACTGTTCTCTCTCCTTAATATTTTTTTTTGTGTCATCTTTGTGCAGTTGAAATGGCTAGATGAAACTTTAGGTTCTATGCTAACAGTTTTTTCTCTCGCACTTCTTGTTTGGGGAACTCTCTTCCAGCTTCTTGCTTTCCTGTCAACTTTGATTTTCAAAAATTTAAATGCAATATCAATCATTATCTATTGCTTTACTAATTCCTGTTCTTTTTTTTCTTTTCTCATATTCTCTCACATTTAGTAACCCTTGCTTAGGGGTGAAATGATCAAAAAAATAAATGAATCTAGCAGATATAGATTCCCAAAAGTCCAGTTTTGCATTCCTTAAGTAGGTGATAGAGCCTTGGCTTATCATGATGGTCTCCTGTAGCTTAACTGGTAAAAAACTACTATAGAAATAGAAGTGTTTTCCCTGATGGGTACATGTTCAATTTCTGTCAGGAAACATATTCTTCTTTAGTAGGACTTCTCAATCTAGACTAGTTGACATTAATTTCACTGTTTAAGAAAATAGAAAAAGAGGGATAATCAACTGAAACATGTGTACTTGCTAAAAATAAGGTTTATACTAAGACATATCTGTCATTATACATAATACTAGCTGAATTACCTGTACCTTGCTGCATGTCACACACTTTTTGGTAAGATGATGATTGATTTTAAATCATTGTTATAATTTGTGGAGAAAAATGATTAATTTCAATATTACTCAATGATCTTGTCAATGTGACCTCTATTTTCTGGCTTTCTCCTTCTATATTTTAGATAGAAGTCATTCCCTTGTTCAAATTTAAATTTAATTTAAATCAAAGGGAAACATTTTTTCAGTGGTGAGGTTGTGTAAAAACAACTTAATCTGATCCCTTTGATATGTATTTGATGCAATACTTGATTCAATAAATTGATGAGCAGATTTCAACATTGATATGATAGTTGAATTGTCACAACAAGCATGTATTGTAAGGCACTATTCCCTGAATGGTGATTTCTTGCTCAACTTGATATCCATATTGTCTCATTTTGATCTTGCTGATGTGAGCTCCAACTTCTGGATTTCTTCTTCTCTATTTTGAATAGGAGTCATTCCCTTGTTCAAATTTAAATTTAATTTAGATCAAAGGAAAAAAAAAATTCAGTAGTGGTGAGGGAGTGGGGGGACCCTCCTTGATCAAAATGAAATATATTTATCAAGTTACTGTGGATAATGTAGTTTCAGAATATATATTGTTATAGGGGTCTATCTCCAAAACCATAGCAGGAGTTTGATAACAAAGAGATAGACAGACAGAGGCTACAACTTATATATATATATATATATATATATATATATATATATATTTAAAATTTTATTATATGGAACCTTAAAGTGGTCTGTTTTTATTTAAATTATTAGCTCTGATTTACATTGAGCTCTCTGGATTTTATCCTCCTTGGGTCTACCCATACAGGTTACCTAGTTTTTCGTAAACTATATATATATATATATATATATATATATATATATAATCAAGGGACAAAATGCATTAATTAGATAAGAAAAGTTTCCTTATGTCTTTTGCTCATATGGTCTTTACAGATATATTTTATTTGTATCTGAATTTTTACACACACACACATGTAAGTATATTTAGATAGCAAGAATTCTTTTAAATAAATTTTCTTGAATGCAGATTACAAGATTTATCTTTTTAACTTTATTTACCAAAATGTGTAACAAGCAGAAGAAAATTAAAATTAAAAAGATTTTGTTGGGATGATGTCATGTTTAGGATTGTTTTCACCTACCAAAAATTGGTTCTTTGTTTTAAAATGAAGATAAAATACCAAATAACTCCATAGTGTGCATTATATGTAAATTTGAATGCATTTAACTGCAAATTTAGTTACATGGGAGAGACATCTCATCCTTTCCCTGAACATGCAACACAGCATCTGGTTGCGAATAAAATTTACTCAATTTTCCAATATTTGTCAAAGAATAATTGGTGTAAACAAAAATGTCATTTTAATTATTTCTATATCATTAACAGGGTGAACACATGGATGTATGTATGTATGTATGTATGTATGTATGTGTGTGTGTGTATAAAATGGACAAATTTTAACTTTACTGTGATTTTTGAAAATTTGTTTTAACATGAAGCAAACAGTACCTAAAGAATTGATTGGTCCAAGGGTACTCCCCATACTGATTCATGTCTTTTGGTATGTTATCATTATGAGCTTAAAAGAGCTCTTTGGTTGTGCATATCCGTAGTCTTTGAGAATATTCAAAAGAAACTAGCAAACACCTTCATAATTACAATGTCTCATATTGAAAACAAAGTTTTCAGAACCATGAAAAGCCTAAAATTCATCTTTGTTATATAGAAATATTGTCATTTTAGCTTGCTATATATATATATATATATATATATATATATAACACATAATATTCTAAGTAATAATTGAATCATCTAACCCCTGATAAGTTGTTTCAATGTATGAAATTTTAAATTGAAAGAAAAGTACAGTATTTACATTAGTCGGACTATTGTCCTCATCTTTGTCGCCATATTTGTCACAACGTTTCGGCCATTGTACGCTCCGGCCTTCTTCAGGTGGTTGGAATTTCGAACCGAACCCTTTATTTCGATCACTGGGGTAGACTGTTCTAGTTCCACGAGCCATGTTTGATGGATGTCAGTTATCAGTTATCTCCTGCTAATTTTCCCTCTGAAAGTTCTCCACTGCCTGAAGGACACATGGTACAGTGGATAAAGGCGTTGGTTAGATCCAGTGACAGACCCAAAGAGTGTGAGTTCAATACCCGGTTCAGGCAGTGGAGAACTTTCAGAGGGAAAATTAGCAGGAGATAACTGATAACTGACATCCATCAAACATGGCTCGTGGAACTAGAACAGTCTACCCCAGTGATCGAAATAAAGGGTTCGGTTCGAAATTCCAACCACCTGAAGAAGGCCGGAGCATACAATGGCCGAAACGTTGTGACAAATATGGCGACAAAGATGAGGACAATAGTCCGACTAATGTAAATACTGTACATAATACCTCATCTCAGAAATATAGACAGACTCTGAAAGAAAAGTTTTTGAATTTTTTGTTAAACAATATCAAGGCTGGTCAGTATCCAGATGGATAACTGCTTAGGAATACCAGGTGCTATAAGCTTGCATGTGTGAGTGGTATAATGGATAATGATTCAGAATTAGAAATCAGACAGCCAAGTTCCGATTCCAGTTGGGCTTGTTATATTCACTCATGTGCAAATACCCTTGGAAATTGTATGAAACCATTTCTTCTTCCCTCAGCTATGAGTTAATTATTAGGACTTGTATCCGTAAATCATTATTATTTCCCCAAAATTCTTACAATCTAAAAACATTTTCTGGTTTTAAATAACCTGCAAAAGGCTGATAAGCTGTAACAAATCAATATATATATATATATATATATATATATATATATATATATATATATATATATATATATGTGTGTGTGTGTATAAAATCTGCTTTTGCATTATATTGTTAATTAGCCAGTTATTTACAATATGCTCTGAAAATTTTGTTTCATTTCATACAATTAAATTTATGTTAATATGTGATACTTCATTCATGTCTTGTATTTGGCCCAATTCAAAAAAAAATTTTCTTTGATTTAATACAAATTAATGAAATTCTAAGGGGGAAAAAGTGGGTCTAGAATGCTGTCATATCAGGTATTTTCAAGATATGATTTCTAAATATTTTATGAGATACTTTAAAAGTTATCTGCTGTCTCAAAAATATTTCCAAGTTTGTAAAATCTGCAGTCATTCAAGTAGTAGAAAAGAAAGTTTGCTAAAACAACCCACTGATTTGTTGAAAATTGGTTACACCATTAAAGGAATATTAGTCATCGAAGAATCCACCATTTTGTAAATCAGACAAGTCATGCAACTAAAGCATTTGGTGGAAGGGTTAATGCTTTGCTAATTTCTATGCATTTTTGCTTCAGGCGAAAATCTTTCCTTTGTTTTCACTTCCATTTTATTCAACTTTTGATTTGAATCTCATCAGCCACAATCTGTTATCAATATTCCTCCATATTTAAATTTACTTTATTCCATCAACAATTGACAAATTCCCCTGAGGCTTTGGAACTCTCAAAGTTTTAACCTTCTTCTTCATAACCTTACTGCTGTCTTTCTTCTCTTGCAATTATATTCTTCTTCACTAAAATCTTCTCATTAATCTTCTTTCTTCAACTTTTCACTCTTTTTCTTTCCTTTGTTATTGTTTGAAATTGCAAATTAATATTTCTCCTTCTTCTTGAAAACCAATTTTTTTCTTTTTCTTTTTCAATTAAACCTTTCTCTTATTTGATCACTTATTCTCCCCCTTCTTTTTTATTTTAAAAGAAATTCTTATTTTTTGACTCCCCCATTCATTTTCTTTTAAGTTCATTTAATCCATCTGATTTTTTACTTATTTTTATCACAAATCTTTAAAGCTTTCTTTTTCTTCTTTATCTTTTTTAGCTTCTTTATCTTTTTCTTCCCATTCTTTGATTCCTTGTAGTTCTTTGTTCCCTGCTTATCGTCTTTCATCTTTTTTTTAATTCATTCTCTTCCTTTCTTCCTCTCTTTTTTTCTCCTTCTCTTCTATTTTCAAAACCTTTGTCAGCTTATCCATCTCTTACTAGCAAACAATGATCTACATACAATTCCATTCTGTTTTCTATTAGCGATCAATTGCTTTCCACCATCGAATTTGATTATCACAACTTTTATCATCTATTTACATGTTTCTTCTCACTGGCCTTTGTTCCTGTGTATTGTAATTTTCACATGCAGCATCTACAAGTGTCATAGACCATCTGGTAAAGACTTCAACACTTGGACTTCCCCACTTGCCACCATGGCCGGCTCATGTTCATGCCTCTCATACAAAATGGGACTGTGTGTACTTCGGATAGAGAAGTCAAAATTATGTGTATATTTGTAAAATCTAATATGCTCCAGAAAAATAATTCTCTCTATTTGTTATGATTCAAAGATAAAGATGACTTAGCAAGAAAAGAAATTGGTCCTTGAATTATGTAAATCAGAGTCTTGCTTTCTGATGATTTTTTCCAAGTGTCAATTGCTCTATCATGATGGTCATCTGCTAGATAATAATAATAATAATAATAATAATATCAAATATTCAAAAACAATAAAATAACAGATTAAGTGTGTGTGTGTGTATATATATATATATATATATATATATATATATATATATATATATAACAACATCAATAAAGCCCAGTCAGATGAAATGCATCAAAACTTTTTTTCCAATTTGTCATGGTCTCTCTCTCTCTCTCTCTATATATATATATATAGATATGTCATTCGCAGACAGTACTGTTTCGCTGTATCACAGCTCCTCAGTGCGACTAGACAACCGAATGCCTCAAGCCAAGATCGAAACCCAACCCATTTGGTGTCAGTCAGAGCTTCTACCACTGAGCCATCTTCACTTGACAGAACAAATCAGCCAAATCTTGTGTATTGTTTTTACAAACATAAACAAACGCCAAGCAGCAAAAGTGCTCCATTCATTTTACTGAAGAGCTTTGCATTTACGCAGTTGACTGTTGTTTTTAGAATTAGCTTGTTGTTCAACATTGCTCAATTGAAAATATATTTTCAACAGCTAAATTATGTCATTCGCAGACAGTACTGTTTCGCTGTATCACAGCTCCTCAGTGCGACTAGACAATCGAATGCCTCAAGCCCAGATCAAAACCCAACCCATTTGGTGTCAGTCAGAGCTTCTACCACTGAGCCATCTTCACTCGACAGAACAAATCAGCCAAATCTTGCGTATTGTTTTTACAAACATAAACAAACGCCAAATATGTGTGTGTGTGTGTGTAGTTAGTTTTGTTGTTAAACTGTTTGTTTTATTGTTCAGTGTGTTATTAGTATATTAGTGTTAGATAACAGGCATGAGTAGCAAGTGATGCTTTAAAATATCTCACAATTCTCATGCCTTCCAAGCACACTCTATGTTTTGCATGTCTTTTCATTAAAACTTTCCCCCCAAAACTCAAAGAAAAATGTTCATACATTATATCAGATTTTCTTATGCATTCCATTTTCACAATAACATTCTTTTTATTAAACTATACTATGTCAGATTTTATTATGCGAGTCAATGTTTTCACAATAAAATTTCCATTAATTGATATTAGTAATATTTTCAGGATATATTTATATAAACAATATATCATGTGAGTTTCAGCTTATAATCCATATTAATAATATTAATAATAACTTGTTTTGATGTGCCAAAGGGCAACATAAATGTTTATTTATAAATAAATCCAAAAGAAACATATATATATATATATATATATATATACATATATATATATATATATATATATATAGGATTAATACAAAATAATACCTGCCTGAATAAATTATTATTTCATTAGTTATCATATTAATATTGTCTCTTTCAGCAATTGATTTTATTAAATTTTCTACATTTTAACTTCTCAAAGTTTTCACTGCTATCCAGGAAGCATTTTTTGCAAGGTGGGAAATCGCCAAATTTGCAGAATATTCAGAAGCATTGTTATGCATGAATACACCTTTTAACTTCGATTTTACCCTATAACATTTAAAAATGTATTTCCAAGAACTTACAGTAATCCTCTGCATTTATCTTCATACCATCTTCAACTTTGAAGTGACCAATAATTTTACTGCCCACAATGATAGTACAAAATATTACTCCCCCTCCTCTCTGTTATGTTCTAAGTCATATTATTTGACCATTTCTATAGAAGACCCAACCTCAAATTAAGCCAACACATCCATCCAATCTAGCTTAACATTCATCACCAAAAACTACTGTTGAGAAATCATTTTTCATTTACTTCTTTATGGAACATATACATTTCACTTTGTAATGTTTACATATGTAAAGGTGATAGCTTGATTGATTTCATGAGTTCAACCAATATTCTTAATATTGTGCATTTTATCTCTGTTTACATTTGTGACATCACCAGTTTCTTGAAATATTTTCTTCTTGGTTAATCCAGTTTTCTTGCATGTTACCCTTTTAATTTTTCTTCAATCTTTTTTGTGACATCGAAAAAGCCAACTTTCTTTTACTTGTTCTTATCTTATCAATGTTTTCAATTTATTTTTTATTGTTCTGTCATCACTTTTCAACTTTTGGCAATTTGCAAGGCTGTGTTCTCAATACTCAATAACTTTCCAATATCTTGTTCCTCTTTTGATGTTTATATATTTCTTACAACTCAGGTCTATCTTTATATATTTTAAAATAAAAAATAAATATCAATAACTATATATATATATATATATATATATATATATATATATATATATATATATATATATATATATATATATATTTAGAATATAATGAACAGATCTATACAGTAAATATTATAATCTGAAATTCACATGGTATATTTATTATACAGGATGCTGCAGAAAAAGCTACCATTTTATTGTAAGACATTAGCTAAATGAAGATACCATTGCTACTAAGGTCTTGCTATTATGTGGGGGGTATTTTTGCTATACCTTGTATAGGTATATCCTGAAAATAATAAAATATGATAATGTATGAAATCCCATGTAAATCCTATGCTAGCAAAATTGCAAAAAAACATTCCTTAATTTTTGATGTTCAGTTTTATAGTAAATGTAGTAAGTCGAGATTGTAAAACATTTTGAACTACATTATGATCTTAAGATAAATAGTCTTACTAACATGATGTGTTCACATTACCCATATTGATTTTGATTTATCAGTGTTATAATCCTCATACAGTAAAATCCATAACAAAAGCAGCAAAGATATGGACATCAGCTTCAAATTTTCCATAAGAAATCTCTGATTCTCATAAGAATTCTAAAGAAAGTATAAAATGGATGTTTGTGAAATAGTCAATTTGGAGTACCATAAATTCTGGGTTTAATCCACACAATAAACATACTGAGAATGAAATGTGATGTAGTATAGTATTGGCAGTTAAGGTTATTATATAATTTTTTTCTCTTTCTCTCAGCATCATGGAATTTGAAACTCCATTTTGATGTTTTAGGGGCGACGTAGGAATATTGTTTTGCACAAATCTTCCAAAATGAGCAAGGATTACATGCCTCTTTTGAAAATCAACATTGAAAATACTGATTTTATCTAGACTTGAACATTGACTTTTAGTTACTTACAATATTGTGTGTTATTATTACTATATATAAATATAGATAATGAAATAGACTGTCCAGCATTTATTTAAAATATTTTCTGTTTATATGTTATTTTTATAGATACAATTATTTAACTAAATGCTCAGGCCGGTAAATGTAATTACTACTGTTTATTATAAACAGAGCATTTACTTAAATAATATTAAATACACACACACACACACACATATATATATATATTATATATATATAATGTGTGTGTGTGTGTTATTTTAAATTTATTTTGTTTAATTATTTTTTATGGATACTCATATTTGAGTAAAAGCTCTGTTCTTTTAAGTAAAGGGTATTTTTTTATACAACTACATCTACCAACCTGAATATTAAATAAAACCTTGTCAAAAAGATATGCCTCCTGCAGCAGAATTTGAACTTGCACACCTATGGGGAATTGTCGTTGGATCTAATGTGCCTAACCACTCAGCCACATATGACTTACTGTCAAACAATTCCCAAATAGTGCCTTTTGAACACATTCTCTCTGCCAATTCTCAAAATATCCATAACTGCACTGTTTTGTATCCTAATGTAAACAAAGACAATTTATATTTAGGAAATGGCACATATATATATATATATATATATATATATATATTCTGTGTATTTAGGTAGCAAATGTTCTTTAAGGCAGAATGCAATTTTGTGTCAATTAATTTTGTTGACCAGCTTTTCCAAATTACCAATAATCCTCCTCAGATAAGGAGGAAATTCCATCAGATATTGTTCAAGTGTTCATTTCAGAAGAAATATGGCCCAAGATTTTGACTTTCTTAAGTCATCATCAGGATAGGTGGAAACACATAGTGGGTTTCATAAAAATAGTGAGTGGAGTGATGTAGGCAAAGAGTGTGGTGACATACACAAGGTGTGATGTGTGTGTGTGTCTGTGTGTCTTCAAGTGTCTTTACTTATGGGCTAATACCCCAGGAAAGGTATGAATTCATACCATCTCCCCCCAGGTATGGATAAATAGCAGGACAGATTGAGTCCTAGAGTCGTAACTGGTCTAGAAGTACATCTCTGAATTCAAAACCTGAGGAAGGTTGTTTGTTGTTCTTGTACCACATTGTGCACCAGTTCTCTGTATTCAGGTTTTCCAAAAAGTGTGGTCAGCTCTGCACAAGCCTTCACCACTATAATCAAATCATATGTGCATGTAGTTTGGCTGTTTGTTTCTAAGGACTGAGCTACTGGATCTGGATCCTCATAAATCAAAAAACAACAGGAGTGTCTTCAATATATATATATATATATATATATATATATATATATATATATATATATATATATATAATCTCATACTGGGGAAACAACTTTGAACAGCTTTAAATTTTTGCAAGTTCAGAAAGGGCTATAAATGTTTATTTAGTTATCTAGTCATAAAAAATATTTGATAAATAAAACCACACTTAAATGCAAGGAAAAAAGGATATTTGTAAATTTGCTGGCTCGAAACCATATGTCCTTTATGTGCACACACATACACACACACACACACACACACACACACACGTATTGGAATTGCACTAATTTCTAATTCATTTCTGGTAAATCTATGTTCAGGATAATATGGCATATCTCCCTTCCTCAAAAAATTACAGTTAATAAAATGTATAATTAAAAACTATATTGATAAAAAACAATAAAAATCTGACTAAGATAGGTTAAAGTTCACATTAAGATACATTAGATATTAAATGTTAAATTAAAAAAATGAGCATATTTTTATTACATTGTCTTTGTGTCATATTTGTTGAATTTATCTCCGCCGCCTTCATTTTCACTTTTTATATATAAAACTGATTCCATCAATAAAACCATCATTAGTCTGATGAAGTTCTTTCTCAGAATGAAACATGTCACTAATAGATTTTGCCATCTTACCCACAATAAGTTTGATACATATATTTTTATAATGCACATTTCCTACATATGCATATATATATTTCACTCCAGGCAAGGTGATAAAGCTACTAAGATGTAAGGGGCTACTGAGAGTGAAAGCATCTGAGAAAAAAAAACCCTTATTAAGGAGGGAGAATAATAAAAGAACAGGATTCAAGGAGACAGAGGATAACAATTGACATTGCATTTAAATTTTATTTTTGAAACTCAAACTAAGAGGCCAGAAGTGTGAAACAAAAATTGGTCAGTATAGAATTTATGGTTACATCTCACCGTTTCAACTTTAAAATAATGAGATCAAACTACCAATCTCGTACTACACTTAGATTAATAAAGTTTAGGTACCAAAGAGGAAACAGAACAATTAACATGAAAGTATTTATAGAAAATCTATATTACAGTGGTGATAAAGTGACTGAAGCTGAGATGTCAGCTCAGGAATGATAAGATTGCAGTTTTTTCTTTGGATTTTATCAAGAACCTCTAAATAAATAGCAGAAGCACCGGACCATATGTGGCAACAATATTCCATGCATGGTTGAATGGTAGACTTATAAAGGTTTAAAATAGTATTTAGTTATTAAAAAGGCTTGAGTTGCAAAATCCTAACTTCAGAATAATCAGAGAAAAGCAAGACGGGTTTATTTAATTTTTTTCTTTTCTTAATTCTTTATTTAATTACATTACTTATATTCAGGCTATTGTCCTGAGATGCAAATTATAACTCAGAATCCTATAAATATAGATGTGTTCTTCACTTTTACCCAAAATTATTATACATTAACTAGAATCAAACATATACATTTGCTTATTTATCTCCTAAATGAATAAGTGAATACATAGTTTGCCGAATGATCTTACTAAACCTTGTGCTATGGCATTATATTCTAACTAATCAATTATAATTACTACAAGTTTACATATGCCATAAAACATCATGGCATATTTTGGCTTACTATTATTAGGTTTTCACATGACTATTCAAATATATTTTTCCAACTATTATTATATTTATATATTGTAATTCTGGAGTGTCAGTTTATTACTTTTACTCAGTTTATAACATATGAAGAAAGTAAATGCTTTCTCCACCTGTAGCAGAATGTGCAACTTGCATGACTGAAAACTTTCAGTCTTCTACTTCTGCATTGCATGTCCTTCAGGAAAATGGCAGTTATGACTTTCCACAATTTTCTGTCCTTTGTAGCTCTTAATAAATGTTGCCTTTTTGCTGTCTCTCCTCAACCCTGTTCTGCTATACACAAACTCGTTTGTTAGATTATACACTGTTCTTCCCTGTCCCTCTTTCCTTCAATGTTATATAAGTGTCAAATTTTTCAAGCACTCTTCACTGCGCATTTTTATGGGCTAATGCATCCCCACGAGTGGCTCAGGCTTGTTGGGAGATGGGTGATTTTATCAAGTCACCATCTCTAGAATGGTTGCCAACCAAAGCTATAGAACCCAGTCTGTTCAGCTGTTTAACCCATAACTGAGGGTAGAAGAGAACTAAAACTCAGCTCTCTGATTTCATTACACCACACTCATCCATGCAATATAAAACTGATCCCTATGTATATGTCCAGTGGAATCTTATATAGATATGATTTTATGCATGCTGTCAAAAATGATGGCTTACATGAAATTGTTATTTTCTTAATTCTTTGATATTATTAGAAGTTTTTTTTTTTATATTTAAATATAATTTTCCCAATTATTATATTCATATATAGTAATTTCAATGGGAATCAATTTATTACTTAATAAGTGTAATCTTTCTGTAATGAAATTACTGAAGCCTTTGTCTTCTCTTTCTGCTTCTGCTCAGTCTTACACCGAACATGACACTGATACAAACAACACGTGTGACTTTCACCCAACTGGACCGCTCCCTTACCCTCGCAAACTCTCAGCTTTTATGCTGGTGAGGCATACGCTTATGCAAATGAATATGGGCCTCACTCTCAGTCTGGTCGTGCACTGCCATTTTTGTGTCCACCACCATGACGTTTGCCCCGTCAAATGTTCACTCATACATTTGTTACACTCCCCCCTGATCCTTGAAGATCATAGCACGGGCAAAGTCGCGTTGGTAATCTCCGGCGAGTGCTTCATCGCAAGGGTGGTTCTGTGGTTTCTCTATTTTGTGCTGTGATAGTTTCATTTCCTTCTATTTGTGCTGTTTGTTGGCTAGGCAGTGTGATATACTCAGTGTCGTCAGAAGTCTCATTATCCGCTTTGCCAGACGGAATGACATTTGTCCGGGGTCGTACGCCCTTTATATGGTGTGGGACACCATCGACAACAATTTGATTGCAGGCTGATCACCTCTGTCACTGTTCCTTCTTGGAATCTGGAAGTGCATCGATAATGGGGCGTTTTGACTCACACAGGGTCTCCCAAATGGTAACTGTTTTGCGCGGGGGGGCCAGTGACATTGGTACTGGGTTGATATTCCTTACCCTGACCTCATATCTGTAGATCCCATTGGCAGGTGCAGCCAATGGAGATGTATCATCTTTGGGTGCTACGTTGTATCAATACACTGCTTCTGGAACATCCCATCCTGGCTGCAATCCATTTAACCTTGCGGTGGCATCGTTCTGTGATGCCGTTGCCTGCTGGCACATAGGCACACCGAAATCGCAGGCGCACTCTCCAGCTGGCTACAAACTCCTTGAACTCACTGCTGGAGAATGTAGTGTCATTGTCCGTCAACAATTCCTGCAGCAGACTGCGCTCAAAGAACATAGACTCGAGGTGTCGAATAATGCTTCCGGAGTCCTTCCGCGACAACGCCCGCCAGATGGTAAAACGTGTTGGATCACCATCGGTGATCGTCAGGAAATGTTTGCCATTGTAGTGGGTTATATCCATCCCCAGTCTTTGCCAATTAGCTTTTACTGCTAATCTCCCTTTTGTTTAATGAATCGAGGCCAGATTAGTTGTCTGACACTCTTCACATGCCCTGATAGCTAACCTCGCATCTACTTTGGTAGTTGCTGGGCAAATCCGCTGGGCAAAATACGCAGTACGTTGGATGCCTGGGTGTCCACTACCTTTATGTATTTCCATAATCTGACTACTTGTCATCTCATCACTCCTCGCGGCACAAGCCAGAAGTATGGGCTCTGTCGCAGATTTCATCCTCTCGAGCCACCTTTGCGGTACCCAGGTCATGGGGTCTGCTAAGTTCTGGCTTGATGGGATCAGAGTAACATCTGTGGACAATATGTATTGGTATTTTCAGCTTCTAGCATTGTAAACATGTTTGAACATTTCATTTTTGTCAAAACAAAGACACTGCCACCAGGCATTGCCAGTGAAAGGGAGATAACAAATACAGCAAAAACCATTGTAGATAGAAAATATATAAGTTAATTTGGCACATTATATAGAGAGTATCTCTATTACATGCATAGTAGAACAAAATTAAGGAAGAAATCTAAAAAAGAAATTGACCATAGTCAGGATCATTGAGTCAATGCAAACACTCCTTTCTTTAGCTGCATAGTATGTGCTTCACTAGGGCTACATACAGTTTTGAATTCAGAGTTTTCCTTCTCCTTCTCCTAGACTGGTTGCCACCCAAGGTTATAGAACCCAGTCTGTCTTGCTATTTATCCATAGCTAGGGAAAGGAGATATGGATTCATATTTTTCTTTCACAACAGTATTAGTATCCAAGTGAATGTAATGAAATCAACTGGAATTCAAACTCAGCTCACTAATTCTTCAATCTGAGCCAGAATCCATTACTCCACCATGCTTCCTAAGAAATCTTAATCATCCTAGTATGGTCAAGAAGTTTCTGGAAAATACTTCTAAAAGAAAGGGAAATCTTTAATTCACAGGTGGCCATTTGATTTTTTTTCAAGTTTCTTTAAAAAATATTCCAACAACAGAATAGCTTCTTGTCTTTCTTTTTACCATTTCTTTCTTATTCAAGTTCTTTGTTTTTTATATTCATTCCTTTGTCTTACCCATTTTATCTCCTTTTTTCCAGTCTCTTTGATTCATCAACTTTGTCTTTTCCTCTGTTTCCTTCATTCAACTCTACTTCACATATTCTTCTGTTCCGCTTTTTATTTTCCTCCTCCTCCTCCTCTCTCTCTTCTTTTGTCCCTCTTGCTACACCTCTTCTTTTTCTTTTTTTCTATGCTCTGTTCTTTATCTTTTCTTTCATATTTATTCTCATCTTTGTTGGTTTACATCAATGTCCACCTGCATTTTTTCATTCACCTCCTTTAATCAACCTTCTGACATTTTTACCATTTTTCTTTAAGCATTTCTGGCATTTCTGGCATTTCTTTTATTTTAATTTCCCAATTTTATTTTTGCAACTACCTTTCTATCTAGCCAATGTCCATGCTTTCTTCTTCTTCAGCCATATTTTTTACCCATCATCATCTAAGCCCTACATCCATTGTCTTTAGATCCCCTACTAACTCTGATACGTTCATTTTCTTTTCTTTATCATCTGCTCAGCTATTCATTACTGTTTATTCTTATTCATTCATTGCTAGCACAATGTTGGATTTATTTTGTTTCCAGTTTTTGTCTCCCTTTTTAATACTCACTGTTCATATATTTTTATTTTTTGCACTTGATTCCAAAGAATATTTTTTTAAGAATTTTGCTGTAGGGCTGCTTGCATCTAATTTTCAGTCTCAGCTTTAGCATTAACATCATCTGTGAACGCTTCGATATTTTCTTTTGGACACTCAAAACCTCCTCAACGTTTGCTAATTAACTATCTCACTGCTGCAGGCATGACATGTAAACTGTGTCAGGCCAGGCATAGTGACCAAGGATATTGCCACTGAAAACTTCTACTTAGTCATGAATTGAGATATTGATAAATTTGTGTAAAATATAGATGGGTAAAGTTGCCTTTCCTGCAGTAATTTCTCTTTACTTCACATTTTGCTCAATTATATATCACAGTTGAAAGGGCAAAAATTGGATCAGTAAAAAAATGAAAGATTGATTCTCAAATTTAAAAGAGAATATTGGATTCCAATTAAGAATACAGTTTTAAACTGAATAACAGATTGAGATTAAAAATACTACTGAAAAGTGGATAACAGAATGAGATTAAGAATATGACTGAATGCTGAATAACAGATTCAGATTAATAGAATCAGATTACTGAATTTTTAGACTATAACAAATCCTTATTTTGAAGACAAATTTTTGATACTTTAAAAACACAAAGACCACAAAACATCAAAATAAGAATATATAGTAAATAAAAAACAGATTTTTTGTTATTTAGTTTTGTTTAAAACCTACAAAATCCTCATTGCTTTCACTATTGTTTGGAAAGGACATTTCGTCATTGGATCCAATCTTACAGTCAAAGGAAATTTTATTGTCGGTTCCATCCATTGCATTAATGATGCCACATTTCTTAAATGACTCTACATCAGTGTGGGAAGCCTCCTCCCTAGTCAGTGTCTTCAGTCTATTAAGACTAGTGATAAAGTGTCATCACCACACTGGCAGCAAACATAGCTATGGATCCCAGTCTACTCCACTGTGTTATATAGCCAAGAACGTTCATCTGCTATTTCACCAGTCTTGTTTTAATTCTGTTGGGTGTCAAGTGACCCACCTGATCAGAAAAGTTTGGTTGGGGAACAAGTTTTAGTTATAACTCTACTATATGACAGATGGTACTGAATTATGTGAATCCAGTACAGTGACAGGACATACATACATACATTCAGGTAATTATACATATATATAATATATATATATATATATATATATATATATATATATATATATATCCAGGTAATTACATATATATATATATATATATATATATATATATATATATATATATATATCCAGGTAATTATATATATATATATATATATCCAGGTAATTACATATATATATATATATATCCAGGTAATTACATATATATATATATATATCCAGGTAATTACACACACACACACACACACACACACATATATATATATACACAGTAGCAGCCATAATATAAGGAACAGAAACAACAAAGACATAAATATGTGTATTACTTAAAAAGTAATGCATGATTAGCAATGAAATTTTTACCGAATAAAGATTAGGGTATAATGCATAAATATTATACAAAGTTACAAAAATTTACATAATAGTTTTTTTTTAAATAAAGATTAAATGGAACAAAGGAAATAAGCTACTGGACAAAAGTTAAGGAACGATGTTCATAATTTGCATAAACTTTTAATTTACATTGTTAAAAAACTCGGAGCTTTTCAACAATAAGTAAAAGTTCATTTATCATTAAGACTTTATTTTTAAGCAATATGGCAAATTCTACATGCAAAACACTCTCTTTTGAAGAAAAAAAACTCATTATCGCTATCAAGAAAAAAGTCAATTTCAGAAATTTCTGATATTGTTCATAGGTCTAAAAGTGTCATTCATCATGTAATTCGCAGGTATAAAACCGATAAAATTTGGCAAAACCAAAAACCAGCAGACCTTCAAAAAGATCACAAAGAGAAGATCGAAGAATATCTACAAGGTAACCAAAAAAGTTCTGTCCGTTTTTTGATTAGTCATTGAATGAAGTTGAAATATATACGAAATGCATGTAGCAATTGTTTTCAAATTCAGACAGCCAGAAGTAGGAACATCAGTTGTTATAAAAAACATGCGCACCGTGCCCGGCTATCTGTTATAAGACGGACAGCTGTGAGATGGATGGAAGTGTCTAGAGATCTCGTTCGGGGCTGTTTGCTTTACAACTTCAAAGTGGGCTTATCAGCAGCTGCATCAAGTCACCGCATATGTCAAGCGTTTGGGGATAGTGCTGTGGATGAACATACTGCAAGGCGTTGGTTTCGAAAATTCAAGTCGGGAGATTTGTCTCTCCATGATGAGCCTCGCAGTGGACGACCACAAGTCTTGAATGACGGAGTCCTGAAACCAGCCATTGAAGAGGACAGTAGTCTAACATGTGGTAAACTTGGAAGACAGTTCAACGTTTCTGATGAAACAGTTAGACTTCACCTGCACTGCCTAGGTAAGATGTACAAACTGAGCAAGTGGGTTCCGCAAACGCTATTGGAGGTCCACAAGGGACAACGAGTGACAGCCTGTGTATCGCTGTTTTCTCACCACCGTACCGCATCCTTATTCAATCGAGTGCTTACCAGTGATGAAAAGTGGGTTCTGTACGAAACTCCCAAGTGTTCCAGACATTGGTTGTCTCCTCAGGATGCTGTCCCTCACACCACAAGACCGCCTATGCATCCACGCAAGATTATCCTTTGTGTCTGGTGGACAGGTCATCAAGTGGTTCATTATGAACTGCTACCAACGAGCCAAACGGTCACTGGAGACCTATACTGGCAGCAATTGAAACATATGCAACAGGCATTGTTCCAGAAGGAGCCAGCACTGGTGAATCACAAAGGTGTGCCTTTCCTCCATGACAACGCCAGGACGCATGTCGCGCGAGTGGTCAGGGATACCATACAGCAACTTGGGTGGGAGACTTTGTGCCATCCACTTCATTCGCCTGACTTTGCGCCATCCGATTACCACCTCTTCCACTCCCTGGATAATCATCTTTGTGGGAAATCCTTCACCAATGAAGCACACTTGCGCAAAGGCCTGACGGACTTCTTTGCATCAAAACCCCCCGAGTTCTACTGCAAGGGCATTGAACAGCTGGAGATACATTGGCAGAAGGTGCTGGATGCCGATGACGATTACTTCGAAGACTAAATATAAGTTACACATACTGTGAAGGGTTTCCTTTTTTTCCTTTAAAAACGGACAGAACTTTTTAGGTTACTTTGTACAAAAAACCGTTTTGAAACTCCTACATCAATTGCCCGTAAATTTAATGAAGAGATAGATAATAAGATCTCAAGGAAAACGGTTGCTTGCAGGTTAAAAAATGCAGGATTGCATGCCCCTATTCCAGCTTCGAAGCCACTCATTTCAAAGCAAAACCAAAGGAGAGAACATGTTGTTTGGACTGACGCACAATGGGATACAGTTCATTTCAGTGATGAGTCCAAGTTTACTATATTTGGTTCTGAGGACAAAACTTACGTATGCCATAGAACAGGTGAAAGACTGACTTCTCAATGTGTCAAGAAATCCGTTAAGTTTGGTGGTGGTAGTGTGATGGTGTGGGGGATGATTTCATCTGCAGGAGTTGGCCCTATCATCCGTGTACATGGCAATACCAATGCTGAGATTTACAAAAGGCTTCTTCAGCAGCATGTGGTACCAAGATTACACCATAATCTTTATGAATCTCCTATTTTCATGCAGGACAATGCACCTTGCCACAAGGTTCAGAATGTTATGGCTTTATTTGAAGAAGAAGGAATTGCCCTAATGAAGTGGCCAGCCCAGAGCCCCGACCTGAATCCAATAGAAAATGTTTGGAAGATAATTGGATAAAGGGCTCAGAAAAGAAACCCAAAAAACCAGGATCAGGTATGGGAGTTATTGAAAGACGAATGGGAGGGAATTACTGCTGATTTTTGCAAGAAATTAATTAGATCATGTGGTCGATGATGCAGAGAAGTCATTGAAAATAAGGGGATGTTTACCAAATATTCAATTTTGTTGATATTTTGTTCACAATCAAGTATTAACAAGATCGTTCCTTAACTTTTGTCCAGTAGCTTATTTCTTTTGTTCCACTTAATCTTTATTTTAAAAAAAACTATTATGTAAATTTTTGTAACTTTGTATAATATTTATGCATTACAGCCTAATCTTTATTTGGTAAAAATTTAATTGCTAATCATCAATTACTTTTTAAGTAATACAGGTAATTACATATATATATATATATATATATATCCAGGTAATTACATACATACATATATATATATATATATATATATATATATATATATATCCAGGTAATTACATATATATATATATATATATATATCCAGGTAATTACATATATATATATATATATATATATATATCCAGGTAATTACATATATATATATATATATATATATATATCCAGGTAATTACATATATATATATATATATATCCAGGTAATTACATATATATATATATATATATATATATATATATATATCCAGGTAATTATATATATATATATATATATATATATATATCCAGGTAATTATATATATATATATATATATATATATATCCAGGTAATTATATATATATATATATATATATATATATATATATATATATATATCCAGGTAATTATATATATATATATATATATATCCAGGTAATTATATATATATATATATATATATCCAGGTAATTACATATATATATATATATATCCAGGTAATTACATATATATATATATATATATATATATATATATATATATCCAGGTAATTACACACACACATATATATATATATATATATATATATATATATCCAGGTAATTACACACACACACACACATATATATATATATATATATATATATATATATATATCCAGGTAATTACACACACACACATATATATATATAAATATATATATATCCAGGTAATTACACACACACACATATATATATATAAATATATATATATCCAGGTAATTATATGTAAAGAAAAAATATATCAACTAAAATTAAATGGGGAATCATAAAAAATTACTCCCATATAATATTAATAATAAAAACTGTAGACTGTTTCAAAGAAAAATCTTATATAATAAATTTCCGTAATCAAATTAAATTATTAAACAATAAAAATGAATTCAGAGGTACATGCAGACATTTTAATAAGTATTTACTTTATAACTTACATACTAATATAACAGAATAAATACAAGAGGAAATAAAATAATACAAATTAAATAATAATATAACATAATATAACAAGCAACATGCAATACATACATATATGTAAAATGAAAGATATACATACAAACAAAAATAACAATGAAAAATAAAAATTACAAAGTATACAATTGAAAAATAATTATGTTTATGAAGGAACACATGAGCACATGTAGAAATGTGAACATGCGCACATGTAGAAATGTGAACATGCGCATATCCCTAACAGACTAAAAAAAGATGCAAATATGAAATTTGGTAAAAGAAAATGAATATTCACAATTAGAAATATTTAATGTATGGATTAACCCCTTGAAAAGCGGACATGTTACCACAAAACTTTGAAGTTGGGGAAAATTAAATTTAAGTAATTCTTTTGTCTTTTGTTCATATATATATATATATATATATATATATATATATATTACTGCAAAAAAACAAAAATTACCTCAGCATAGAGTATCGTCTATTTCAAACCATTCTGTATACAGCTATCATCAGCCCCTAAATGTCTGTCTCAGAGCATTTTTTTAAATTTATTTTCGATGTCAGTTCTCCTCTGGTAGATGCCTTGTTAATGAGAATGGGTTTGTGTTAGCAATTGGTGGGGGCATAAGGTATCTTATCCCGGGGGGGATGGGAGTGGTCTGGGGTTGGAGTTTATTTATGGCCAGGACCTTTCGTTGTTTACAAATATCAGTTTCTACTATGTGGTATTCCTTATACAAGTCCTAAGTGTGTTTTTCTGGGATTCACAGTAAATAGTTTTGTACTACAGGTGTCCAATATTAATAATTAGTTGAGTTATAGATTTATAGATAGTGGGTAATAACAGAACACCCAATGGAATAACTCATACTGTCCAACTCATTTATATGCGTACACTTCGTCATACATACATATATGTACATTTACATGTCCATACATATATGCCAATATACACACACACCCTCACATATATGCACATGTATTCTTATGTAATTCGAAATGTATTTCCATGTTTACATTTCATGATTAGTTCTCTCTGTTGATTTAATACTTTGGATTGATCTTTATATTGTATTATCCTGATTTTTTTCTTCTAAACATAGTTTGCATCTTTCCCTAAAACTATTGGAGGTGTTTGCAAAACCTAGAATTTTCCAATTTATTTGAGGATTCAGACCCTTTTCCTTCAATTCCCAATATATATATATATATATATATATATATATATATATATATATATATATATCATAATTAAGTATGTCATAAGTAAGTAATTCATTGAGTCTAGATGAAGCCTCAACAGATTGCAGTAACCAATGGACAGCCATTTCATCCTATATTTGGGACACATAAGCAGTGCGCATCCACTACTGAGAATTGAAACCTGGACAGTTACAATATCAGGCAAACGTCATATCAACTGTATCAATGGGCCTCGCTGATGAAGAGGTAACGAATTAGACTCGAAATGGTTGTCCAGTGCTTTCTGCATTCTGTTGAGGCTTCTTCTAGACTTGATGAATTACACAATATAGCGCCGGTCGATCACATATTCCGTGGTGGAACTCAAATGAGTTTCCCTTACCCATAGGACTGTGCCCCCACGAGCCAATACTATCCCCAAGCCACTCCATCCAGAGCATTAGAAGCCAGTTCAAGCAAGGATATAAAAGTGATAGAAATTATTAGGAGGATTTAAGATAATTATAATTAAGTAATTCATCTAGTTTTAGTTTAGTTTTTGCTAAATAACAGATTTTGTGAAAGAAATTTAGAAGAAAATTAAAAAAAAAATCTAGGATCTTTTGTTTGGTTGCTTGATTGGGGTGAAATGATTAACAAATTTTTAAAATGATGTTTGCACATAAGTGAAAGTAATGAAGCTGACTGGAATTTGAGCTCTGCTCACCAGCAAAATCTAGCAACAGTGAAAAACTGAATAATATTCATAGAAAAATTCAAGATATTAAGAATTTTTTTTTTTTTACTGTTGTTCATCTGATACAAGGCCCAAGAGCCACTCAAAGTAAAGGTTTGCTAAAAGAGGTTGTTGCATGAATGTAAGAGGAGGAGGAGGTAAAAAGTGCTGATTATGAAGATATGTAGGAAAGAGCATGGTTGACCCTAGACTTGTAGAGATTAAGCATGTAGTGGTTGAGGAGACATCCTATTGGGAGCCTGTTCTACAAAGCAACAGTTATTAGGAAAAAAAACTGTTTGAGTAGAACTTTCTGCTAACAATTGGAATACAGAGGAAATGTTGATTTCAGTCTGTTAACATAGCATGTTTGTGTTATAATGGTCCCGAACAGAAGTTAACATAATTTGGCTATGGAATGACAGTTGAGTCCAGAAATAGGTGTCCTTTATTGCCAAAATGGTAACTGCACAAGGATATACCAGAACTATGCAAAATCCAGAAGTTCTGATTATAGCACAAATCAAAAACTGCTACAACCAGTGCACAGAAAATATTAACATGGTCATACGATTTTCTTCTTTGTACCATGCCTCTTAAGATATGGGCGGTCATGGCTCTCTACAACTTTCTATCCTTTGTAGCACTTAGTATAGTTTGTCATTCCAACATTACTCTCAGTCTCTGTTCTGCCAACCATTTCCACAAGCTTGTTAAGTGGGTTACTTGCTATTTCCTTCTCTCCAGCTTATGCTCAGTATGTTCTGTGAATGTCAAATTCTCCAATCTCTCTTTCCTCATTATTTCAAGTGATCTCTCTATGATTTTAAGGGAAAGCATTCTTTTTGTTTCCATTTTTCTTAAGATTTTCTCATTACTCACATGTCAATCCATTGGATTCTCAGGCGATTGTCCAACATTCCCCTCCCATACAACAGCTTTTCTTTTTTTCTAATGAGAATTTCTTGTTTATTAATAAGTTTTTTTTAGCATTATGAATGCATCTTTTGCTATTTTGATGCTACTTTAGATTTTGGTGTCACCTTGTCTGCTGTTAATGAAGTGGAAAGACTATATTGAATCCATTGCTAGGTCAGCTGCTAAGAAAGTTGGTTCACTGTGTCATGCAAGGCAATTTTTCTCCAGAATCTGTCATCCATACCGTTTGTCCATGCTTAGAATATTGCAGCCATATATGGTCCGGTGCCCCTGCTATTTACCTTGAGCTCCTTGATAAAATACAAAGAAGAATCAGCAATATTATCGGTACTTATCTGATAGCTCAACTTCAGTCACTTTCCCATCACCATAAGGTTGCCTCTCTATGTCTTTTTTGTAAATACTTTCATAGTAACAGATGAGCTCTTTGCCCTGGTACCTTTATGGTGAGAGTTCATTATTTTTCAGACATTTTACAACCAGTGGTTGATGCCAGATGTGTTTCTGCCTCTTTCTGTGAATTGTTATTTCAATTTACAAACTTTGTTTATGTTAAGTTTCTTTTCTTATGTTTTTTACTGACTGACAGTTTTTTCTGTCAAAGTTTGATTTTTTTTTTTACCCTCCCCCAATTTTTATTTTATCCTTTTTTGCACTTATTCTTTTATTATTAGGTTTTTGATTTTTTTATTTTCTTTTATTTTTAAAAGCTATTTTTTAATATATTTTTCCATTTAATTTTCTGTAATCCCTGCTCAACTTTATTTTATTTGTTTATTTATTATTTTTACATGTTACTTCTGTCTTTATTTTTCTTTTTGTCATCCCATTAAATATGTGTAAAAATCTTCTATGTTTTTATTTGTTAAATTTTGTGTGTGTTTATTTTTTCTAATTTAACTTTTCATGTTCATTTTATTTAATCTGTCATTTTTTTCTTCTTAATTTTATTTTCAGTCTCTTTTGGCAAGACTTGTATTTCATTTGTTTTGGTTGGACTTGTTTTTGCGTAACATCAGCCGTCTTGTATTTTTAAGACTTGTCATTTTTACATATTTCTTTTTGTAGCATTTCATTTTATTTTTTACTATTGCATTGCGTGTGATTTTTCATTTTAAGTCTTTGCACCTCTAACTGTTTTTGTGTGCATTTGTGAATGATTAGTTTGTTATCGGTCTTAATTTTGTCTTTTCAATATATTTAATATTTGTTTACTTTTTCGTTTTTATTTGGAAAAAAAATGGTTACCTGAAGTAGGGGAGTCAAAAAATCTATTTGGACCCAATAATATTAAGACCCTCCTGATAAAGGTAAAAAATCTAATTCATCAGTTGACCTTAACAATGATTCAGTTGAAGGAATGGTGGCTGGAAAAAGCCAAAATAAGAAAATCAGCCAAAAAAATATAGTGGCTGAAATATTTGAAAGGAACAATGGAGACAAGTGACCCAAAAAGTATGGCAGCTGAGAAAAGCCAAAATTTGGTTAAATCTCAATCTTTAGAAACAATCAACAGAGATGACAGTGTGGTTGAGGTGAAAATCTCCTGCTGGAAGTCCCTTCCTAATTACAAAAAGACATCATTCTGAGAACAGAATATGAAGGTAGGTGGAGGACCCTGTATCAGTATGTGAGTTTCCTCCTCAGATCGTCAGGATTACTTGGCTGCATATCTATGCCAATTTGGACAGATACTCAGTGCTTCCTTTGGTGAACTGACTGGGGGATGGAGTTTTAAAATAATGATCAATCAGAAGGCTTTCATCTCCATCCTCAACTGTCTGGATGTAGAGGGCCAGAAAATGCCAATAATTGTAATCGTCCATAGACCAACTTGCTGGAAGTGTGGAGAGACTGGTCACCTCTCTTCTTCCTGCCCAGAGAAAAAGGGCTCTGGAGTCCTGGCCCCCACTGACCCAAATCCCTCTTTAGTTGAGTATGTTCTTTCTGTCTTGCTTGTAATGGGCATGCCAGCAACCAGGACTGGTGTGATAAAACCCCTGGTTGGGTCTGTCTCACAGCCCCCATTCCCCAAATAGCATTTGACTGCCATTCATATGGTTGCAGAGAAGGAGGGGGGAATGGCAGGTTATTGGCAGGTCTAGAGGGAAGCTCCAGGCAGCGGGACCTCATTCTACTAAGGTTCCTAAGGTAAAAGACACACACAGTCCCACTCACTCTACCAGCGCTAAGGGCAATTCTCTGACCAGCTAGGGCTGATCAAATTAGGATGCAAAAACTGAAATAGGAGCCTTCCTTTGAAAAGACTGAAAAACAAAAAACAAAGATTGAAAAACTTCCAAAATTAAAGGATGCCTTAAAAGAGAAACATATCCAGTTGGATAAAAGGATTGGCCCTTCTTACTCAGCACCATCTGTTGGACATCACCTCATGGCTCCTCCTCTAATAGTCATGTCTTTATCCTCAATTCCATCAAAAATGATCACCTTAAAACGATCCCCATTCCAAAACCTTCAACTAAGAAAAAATCTACCCCGGCTAATACACCTAATCCATCCCCTGCCATTACTCCCATCAGGACACCCCAAAAGAAATCTGAAAAACCTAAATGCCAACAAAATTTGTCCACAGATTCAGCCGAATCTGCATCAAAAAAGAAAGCATAACCCGTTTTCAATACTGGTGAAGATGTCTGCCAGATATCACAAGAACAACAAGAAAAAGCTATAATGCAGTCAAAATAATTAAAGTTTTAC
The DNA here is from genome assembly GCA_964036315.1 of Acanthosepion esculentum. NCBI lineage: Eukaryota > Metazoa > Mollusca > Cephalopoda > Sepiida > Sepiidae > Acanthosepion > Acanthosepion esculentum. The sequence continues at coordinate 88,743,767 of OZ038479.1, forward strand.
AAACTTTAATGAACCTCAAAAGTATCAATGGACTCAATGTTGAAAACCTGAGCAATATCCGAAATGCCAAAAGACTGTTAATGGTCATAAGATCTGGTGCCAGAGGTCAACAAATTTGGCAAATGATTGAGGAGTCTTTTGCAATGATGCTTTTGCAACTTTTCCAGCTTTTCTAACGATGTCTCAGCCCAAAAATTAAATCCCAGGTTTTGTTCACACTACTCTGTATAAAGCATTGAAATTAACATTTCCCTGGGACATTAGCAGCCTGTGTCTTGATGGTACCATCAATTGAGATGGGCACCAGATGAATGGAACAGGCTGTCGGTGTCCTCACCCCAGCCATATTAAATGCAGAAGAGCAACCCAAATCAATTTCATAATGGCATGCTGGTTAGCTAGCGTGAATACCCAAGGCCTGAGGTTGGAGTCTCACAGGGTGAGGTTCTCTCATGACCTTCAGCTTTTCAGGGTGAATACATGTTGTGTGCAGGAGACTCGTTTTTCAACTTGAGATTCTGAGGGCATTATGTCTAGAGGGTTGGTCCTCTATTCAGCATGTTTTAATGGTTGCTTGAGAGGTGTCTCTTGGCTGGTGTGCAGGTCTTTGAAGGCTGCGTGTGTTCTTGTCTTCGCAGATTCAGTGGGCAGGCTTTGTGTACTGGATGTTGCCATAAATGATAAGCTCTTTGTCTCATTGAGTTTATGCACCAAATGACCATTCTGAACAGCCTGATTTGTTTCAGTGGATTGAGCCGTTTTTGACATCTCGTCAGGTAGATTTAGTGGGGAATTGGAATGTGGTCCTTGCATAGAGCTTATAGGGTCAAATTTGGGTACTACCAATCTGGACATGAAACCATTTCAGGACTTTATTGATAACTTTGATCTTGTTGATAAGTACCGTATGAACACCCTCAGGAAGTAGTATGGACTTGGACAAATAGGGGTGGCTTGGCTACGGAGGTGCGTTCTAGCTACCTCAACTGAGTCTTAGTCAGGAGAGTTCATGTAGGGTGTCCAATTTTTCACTATATAGTTTATTCGGATCATAGGTTGTCCGAGTCTGTGTAAAAGATAGGCCTATCATTTACCCTGAGGTGAGTACTCCTTCTATCGTGAATGTCGTATTGCTCTGAAACACCTCTTACAGGCATCAAATGGCCTCTTCAACATCAAGGTGTTGTATTGAAGAACATTATATTATATGTTAGTTAGGTGAGCCATACATGATGATCTGATTGATGAGCTCAGTCTTACAAAGCAGGAGGCTCAATATGGCTGTGGGCACCTGGGTTGAAATGCCTCAATAACAATGAGGCATCACTCACCTGGCTGGTGATTTGAAGCGCCCTCTGGGTTAGTAAAAGACTTTGTTCGGTGGGCTTGGAGAAATCTCCAAACTGTGTTTGTTGTAATGGAGAGGTTGAGACCCTGGGTCACACCTTCTTTTATTGCAGAGTCGTAGTGCCATTGTGCAAGTTTGTTGATGTCATCATGGTTCGCATGCTGTGCAGAAAGTTCTTTGACCCCAAAGCCAGTTCTGCCTGTAGCAATGTGGTACCACTGTTGACGAAGGCTGAATACCATGTTTTCTTTTGCTTACTATGTGTTATGAGAGTTGTGATTTGGACAGCACTTCAGAATGGGGTGAGAAGTTCACTTCTTCCCAACTGATCTTGTACTTTAAGCATCAGCTTAAAGTCAAGATTAGGATGGAAAAGTTGTGGCTCCTTTCAACACAATTGGCAAATGGTGGGTGAATCTTGCACATTTGTGTCAAGTGAAAGAGGCTGACTTGAAGTGGCACTTTGATGCCAGTTAGACATCAGAATATCTTTCTCTCTGTGTTGTTTTATGCCCCTCCCAAACAATGAATTGTACATATAGAGACTAGTTAGGACTTCATGGAGTTTCTTAGATATTTTAGTGGATGAAGTAAGAATGGTAAGTAAGAATGTGTTTTTTTGGTGTAAGGAATATAGTTGTATGTTTGGGTCAGAGTTTGTGGCTAGCTAAGTTTAATGTTAAGACAGAAGAAGACCGTCTTTTTCCCCATTCTCCTTTTTGGCCTTGTGCCACATTTTGTATACATTATGAATAAATAATGCTCTTCACTGTGGTACCTAGATGCTTTGAAATTTACTGCAGTAATAGACTGGCCTCAAGATTTAATCAATTTATTAGGTTGGTGCAAAAATAATGTCGTTTTTTGACGTTCAACTTCATGTGAGAAAACAACATTATTTTTGCACCAACCTAATACATGAATTCTATGCTAACAGTTTCTTTTCTCCCACTTCGTGCTTGTGGAACTCCCTTCCAGCTCCATCCTTTCCAGCCAACTTTAATCTGCAAAGATTTAAATGCAATGTCAATTGCTATCTATTGTCCTCCTGAATACTCTTTTCTCTTCTCGTTCATTATTAATGTTTCTGTTCCTAATTCTTCCACACCTTGTAACCCCTTGGGTCTTAGTTGCTTTACTTTTTTGCATGGGGTGAAACTGATTAAAAGAAATACTTAAATTTTTATACTTGCATGGTTTTGAAATCTCCAGTTAATAGTTTGCATTTTGCAATGTTTTGCATGCGGACAATGATAAGTTCCATCTTTTTAAAATTGAAGTCATAAAATACATGATACAAAAAATATATTCAATAAGGCAATAATATAATTATAATAAAATATTAAGTGAATTGTAATAAATATAGAATGAAGGAATAAACTCTGAATTAATTTAAAAATAATGAGAATGAAATTGATATATATTCACAAAGCTGAATACTGAAATGTAAAAGAATAGGGGTCAAAACTAAAGTAATTGGCAGAAAAGAATAAAATAAAGGAAGGGAATAACTTAATCAGTGTGGTGGCAAAACACAGTGTGTCCAGAATGATAAAAATTGCTGTGAAGCTTGATGAATTTAAAAAGTGAATTAACAGAAGAAAAAAAGAAAAGAAAATGCTGAATGACAAGCCAGTGGAATAATGCCAGGTCTTAATAACACTATGAGACTACAAAAGCAGAATTATAAACTAAACAATGTGATAGGAATGGCAGACCAACACAGAAAACTGAACATCAAGATGAGAATTAAGAGAAATAAAAAAAAATGAACAGCAATGAAAAGAAATAGCAGATAATGTCAAAAACTTAAACAAAGAAACTGAAATAATTACAGTAAAAATTGTTGAAAGAAATAAGAATAACAATGCATTTCATGAAGTAAAGTGACAAGACTACCAAATTAGGGAGAAGAGAAGAAAAAAACACAGGTCCAAGAAATTGAATCAGATAATGACATTATCAGAATAATGCTCCAAACTTAAATAACATAAAAATATGGAGAAGGCAAAAACTAAAAAACTGAATCCTTGTTTGATGTTAAGAGAAAAGAACCAGAAATTGAATAAGACAATAACATTTGGAAGACAACACCAAAAGCCGAACAAAGAAATAAAACTCTTTTGCAAGTATAGCACAGTGGTTAGAAGTTGGGTTAACACATAAAATAAAACCTTCACCTTAGATTAATGAGGACCTCATAAATTTGTGTAAGAGTCAACAGTTTTTGTTCCACTGTTTTCATAACTTGGTTCCTTGATATTTTTAACCAGAAGAGTCACTTACTTTTTAAAAACAAAATTACAACAAAGCAAGGCTTATTAACCTTTCATTAATACTGTGTAGTGTTGGAACACACCACAAAATATTTTTCCTTAATATTTCATGATCATCAATCATATGACTGGGTGTGGTCATGGGGTTGTTGCACAGGTGTGCAACTCACCAGTTCACTCCACATATCTTGGTTGAAAGCCAAAGAGGTATTATTCATGCTCAGTGTGTCTTGGGCAAGTAGACATAGTGGAGTCCATCTCTCTACAGGTCAAACTACAGCTGAAGTCTTGCCTTGGTCACAGACATCATTGACATTGATTCCAAGTGGGTTGGGTTTATAATTGTTCAGCATCACTCAGAAATGTACACACCACAAATTAAACCAGTATATTATATATATATATATGTTTACAAGATGCATCAGAAAGGTATATGTTGGAGGCATTTGTGTTGTATTTTGCTGGTGGGGTATGTAATACTGTCTCTTTAAAAATTCTTGCAATTTAAACATAATTCTGTTATTACAAGTATATGGTTATATGACTGAGTAGTTAGAATGTTCACTTTTCTACTATGAAACTTGGATCTCACTATAGTCAATTTGTCAGGGAGTTAACTTTTTGATGTTGCCAGCCTGGGGAGATAATCCCATCATGAAGAACCATTAGAAAATGCCTGGAAACCATGTATAGATTGACCCAAACATTGTAAGTAAAATTGGGTAGATGGAACTGTTAAGAAATGATTGATTGTTGTGCTAGCACAAAATCAAAAGTCATTATGAAAAAGGTATTGAGCATGCTGCCTTGCTCAAATTGTTGATAATTGCCAGAATATGCACTCTTTCTCAGAAACTGTAACTCAGGTCCACTCAGCTTACTTGCCGTATAAGCCACATATTAGCTCTGTAGATGTTGAACAAACACAAATGTACTTGAGCAGGCACTGACAATGGCTATTTTTACAAGTGTTCATATTTTGTAGACAGAAACTTCAATTTAAAACATAAAATTATGTGGTTTTATTATTTTATTTAATTATTATATTATTTTATTTAAACATAATTATTTTGTGTTATTTTCCTAAATTGCAAAATAGTATTCAGAATTTCCACAGGACCAGTAAAAAATCTTTATAAAAATATTTATGTTAGTCTTTGAAGTGCAATAGTCTTTAAACAAATTCACTGGCAAAAATGGAAACAAGGTTGAAAGTGGAAATCTCATTGTTATCAATTCAAGTTTCTTTACTCTAAAATCTACCCTAAAAAGTAATGAATCTTTTCTTTTTTAATCATTTCATTATTTCACCCCAAGCAAGGCTAGAATGCAGGGTGTTACTGGGAGTGAAAGAGAATGAGAAGAATTTAGTAAGCAGAAGTGAGGGAAAGGACAATAAAAGGACAAGAATCAGGAAGACAAAAGATGGCAGATAACGTTGCATTTAAATTTTTAAGATTGCAGGTGGCAGGGAAGCAAGATGTCTGAAGCAAGTTCAGCTAGCAAGAAGTGTGCGAAAAGAAATTATTAGAATAGAACTGATGGTTGCATCTAGCTAGTTCAAAAGTAAAATGGGGACACAGTTGCCTAACTAGATTTAATAGCATGTTTAAATTCATGTAGTCAAGACACCAAGGAGAAGAGCTCATCAAAACAATCACTGTGAAAATATTTGTAGAAAAGACAGAGGGAAGCCAATACATGTTGGTGGAAAAGTGATTGAAGTTGAGATGCCAAGTCAGAATTGATTACATTACAAACCGTTCTTTAAATGTTGTCAAAAATCTCGAGATCTATAGTAGAAACACCAGGCCAGATATGGCAGCAGTATTAAATGCACAGTTGAATGGTAGATTTATAAATGTGCAAGATGGATTCTGACAGGAAGAACTGTCTTGCACAACACAGTGAACGAAATTTCCTAGCAGTCAATCTAGCAATTGATTCAATATAATCACTTCACTTCATGTCAGGGGAAAACTTAAGCCTAAGAGGGCTTAATCAGGTTAATTTTTATCTGAAGATTCTTCAGAGACTGGGTTAACAAAATATTTATTATTATTATTATTATGATAAGAGGTTAACAAACTCATATACTAATGATACATAATTATACAAACTAATGTGTTTATCATGCACAAACAATAAGCTTATGTGTTCATCATAAAGTAGTAAACGGATAATGGGCTTAGCATACTGAGTCATTACTTATTAGGCATATAAGAAGAGCTAACAAGATGAATTGAGTCTCTAGAGCCAACAGACTGACAGATTTAGCCTAAGCTGCTGTATCCTATGAAGTTAACAGGCTAATAGATTTACTTTCCAGAGAAGATTGTCTAACATGGCTAACTATTGTGTATATTCAAAAAGATAATAAACAAACATGTTCATCACACAGATCTAACAGGCTATTGTCAATAGGTCAAAGGGTTGACTGGCTAACATGTTTGATATACAGGGCTAAAAAAACTAATGTTCACCCCAAGCAAGGCAAAAGGCCATTAAGATGCCTTTGGGTTACTGAGAATAAAAGTATATAAAGAAAGAAAAACATTATTAAGGAGCAAGAACAATAAAAAAAAACAGGAATTAAATAAACAGAAGATAACAATTGACTGCATTTAAATTTGACTGCAAAGCAAAAAGTTGGAAGAGAGTTTTACAAGTGTAAAATGTGAGAAAAGAAATTGTTACAGAATTGTCCTTATGATGACATCCAGCCATTTCAACTGTAAAATGATGAGACATTGCCACCAATCTTGTACTGCACTTAAATTCATAAACCCTAGATACCATAGAGGAAAGTTTTTACCATTACGAACTAATTTCTGTGTAAATTTCTAGCATGTGGAGTTATCATTATTTATATGTGAACTATTGTCCTTGTCTTTGATGCTATTATCAGAGCATTTCCAGACTTCAGGTGCTTGTCAATCTGAATAATCTTCAAGGAATAAATGATTCAGTTTGAAATTTCATGAAGTCTGACCATGTTAACAAACACCTGATGAAAGTTGGATAACAGCTGAAATGTTGTGACAATAACAAAAAAGGTGAGGACAATAGTCTGCATGTAAATAATTTAAATATTAAGAACTTTTATTTCCATGGGCTGTGTCCCCTCAGGATGTGCAATCATAACTCTCTACAATTTCCTGTCTATTGTAGCTCTTAGTAAAGTTTGTCTTTCTGCTATCTCTCCTAATCCCTGTTTTTCCAACTATTTATACAAGATTGTTAGGTAGGTTATGCGCTGTTTTCCTCTGTCCATCTTATCTTCAATATATCCAGCAACTGTAAAATTTTCTAAGTGATCTTTCCACATTATGTGCCTTAGAAATCTCAACTATGTTTTTCTGATGCTACATATAAGTGTCCTTTTATTTCCATTTTCTCTAAAACTGCATAATTTCTCCCCTGTTCAGTGAATGGTACAGGATAATCAATATTATATAACAGTTTAATATTCTTTTCTTTGTTCCTAATTAAATTTTCTTGTTTCTTAGCTTTTGAAAGACATCTTTCACTACCCCAATATGCCTTTGGCATTTGTCGTTACTTTTTTCATCCTGTTAAAACATTTACTCAATATTTAAATCTTTGTAATTGCTTGATTTTGGTATCTCCAGTTTGTAATTTGAATGTTTGGCTGTTCCTTTTTCTGACAACTATGCATTTTATCTTCTTAGAACAGATGCTTAGTCACTTTCCTTTACTAGTTCAGTCGGACTTCCTGTAGTTTCCTTTCTATGTCTGTTATCAACACTGTGCCATCTGCATATCCTATGTTGTTAACATTGTGACAACCAATAATGAATCCAGGTAGGATTATCTCAGGATTGCTTCACAATAAATATTGAATAAACCTAGAGAGAAAACACATTCTTGTTTTAGAGTACTTTCTGTTTTTGCATATTTACTGAATTCATTTTCCAACTGTATGCAGCACATTTTGCTTCCAGTATCTGTTCTATATTATTCTAATATCCTTTACAAATAAATCAAGCTTACCCAGGAATTCAAACAGTTTTTTTGTGATATACTTTATCAAACACTTTCACGTAATGCACTAAAAAGTTTCATTTATACGGGAATGGTATTTGAGTAATCTGTAAACACTGTTAGGAGCAAACAGCTTTCATGTGGATAAAGAATCAGTTTGGAAAATATACAAAAAGCTGAGTAAGACACAGATGTATTTTCTCATCAGATTTATTCAACTTATACAACCAAACAATCAGAAGAAAACCAGAAGACCTACCAAAAGTTATTAGCGGACATAATTTTAATACCATAAGATATGCAGAAGACAGTGTTAATGGCAGACATATTTTAACTAATTTTCACCTGTACAAGGCCCAAGAGCCACTCAAAGTAGAGGTTTACTGAAGCAGCAAGTGTAACAGACAGTTCATAAAGAAATATGGAAAAAAGAACAGTTAACCCTAGATTTGAATAGGTTAAGATTGTAGTGGCCAGGAAAGCATCCTAGTTCCACAAAGTAACGGTTTATAGGAAGAAACTGGTTGAGTGGAACTTACTTCTTACTAATGAAATATGGAGGGAATGAAGGTGATTCAACTCCATGTATGCAGCAGATTTGGTGGAACTAAGTAATGTAGCATATTTGAATATTTTTCATGAAAATAGCAATAGAGTAGCGAGAGGCTTGCAACTTTTCATCTTTGAGAAAGGAGTTTACGAATAAGGCCACACAGTTGCTTTTGAACTCTATCAAGCCTGGAAAGACTAGGCAGCTCCATCCCAGATATGGCAGCAATATTCTGTTTTCAGCCTGATCTGGCACTTGTAACATAACAGGTGTTAAATCTTGTATTATACAGAATATAGCATGAAGTTTATTATGTAGGGCTAACAATGTAAAATATTTCTTCCATTAGGTTAGAAAGCAAATATCTTCATCTTAGTAACATGTTTATTATACAGGGTTAACAAGCGGCAAGTTTTCTCTATGGCAGAGTATAGTTCTTTTCTCAGTGAGCTTGACAGAGTAATTATTCTGAAGTCGTATATCGAGCAATATATAACACCTGAATCATATCCTCAATTTTTTAGTGCCACTTTATATTTTATGCCCATTAGATCGATCACTGTCTGTTTTTGCCCCAAGATAATTCTAAAGAATTTCCTTCCTTTTCTTCATGAATAAATAAAATGTTCGACATTACCCAAATTTTCTCTCTTTGAACCATGATACAGCCATGCATGAAAGTAGATTTGTGTGTGTGAGTGCCTGTATGTGTTTGCCAAGTGATTTATGGGCTTCAGACACCTTGTAGAGAAATAAATATCAGATTTTGATTTACTAATTATTTATTATTAGTATTATCTGGGTCTTATTTTTTTCTGCTTCTTCTTTGTTTATATGATTATTATGCTTTTCTGTCTAGTATCAGAGTGTTGCGTTTATTCAGTCTTTTACCCTGCTGAGCTGTGATCAGTTATGCTAAAGAAGAAACAACAGGTAGGTTAGGTTTAAGGCTCCAAGTTCTCCATAGAGAATTTTCCTATAGGACAATAGCATAGTAGATTAAAGCGATTATTTGTGAATTTAGTGACATAGTAACTGCTAGTCAGTGTGTACTTTGACTGAGTGGAAACAGAATGAACAATAACTTAGCAGTACTACTAATTCAAACTAGATGCAATATCCTTAGACATGGCCTGTTGAACGAGAACATCTACCCCCATAGATTAAATAAAGGGTTCAGTTTGAAATTGCCTGTAGGTAGCCTGATTTGCTATAGACTTTATGAAGGCCAGAGGGCACAATGGCAGAAATGTTGTGATAACAACAACAAAGATGAAGATAATAGTCTTCATGTAAATAGTGTAAATAAAGAAGAAACTTATATAATAATATGAAGTAGGAAAGAACTTGGAAAAGTGATAAAGATGAGAAGGCCAGGGAGTAAAGTTGAAATAAGAATGGTAGAAAGAATGAAAAGAAAACCAGGTGAATGGAAAAAATATGCACATATATGAGAGCTAGGTAAGGGACAAAAGAAAGATATATGCTTGCTCACTGGTTAATTGAAAAGCAGGTATGGCTAAAACAATGTGTAAAAACTGCAATATGTTAAAATTCTTTGTTTAAGTGATGTTAGGTGATTTTTCAGACATATAAACTTTTGTCAATATTCTTGTATTATTTTGAAATATTATTTTCATCTCAACAATTCAGTCAGTTAAGTGCCATACATGATTACACACTTGGATAATCATGTCTCTTTCTATCCATTGACTAGGCAGAAGATTTTCCTGCAGTAGGTTGCCATTTCTTTCTGCAATAGACTGGTTGCCAGTCTGTCCTGCTATTCAACCCATAGCCGAAGGGAGAAGAGATGGATTCATACCTTTTCCAAGGATATTTGCACAAATAAATAAATACAAATAAGTAAATGCAATGAACTTGACTGAAATCTGAACTTGGCTCTCCAACTGCTCCTTCTGAGCAGATATCCATTACACCACAGTGCACATCTCGACAATTACTCAACTCAGAAATGAAATACTAAATTATGTCAACTCTTGTTGAGTTATTTACTGATGATTTTATATGGAGCACACAAAACTTCCTACTCAGTAATAATGGTCAACTTCATTAACCATTACTTGATGACAAGGTAACATTCTTTACAGATGGACAAAGTGAGGGAACAATAAATAGTGAATGAAGTAGAAAATATTTGTGTATTCCTAATTCATTTCTCACATATGAAATTAATCTATATTAGCATAACATTTAGGTGAAATCATGGATGAAGATTGGAAGAGATAAGGGAGATAATTAGAAGATACAGGTAAAAGGTGAGAGAACAGCTGGTCATTACTGAGAATTGAGTGACAACAAGTCCCTTCAAATCTCAGTATGCTCACCAGCTCTAAGAATGTCATTACAATTTCAGCTTTATCTCAAATTTTCAATTCATCTGATTATGATTCCATTGTTTTTTTGTAGTGTTCCCAGTGCAACTACTATTATGAGAATGATTCTATCTTCATATTCTGTATCTTCCTCCCTGGCAAGATCCTGGTATTTCTTTCATTCTCTCTTTCTCCTGTGGACACATCTATATTCATTAACTGGCAGGTTCTTTGTTTTTCTTATTCCCAATTTTCTGATCTGGTTTTCTTGTTTGGATGAGGTAGCCATTCTGGATATCAAAATTCCAGATTATTTCTTTTATTATCATTATTGTTATTCTTTATTCTATTTCTTTCTTCCAACCATGTTTACTTGTTAATAGTGTTAGTTCTTGTTCTTTTTTCCTTTCACTTTTGTTATCATTCCATGTGGCTTTTTACTACAATTAATGATACAACTACTGCTACTAAATAATCATAATAAAACACTATACAGGTGATTTCTCAATCATTTTTAATATCATTTTTTATACAATTTCATAAATTTCTAAATCTAACATTTTGTATGCAAATTTCTTCTTTTCTTCAAATTTCTTCTTCAAATTCATTTTGTTCCTTTCTTTTTTAATTTCTCCTTTTCTCATTTTAATTCTTTAGATTTTTTCTATTATTATTATTATTATCATACTTTTTATTCTCCTTTTCCTCCCTTTCCTATTTTTATTCTCATTCTTATCTTTTTTATATCCTTCACTTTTCTTGTTTCTTCTTTACTCTTTCTCTTCTTTTACATTTCTTCTCCTTGCCCTATATTATTCTTTTACCTTCTCTTTTCCTTTTTCATTCTCCTTCTCTGTCTTCTGTTTCTTCTTTTTCTTGTTCTTCAATTTGCATCCTTGCTCTTTCTTCTATGTTGGCATTTAAATTATCGTGATTTCCAAAGATGTTCACAACTTTTGTATTCATTCATCTATTCTGATTTCTTCATTTTCTGCAATATTTCTTTCTTCATTTTACTTATTAAATTTTTCTGTTATTCTGTGCAGATGTTTTGCATAGTAATAATATTATCAATTTCAGCAACCACTTTCCTGTTGATTATTCACAGAATTCTATCATTTCTTACTGTTAATTCACTCCAACCATGGCACCTTAAAGTTTCACTTAACTTTAGATTATTGGAATATTCATTTTGATGTTTTGTTTGCCAGCCTTCTTGTTTGTTTGTCTGTTTGATAGTGCTATTTATTAGCATTTATACAGTAGATCCTTGATTTAACAGACTAATAGGTGCAAAGAGATGTCCATTAATGCTGAAAGTCCTTTTAAATCTTAATATAACCTCATAACCTCAGGCATTTTTTAATGTAAAAAAATCTCTTATAAAGAATTGTACAACTTAAAATTATTAAATTATAATAAAGAATATGTTATATTTACTCAGATTTTTGACAATGTCATTCAGTGATTCTGATTTTTTTTCAGCTGTGACCCAAAATCTTGTCTAAAATCTATAATGGAAAGTTAAATTCTCGTATATAAGATTTATTTTAGGCATAATGTGAAAAATATTGGTTATTATAGATGAAATGCTCAGATATCTTTATTTTGTTTTTAAATTTGGCCCATCCCAATCTCAACTCTGTGATAAGGTCC
>OZ038479.1:88758437-88793437 GCA_964036315.1 Acanthosepion esculentum
ATCACTTACTCAAACAGATTTGCTGACTCTGATGGACTGCTTTTCTGTTGCATGTGATGAGTCAAAATAACCAGCACCTTGCCAACCATACTACTCATCCACCATCTACAGTAATAGGAAGAAATTAAAGGTTGTGGATAAGTTTGTATATCTTGATAGTACACTGTCCAGAGAGTGTTTTGGATGAGATCAATTTTAGGCTTTCAAAGATCTTTGATGCATATAAAAAGCTGGAAGATAAACTTTGCTTGCAATCAGATATTGGAACTAGCACCAAAATAAGCATGAACCAAGTGTGTGTGTGGTTATAATTTTGCCATGTAGGTATGAGATGTTGTTGTATATTCTGTGCCTGGAATATTTCCACCAGAAGGGCTTGCAAGGTATTATGTAAATCTTGTGTAAGTTTCATATGCCAGACAGATTTGCTGCAGCAGGCTAAAATATACAGCATAGATTCTATGAATTTGAAACAGCAGCATAGATGGGCTGGTCATGTGGTGCACCTTTGGGAACAACTGACTCCCAAAGCAAGTACTCTATAGTAAACTGGTTCAGGGAAAATGCTTGCAATTCAAAACTAGAAAAAGAAACAAAGATTATCTGGAGGGCACACTGAAGGAAGTCAATATTGATGTCGACACCTGGGAAAATCTAGCATCAGACAGAAATCAGTGGAGGAATCTGATTGCTTCAGGTGATAACAACATTGAAACCAAATACGTAGTATATTGCCAACTAAAACATGCTGCAAAATGTATAGAAGATTTTCAAAAACAGGATCAAAGCAATCCATAACATGCATTGAGTGTTACCATGGATGTTGATCAAAAGCTACCCTCACAGTGTCACACTAGCAGGGATGCCAGATATCAGCAGAACATGCAGCTCAGTTCTGCACGTGTCATTGGCAATAGGGTGCGTTGATTGATAGGAAGATTGCAGCATCATTTTAAATCATAGCATCTAAATGAAAAGGCATCCGAAGGTGGGGTTCACTGCTGTACTAGTGGAGAGAGTAGTGTGTAGGTCACTAGCTGGATTGAAAAAATACCTTAGACACTATAGTGAAATATATAAGGATGTGTTTCTATTTATAAATGAGATATGGTTATGATCTGATAGAAGTTGGTATCAACAAGATGTAAAATATTTATAATTTCAGTTTATATTAGTTGATCATTTGGTAGTCTATCAGGAGGTAAATAAGAATATAATTGCTTTTTTGTGTAAATATTTTATCTTCTGACTGATGCAATAACATTTGTATAGATGCATGTGTGTGTGTAGTACAGTTCTCTTGAAGTGTGACTCAATATTCAAATCTTTTTTTTATTTCTACTTATTAATTATAAGTTTATATTTTTTATTTTATTGAAGTAGAGGCTTTCACTTTTTCCCAGAACTCACACCTTGTTTTATTTCCTATAATTATTGGATTTTACATTGTCTCAACATTAGTTTAGTTATTTAAAGTTGAATTCTGTTAAACGCATGTGTATGTGTGTATCTGTTTGTATGACTGTAAGTGTTTTTGTTAGTTTCTTGTTCCATTGAAACTGGACTTAAAACCTTTCTCAGAACTCACGCCTTGTTATATTTCTTATGTATGTGTACATGTGGCATTTATTATATTTCTTATGTGTGTGTACATGTGGCATTTGTTATATTTCTTATCTATGTGTACATGTGGCATTTGTTATATTTCTTATGTGTCTGTATATGTGGCATTTGATTATTTCATTCCACTGAAGTCAGATTTAAAATCTTTCTCAGAACTCATGTATTGTTATATTTTGTAGTGTGTGTGTGTGTGTATGTATGTTGTGTTTTATTTTATCATTCTGATGAAGTCAGATTTAATATCTTTCTCAGAACTTGCACATTGTTCTCTTTCTAATTATATATATTTTACGATATTACATTGAAAACCTGTAAAATTGCTACACAACTGCAGTCGTGTTTCATCGTACCTGGATATATATATATATATATATATATATATATATATATATATATATATATATATGAATGACAAAGTTGCAAAAATGTTGTGTAACGTATTTCATCATTTAGAAAGATTTCACCAGATTAAAGTAATGTTTTTGTTGATGGAATTGTATATGTGTAGGAAGAGAAGCTATAAAAACACAAGGTCTGTTCCCGATAGGAAATGCTGAAGATGTTGGAACACTGGAATTTAAAATTTTAAAATTAATATTTTTTTCATGTCTGGGCATATAGTCTAACTGATATTTTATATATATATATATGCACATCTCTGTGTGTTTGTGTCAGTTACTTTATTGTTCTGTTCAACTGAAGTGGGAATTAGAACTCAAAACACTTTGCCCTTTTTCCAGAATTTGTCATGAATCTTGAGATATATTGTTAGCCCTGGAGACCAAATATGTCAGCCATATTCAATCTACAGACAAATGGTAGATTTATAAATGTGTAAGATGGATCCTGACAAGAGTTAATAAATTAAAATGTTACCTACTATTAAAAAATAGAAATACCCATGAAAAGTTCATGGTTTTCCTATTTGAATTTTCTGATAAATCATAATTCTTAAATTAACCATCTTCTGAATGACGTAACTATAAAATACCTGTAAAAATTCTCCTATTGCATAATTAAATCTTTGAGCTTAATAACTTTAACCAAATATCCCAATAACAATCATAAATAGGAATTTTGATCATTATTTAAAGAAGTAAGAGGATACAAATGAAAAGATTAAAAATTTACAAGTTTTACATTTCACTGAAGCAGACATTGAATCCATGAGATTACCCCCTCTTTATTCCCATTATTTCTTTCTTTTTCTTACTAAAACCTAAAAGGGTCTCTGATATGTCTTTCTATCTTTCCTCACAGCACATGGTCAAAAAATAGAATATTTCATTATTAATTATACTGTATTGGCTGGGCATAATGTATGTGCTAACTAAGGAACAAACACAATTTAATATGATTTTACCTATTTTAAATGAAAATATTACTTTTTTCTTTGACGTTTTTCTTTACCCTCAAACTGAAGTTATGATTATTCTGCCATGAATTGTCTTACCTATAATTTCTTCTTTCAACAATTGTTTTATGAAGGTTTAAAAATAATTTGGAAGCTAAAGTTAGTTTAATTATGAATGTTACTTCAGAGGTAATGTTTTCTATTTTATTTTGTTGTTTCATGAGATGAGAGATTGACATTCATGGATTGGAAATCAAAATTGAATGTCCTCACAAATAAATCATAACATAATTTTGCCTAATACTATCAGCAAATGAGTGGTAGTTTGACAAAATGGCATCTGATATGAATGTTTGAACAAAGTAGAAGTGTTAATCTATAAAAAAATGCATGTTTTGCCATTCAGCAATGATTTCTAAACATTTATGGAGACCAAACAGTGTGTATAAGTGCAATTAAGTGTTAAATAAAACATTTCATCACTAGTAATAGCAGTGTTTGGGACAAGCAGAGTGGTCTACTTTGTCAGGTTATAATAAAGAAAAAGATATATAAATGGCAATTTTTAATTTCATTATTGTAGATACACAATATAATTGACAATGACATTGTTTTTTACCTTCTAAAATCAACAAAGGACAAAAAATGTAAAACAAAGAACTGTCCTTTCCAATATTGGACAGTTGGCAACCCTTGTAACAAGCCACATTTCAGGCCATCCTGTCAACACAAAAAATGTTTAGTACATGCAAAAATACTTAGCTGATCTAGGATTGACACTGGAAAATAGTGTGGTGAAAACTTGCTCTATCTAATATTGTAATTATATTTCCTGTGTCTGTTATTGTTTCTGTGGAAATAAAAAGGAGACATTATTTCCAGAGTGTTGCCCTTATATCAGAACATTTAAAATCAGTGTCAGCACACCTTTTGTTCATTCATGATATTCTCTATTTCAACCTGAAAAATTCAGTATTATTGTTGGATGATATAATAAATACTATTTACAGCAGAAGTTCTAAAGTTATTGTGATTTAAGTTTGATGGAATGGTCAGAAATAAGGATATGCTAAATAAAGTTGCATCTCTTTTTTATTTAGTTTAGATCACCCATTACAATGCCAAAGGGCCACTCAATGTAAAGGAATACTAAGTGATATTATTGTAAAGGAAGGGGACTTGAAGAGGTTAAGATTGTAGGAATCAGGGAATCAACCTCTTGGGAGTCTGTTTCACAATGTAATACTTTTGGAGGAGAAGCTGTTTGAGTGAAACTTAGTCTTTACTAAAGGAACATAAAGAGAATATGGATGATAGTGTGAGTCCTAGCTGTGACGGTCTGAACTGGTGGGACAAAGGAATGTAATTTGCAGGAATATTTGCCATAGATATAGTCAGTGAGTAAGTGAGAGGCTAGCAACGTTTGTCTGTGTGATAAGGGTTGCAACACGGAAAATAATTCACCACTCACAAGGCTGCATAAATGCTCTTGAACTGGACAGTGAGGACCAGCCAACACCAGCCCAGATATGGCAACAATGCTCCATTCTTTAACTCTTGTAAAGATAAAGTTAAATGTTTTAAGAATATTATCATCAATCTCTGTTTTAACAAAAAGAAGACATGATCAATGCCATGTACTCATTGTGTGTTTTTGATCCATTTTGCTTCTGTAGGAAGGTCAGGGGATACAGTTTAAACTGGATTTCCACACAAAGATGCATCTTTAAAATATTTTTCATTTTTTTCTGATTTTTAAAATCTATTTTGATTGAGTCAGCAGCTTTTGAACTTATTCTTTGCATTAATATGGACAAAGTGAATTAACAATTCTGTATAACACTGCAAAAGTTTTTTGTCAGCTGTGCATATTATTTTGAAGGGGAAAAAATCAGGAGTTCAGTTTATAAAGTGTAATTGATCAAATTTCTGATAATCAAGTTTACACACAATTTTAAGATTTTTTGGAAAAACATGAAGACTCAACCTTGAGCCATTTCTCAATGTGTTTTATTTCATTTGCTTCTTTGTTTCTCTTAGTCATTTTTATTGTACCTTTTTGCACATTCTCTAGTGCATACTCATGCTTTCACATTACTATCTTTTTCATTTGATAATGCATCCATACAGAAAGAGAATGTGTGTGTGTGTGTACACATACACACATATATAGATGAGGTTTATTTAGGTAGCAAGTAATCATCCAAACAAGTATAATTAAAAAGAACTTACAAGGTCTGTCTAATATTTATATTCTACTTTCCAAACATGTTGTTGAGTATTGTGCTCATAGTTGTGGATTACTCTCTGAAGTTTGTATATATTTTTTTATTTTTGTTCAAGTACTTTCGATTATCACAGTCATTATCAAGAACCAATGTGGTGTCTGTATGGTAGTTAAAATTTCTTTGTCTCATCCTGGTATTCTTTTGGAAACTGGGAGTTTGAAATGATCTGGCATGACATCATGTGTAATGGCTATTGGGAATAGCCAAAAGCACTTGAACAAAATATCAACTTCAGAGAGTTTGTCCACAACTTCAAGCACAATATTCAACACCTTATTAGAAAATTGGAAAAATATAATAAAAAATTAAGGTTCTTTTTAATCAAACTTGTTTGTTTGTGTGTGTGTGTGTGTGTGTATATATATATATATATATATATATATATATATATATTACAGGAAAAAACAAAATTATCTCACATAGATATAGTCTATTTCAAGCTGGTCTGACACCAGCCGTCTTCAACCCTGAAGTGTCTGTCTGGAATCGGGGTTTTGAATTTATTTTTGATATCAGTTCTCCCCTGAGAGACACCTTGTTTTTGATAAGGTGCTTGTGTTGGTGACTGGAGGAGGGTGTACACAGGGTTGGCTCATACATATTCCTTTCATATTTCATTAGAAAGGAGAAAGTTCCACTCAGACAGCTTTTTCTTCAGAACTGTTGCATTGTGGAACAGACTTTCAAGAGGTTGCTTCCCTAATTGCTATAATCTTAACCTCTTCAAGTTTAAAGTCAACCTTTATCTATCCAACATATCCTCATAATAAGCATTTCTTCCTTCCTTCCATTACATGCTTACAACAACCTCATTCATTAACCCTTTACCTTGAGTGGCTATTAGGCTTTGTATTAAGTATTTTGTATTATACAATAGTATAAAAAACACTTTTTTTAAATGCCATGTCTATTTAGGATGTAGGCAATCATGACTCTCCATAGATTGTTTTTCTTTATCATCTTTGAATTGCTTTTAGTTCAGTGGTGACCCATTGCATATGGGAATTCAGAATTTTTCCTTCTCTTATACTGGTTGTAATTCAAGGCTTGAGTGTCCAGTCTACCCTACTATTTAAACCATAGCTGAATGGAGACTAAATGGGTCCATACTTTCCCATGAGCCTAGCCAAGAATTTACCACATGCACTGATTACACTACCTGCACATAAAGTGTTATGAATATCCCAATGTAAGTATGGATTTTTATATTTTAATTTCCTCTTGATAAATGACAGAGGGAAGAAAAAAGAAATAAATTAAAATTCTGGAAATACAAATGTAAAAAATAAAGTTGCACTAATTAAAAATAATGATGGCAACATTTCTGAACATATTTCCATATGTATTTGAAAACCTTATAGATACAAATATATAATGTTTTGGCAATGTTAACCTTTGTGTTTGCAAAAAATAGTATGTCAACAGGAAGGTTTTTCCCTTGAGACCACTTATTTTATACTATTTTCACTTCCTTGGCAATGTTTGTTGATTTAAAAAGTGACAATTAGAATTTTAATAAAACCCAAACATATCAAAGTGAATTTATACATTTTCTTTCTTCCTGAAAATTAAAACAAGGATATTAAACATTATTTATTTATTAGATTGCTTATTTGCAAGAATATTTTCATATTTACAAGATTATAAAGTACATGAACCAACTATAATGAAATACAGTGTAACCCGGATATAAGAGACCCGGATATAAGAGAAACCCGGATATAAGATAGATTGTATCTGGTCCCAAATTAGAGCCTGTGTTAATAAAAACAAAATAGACCAAACCCTGATATAAGAGAAACCCGTATATAAGAGAGATTTTATCTGGTCCCCGACAACTCTCTTATATCCGGGTTACACTGTAGTTATTATTTACCATTTTATAATGAACTAAATATGAAAAGGCATTTTTTATTAATAAATTTATGAAAATATCTATGAAATTTGAAAATTGAAATAAACACATAATGACAAGTAACTGTAATTATAAATTTTGAGAAAAAATGCATTTTCCGGGCATTTCTTTTATTTGTTCTCACCACATAAATTCACTAAAATAGGTTAAGAGCATCTTTTCCTCTGAAACAAACATTCTTTTAATTTACTTTTGTCATATGTTTAATCAAATCTTATTATTCTATAGTTATTTATAAAATAGTAAATATTGCATTTTAGTTGATGATTTACGTATTTTGATATTTTTATAAATTTTTGATACAAAAGATTTCTTTTCATATTTGTTTCTTTATAAAATTGTAAATAATAAATATCACATTGTTCACATTTTTTTATAATATTGTAAGTAAACATCATCAATGGAGTCAAAAGTGTATAAAAGTAATAGCAGTCTGAAGGGAATAACAGTCCTTTTGACAGTTTTTTGCAGGCATGGGGTTAAACACTGCTGATGTTTTTTTAATTCTATATTATTTGATTGCTTTTTTTTTCACTCTTTGGCAGCAATAAAAGAAAAATTAAATAAAAGTACTTAGAAAATGTTATTTATTAAGCTTAACTTAGTCAAGTACAAGGCCATATCAAAAGAACACCTAGTCAGCATGTACTATCAGAGTGAGTTTCAAGACAAACTTGCTTACCTTTTTACTACAGCAGGAATCCTCTTTAATCCTAAGTTTAGCTTAGTATAGCACATAGTCAAATATGGAAAAGAGGAATAGAAAAGTTATTGTTTAGTCTGTTCTCTATCTAGAGAGGGCTTGCATCTGTTGAAAATGACAGTAGAAAATATACAAATATCTCACCCACTTGGTAAGCTTGAAAAACACTTCCCTTATAATGAGAATTTATTAACTTTTTTTTTCTTTTTTTTTTTTTTTTTAAGCTTATCACCCCAAGCAAGGCTGGAGGCCACTAGCACACAAGGGGTTACAGAAGGTTTGGAGGAAGAGCACATAGGAATGGTAAAGGAGAGGATGTGGAGAAAGATAGTGTATCGATCAAGGCAAGGGGGTTACAGAAGATTTGGAGCGAGAGCAGATAGGAATGAAAGGTGAAAGGATGTGGAGAAGGGAAGTGGATAGATCAAGGCAACTGGAGATGTCGATTGACGTTACACTTAAATAGTTGGAGATTATATTTGTCAGGGAAACAGGAATAGGGAAGGGAGTTCCACAGGCGAGATATGCAAGACATGAAGGTATTGGAGTAGAAGATACATCTACATCTAACAGTTTCAACGGTGAAGGGGTGGGAACGGGATGCCAGCCTCGTAGGACGTTTAAATTCATGAGGCCTAGGAACCAGCGAAAGCAGCTCCTCAGAGCAATTACCGTGAAAGTATTTGTAAAAAAGACAGAGCGAGGCAACGTCGCATCTGTGAGAGAGCGACTGCATTGAGATTGAAAAAATAGAAGATATTTAAATATCATTTTATGTCTTAGAGAAAAAAATTATATATTTTTGTTTTCTTTGTTATTTTTCTTGAGTTGTCTGGCAACACTTTATTTTTTACAATTTTTTTCTTTCTCCTCAATTCCAGGAAATTTTTTATATTTCTTCTTACTTTATTTCTTTCCTGCATTACTTTCACTTTCAGTTGCAGGTGTGAAATTTATCATTCAAAACATTTTACTCTGATATACTACCTGAGCTCATCACTGATACACGCAGACACTTCAAGTGTCATACTCTTAAGCAGACCTTTCAAAAATAACATTGGTGGAAAAACAAGAAAGAAAAACTTTTCCTTTTATATTATCAAGATAACAAACATTGTCATTATGGCTTCCAATTGGAACAAAATGGAACTTCTCATCTGCAAATTGTGAAAATATATCTTGTGCATCTATTTATTTGATATTTTTCTTTTTTTGGTAATAGTAGTTACAAATACCATCTATAGACATAATAATATATATATATGTAAAGAGAGAGAGATCATAATAATAATGTGTGAGTGTTTTGACATATATACACACACATAACATAGACATACATATTCACACACACACACACACACACACACACACACATATATATATTCAAACATAGACACACATGCACACACACACACACACATATATATATATATACACACACACATATTATATTTGACAGCATCGAAGGCACATGGGCATATTAAAGACATACTCATTTCAGTCGGTCATATTAAGGTAATAATGTTTTTAACATACATAAGCTCATAGCATTTAAAGCAAGCTCTCAGTACATTAGAAAACATGACAAAAGCACTTTAGTTTTAGCAGAATACATTACTGTTTATAAAAAAGCAAGCTAGCAGTGAAAATATCTTCCACAATAACATTAATAAAATAGATCCTTCCTTGTAATTCCTTTTACAGTACTGGTATTATAATATAATTCTGTTTTTTGTTCCTTATTTAGTTAGTTTAGCAGGTACATTATCCCCTGTAATAGATTGTCCTCTGCCCACAAATTTAGATTGCCTGTCCCCAGTCCTCAAATTCTTGGTATAGCAGTATTGGACAGAGTAAACATTTTTTAACTCTTAGCAAGCCTCATTCTTAAGTTTTTGAAACTGTTTATATGTGTTTCTAGAAGAAAGAAAAGGAAGGGATAAGAAGCAATAATGTGTTCATGCATTTAACATCTACTTCTGTGAAATGGTATAGTAGTATGAAATATGCCAGCCAGAAATGATTACTTTCAGTAATAAAAATTAGCAACAACCATAGATTTTTCAATCTGTCAGCCATAGAATTTCTATGGTTTCAGCTAGTTATTATTATTATTATTATTTGTGTATGTTATGTTTCTTTCTTTGTATCCTGTAGAGCTGGCTCCAATCTATGGTCCTTAGGCCCTATAGGAGAATTATTATTTAATTGATATCACTTTTCTTAGTATATGTGATATCCCTAATAGGGTGATCTTCTGGGCAACTTGTATGTTGATGTAACCTGGGATACTATTAGTAAAATTGTCCATTCTTTTTTTTCACAAGGCCCAGTGCTCTGATTACTATTGGTACAGTCTCAGTCTTCATTCCCCACATCCTGTTAATCTCTAGGTTCTTTTATTTGGACAATTTCACAATAATTTTTATAGAAGTGTTTCTCTCAGATGGTACTGCTATGTCAATACACTTCCAGAATTTCTTGTCTTTTATGATATCAGGTCTGTTGGCTTTTATTTCCCTTTGAATTGGTATGTCCATGAGGATAGTTACATTGTTATTTTGGGTATTTTTTCTTCTTCTTCTTCTTCTTCTTCTTCTTCTTCTCCTCCTCCTCCTCCTCCTCCTCCTCCACCACCACCACCACTACCACCACTCATTTCTTTTGGGACCAACCAAAGACCTAAGGTTAGAAATGGCATCATTACATTTTACATAAATAAAGCCCTTCATAAAGTGTGAGCTTTGCTTGTTAGAAAAAATTTTGTATTTCTTTAAGGCATGAGCTATCAGTGGGTCTATCAGAACTTTTTCCAATCAAACTCAGGGCCACAATCACAACTGGAATTACTGATGTCTTGTATTGATCCTTGTATTATGATAGTTTCTTGAAGAACATCAAAGATACAATACAGTCTGAAGGAATTGCTTTACAATAAGAAAGCACATTCTGTTTTTTTTATGGTCTTTGATCACTATGTCTGGCTGATGAATTTTGATTGTTCTGTCTGCATATATTGTAAAGTTCCATAAAATTGTTGTTATTATTATTGTTATTATTAATATCAATGTTTCATATATGTTTGACCAAGATGAAACCTACAGATACTTGATTTATATCCAAGAGGTAGATGACATAAAGCATGTAGCAAACAAAGAAATAATGATGAAGGAGTTCTACAGATGAATAAGATCAATTTTACAATGACTATGATTTTCTTCACTATACCAGTTGTAACTTACAGTTTCAACATGATCAAATGGAATATAACTGAATGAAGGAGTACCTGTGGCCAAGGCATCAAAAACTTTGAAAAAGTCTCTTCAGTCATGTGAGAGACTTGAAATCTATTCCAAGATTGAAAATAAATATACCAGCTGCACTGTTTAACAAAACCATCAGCCATGTAGATTATAAACTAATATGCATACCTCTTACTGGATATGTGTCTCACATAAAACACTAACATAATAATTAACTCATATTACTAAACTGTTGGATCCTTAATCAAAGGAGGAGGCCATCATGTAATGCAGGCATAAAAATCAAAACTCCATTGAGATTGACAGTTTCATGTCTCAATCAATCACCAGAACATATGAAATCTTTCAGTAAAACTTCTGCAATAAATACAGCAAAATTTAAACCATTGGTCACAATGACTCATGACATTGTGCTAACACATCAACAGCTTCTGAACAGTTCTGTCTATTTGATTTCACTCACAAGGTTTGAATCAACCTGTGTTTTGGTTCACATGCACTTTCCAAAGGTGCTGCATTCAGGGATCATCTCTGATATAATCAAAAAGTTATCTTCCTAACAAATCAACCCTGGTGAGATTTGAACTTTGGTTTCATGGTCATAAAGTAAATGTTGTAACCACTTGGCCACATATTCATATTATATATATAAAATGTGTGTATATACCCTTTTTTTACCATTGCGCACACATTACTGAGATAAATCCTAATGGCAAGGTAGATGTCATTAGTGACACATGCACATGTCTATCCATGCCTATAATGTAATATATATCTGTTTTTTAAGCATCAAAACCTGCTTGATGTGAGAAACATTAATCCTTTGGCATAGGATTATTTGGTTATCTCTCTGGTATTCCAGTATTTTCAAAGATTCATTTCTCGTTTAAATTTTTTTTTCCAGCATAATCAAATGACAAAGGTCTAATCTTTACCATGTGAATGATTTGCAAATATGCAACCACATATTTTCATACAATGCAAAAAAAATCTGTATTTCTATCAAATGATGAGAAAGGAAAATGTTTCATCAGATATTTTTTATTAATTAACAGATTTGTCTATATATACTCTACCTCACTCTCATATATATATATATATATATATATATATATATATATATATATATATATATATATATATATATCAACATGTTTCATTCCTTGAGGGACATTATCAAAGTAAATGTAAGGATTTTATTTTGAAATATTTATTTAAAAACAGAAGTAAATTGGAGGGAAAATACATCATTAAGTATTAAGGAATATTTCTTTTCCAAAACCAATACACATTATCATAAAAATATTTAAGAATTAAAAGTCTAAACTCAAAACCTTCAAAAAATTTAAAATAATTAAAGATATATATAATTTATCAAATTAAAATGAAATAATAAATAATAATTACATTAAAAAATAATTTAATAAGAAAGTAAATATTCAGCAACAATAGCAACATTTACTTAATTCTGGTTATTACGCATTAAATTACATCCTCCATAGTTTACCTTTACTTACACAGCTTTAAGAAAATTTTAGTGTTCTTAAATTGAAAATTTTAAAAACATAACATTATTTTTCCTCCAATTTATTTCTGTTTAAAAATACATGCTGTAAAATAAAATCCTTACATTTGCCTTGATAAAGTCCCTCAAGAGACAAAATGTTTTGAAAAAAAGAAATTTCCTTTTGCAAGGGTGGCAACAGAGTAGTTTGAAAAAATGTTCTGGATGAAGATGCTATATTCCCTCCAGTTAAGTTTGTTACATTAACTTATGCACTAATACCCTTGGAAAATATATGAATCCATCTCTTCTCCATAGCAATGGGTTAAATAGTCAGACCTGCATCTGAAAAATATCATTATTATTTCTGAGAAATTGTTAATGCAAAATTCACAAAAAAAAGAAATATCTTTACAATTCAAAAATATGTGTAGCTTTAAATAACTCAAATCTTTGATAAGTAAATGTTTGATAAACCATAAAAACCAAATCAATCAATCAACATTGCCTCCACAAATATTAATGTTAAGAAAGAATTGTAACTCAGAGCACTCCATATCATGATGCTAGTTGGGTAAATATGTTCTAGGTGTCACTCCTATGGTCTATTGGCAAACAACCATCACTTGCACAAAGATAGAATCTCTCATCATTACAGGTTCTAGAGGCATCATAAAATCATCCAGGTGACCTTCTCATGACACAACTACAGACATGTACAATAGTGTTGTAGTGCATGTCTGGCTCAAGGCATATGCGCCTGTAGTCTTGTTGTGCATCAGCAATTTCCAACAGTTCATGTGGACACCATATCACTCAGTCAGTTAAGTGCCATACATGATACATGCTTGGGCGATCATGTATCTTTTCAATACATGACTGATGAGGCAAATTTTTTCAGGTAGTAGATTTCCATTTCTTTCTATGGTAGACTGGTTGCCAAACAAAGCTAAAGAACCCAGTCTGTCCTGCTATTCAACCCATAGCTGGTGGGGGGGGGGGAGAAAAGATGGATTCATACCTTTCCCAAGGGTATTTGTATGAAAATTAATCTAATGAACTCAACTGGAATTCAAACTTGGCTCTCCAAGTTCTCACTCCAAGACGATATCCATTACACTACAATGCACATCCATACAGACATCTTAAAAATGGACATTTGAGAGGCTGGATGGTCATTTTATAAAGTTGCTGTACATGCTGCATTGGTGGTGCTTCAGCATTGGCATCAGCAGTCTAATGCAGCAATTTGCCAAAATGACCATCCAGCCTCTCAACTGCCCATAGTCTAACTTTACCTCAGTTTATTCTGATTAAATAAAACAAGCATATGTGCCACTCTGTGGCATGAATGCTGCTTGAACTGGACTCATTCACTATACTGAATCTTATTGTAGAATGCATGGTATCAAACTTAAACACAGATGATGCACTTGTGTGAAAGTTACTATATCGCAAGATGGCTGAAGACTGAACATTTTATCAGAATATCTGCTACCTACTAGCATGAAAAATAATGTATCTAGGTCAAAAAACAACACCATCCTTCAATGTATTGTTGTTTTATTTTCAGTCAGTACGTGTATGCATCTATTGAATAGAATTTAAGTCACTTTTATCACCATCTATAAATTACAATTGAATTATGTGTATGCATCTGTCTGTTTCTTTATTCATATCTATCGAAAAGAATTTCAGTCCCTTTTATCATCATCTATAAATTACATCTAATAATTAAAGCAATGATGAAGAATACTTAAAAACAGTTGGGACAAGATAACTTGATACTGTTGTTGTCTACTGAACTTAGCTTAGCTTGCAGTGAGAATTGAACTTACCTTTCAGATTCTCCTCCAAAACTACAGCCCACCATTGAGTTGCTTGATAACTTCACACTGTTGGTAGCCAAGAATATTTTCCAGTTGATATTTTAAATCTATTTATATGAAATGCAGTAAAATTTAATATTCAAAAAATAATAATAATTTATTAGAAGCAAATAGTTGGGGATCTTAGCCTGATGTAAAATTGCTCTGTTCTCTCGTAGAAAAGCATTTTAATTTTTTAATGTCAAAAAATAACGATCAGGTGTAAATGATTTGTAAGCTTTTAAATCCCTGTGCTGAGAAACCATTTGCATTTTCAACATAGATGGAAAGCTAAAGATTTGGATTGAAGTTTCAAATGAGAAGGATTGAGTGAAGAAGATTTAAAGAAAAAAAAATTCAGTCATGGGAAATAAAGTTAACTCTTAATTTAGCTCCCATTGTGCAAGTACATACTTCACTCCAGAAATCATAATAAGGTTCATCGGGGAAAGGTAAGAAAAAAAATTGAGAAAAATGAGAGGCTAGAGTAAGATGGATCAGATATGAATTAGTCATGTTTAAAGTCAGGCAAGCTGGAGAAAAATTGTGAAAAAAAAAAATAATATAACGAAATAGAATTCACAAATTCAATTTCTCCCATTCACTCCTTTCTTGACTTCTAACAGATTCCCAACAACACAGTATGGAACTTCTTGAATAACTTTAACTTGATAAGGTATGCAAACCTTAGATCTTTTATGATATAAAAGCCATGAATATATATATATATATATATATATATATTCATATCACCATGAATTAATTTAAATTTTTCATTTCTGACATCGTGCATATTCATATTTACTCAACTTAAGTTAGTATGGCACAAGGCCAGATTAAAGCTAATGACACCAGCAAAATGATGACTTTACACAAATCTTCAAACTGGGAAGACCTACATTTCAGGAAACTTGGCATTCAAAATCTTAGCTCTTTAACTAGGCCTCATTGCTGACCCCTTGCATGTTATTTAGTAAAAACAAAAAATGAGAAAATAGATAATCAAATTTCCTTAAATATCTTACAGTAAATGACATAAAATAATATGTCACCATGTGCTAGAAATTGTTTGATGACATATCAAAATAACTGGAAAAAAAATTATTATTTATTAAATGCCAGGTAATTTTTTTTATTATTATCAAACCAAACTGCCATTTTTTGAGTAGTAGATAAGTGTTATCCAATTCATTATGAATTATAGAAGTGATAATAAATAATTAAAAAACTTACAACAAAGTAGAGTTAGGGTGTCATACTTTTTGTTCTTGTTTCATTTTTATTGATGTTTCTATAATTTCACTGATAAAAATGGCAAACCATGTTGATGTTTAGCTTGCACAATGTGAAACTGGCATGTCTCAATTTATTTCAAAATGTTCTGTTGTCTTTTTATTGTATTATTAGTTTTTTTCAATAGTGTATAGAAGTGCGTTGGGGGGGGACAGAGGGAATCCATATTGGGGGAGCATCCATTCAAAGAGTGATATAAAAATTTAGTTTATATTTAATTTGAATAAAGTATTTATTTCATGTTTCATCTGATTTTACATATTTAAAATGTCTTCCTTTCTCACATCTCTCAGTACAAGGCCCTATAGGCCCCACTACTTAAGTCTTAGGAGCAAACAATCATGGAATTGGCCTTAGGCTTCACCAAACATCACCAAACCTCTGCCCGTCACTGATCTCTTTCCAGTTCCATTGAAGCAGCACTGTTTTTTATTCTTCCTAATATTCTGCTATCTTCATCATTTTTAACTTTAAAGATTCAATGCAAAATATTAGGAGGATAAGGAGGATAGATAATGGTTGGCCCTTAAGTTTAAGAGGTTAACATTGTAGTTTTTGGGAAAGCATCCACTGAGGAGTTTATTCCACAAAGTGTTAGTTTATGGAAAAAAAAACTGTCTATAAAGAATTTTCTTCTTAGCTTTGAAACGTGGAAAAACCGAGGATGTTTTCACTCCTTGGAAGTAGCATGGCATGTTCTAGCTGTAAAGGTCTGAACTAGTGGAACAGAAAAAATAGGGCTTATCTGAACATTTACCCTCTGTTATAGAATGCAAAGGCCAAGGCCAGAATGATCAGCAATTGGCCATCGTGCCTCGTGGGTATGATATATTGACAATGATGGATTGCCTTTGTCTGGGATTTAGATATAAGTCCAAAATGGTGTGAATTCAACAGAAGGCCACACCCAGATTAGTGACCAGCTAAAACCACCTGTTGAAGGATGCTGAGCCAATATGCGACATGTTTCTTTGATATCATTCCTCCCACTGCCTCTTAGAATCTAAGCTGCCACCACTACCTCCTAATAAAACGAATAAGAAAACGTCCATTTTGTTGATTTTTATTTTATGTAGTAGAGTGGGGAACCAAAGATGACACAGAATGCAACAGATCAATAGAGTAGTGACAAGTTTGCAAGATTGCATCTTTGAGAAAATGGCTGCAGAGTGAAGAATAAGTCTTCCCTCACAAAACCATGTAAATAGTTTTGAACTCTTTCAAGACTTGAATAGATTGATTGAGCAGCTCCTGTCCATATATAGCAGCAATACTCCATTTTTTATTTAATCTGACTCTCATGAAGATAAAACATAGTAGAAGGAATCAGGTACTTACTGGAACAACCATTTTCTGGCATCCTTAACAATGGATTGTATACATTTCTGCTCAAGGACTGAAGTGAACTTGAAACCTGATAGATACTCAAAGCATGAAGCTTCCTTGAGAGTGAAACTGTTTAATATGACTGAAGAAAATTCAGTATCTGAATAGTGATGATGAAATGATACTATCTTACTTTTTGAGGTTTTGAAAGTTACAAGACAGTTTTTTCCCCATTGAGCTGTTAGAGCTAGGTAAGTGGAGAGTTTAACTGCACGGTTCTGTTCATCTTGATTTTTGGAAGTACGTCCATAAACTGGATAATGTTGAGCAGATATGAATGTCAACGAGTGTCAGGGTAAAAGCAAGTTACTGCAGACCTAGATAAGGTGGAAAAAAGAAGGTTAAGCTAGGTAAGTCTATAACCAAAGAGATAAAATCAACCCAGAGAAGACATTTAATGGTTATGGTCTGCTGCTTTAAGCTTGTCAAGAAAGGGGTTGTTTATCAAATAGATTGTTCTCTCTACCTTTAGATGCCTTCCAGTATTTCTCGTAAATAAATTCAAAGCAGCATCAGCCACCATATTGGAACTGCTTTCTATTGACTGTGTATTTTATATGAGATTTTCTTACTTGCCACATTCATATCTGCATAACCTGGAATTTATGTATCTCTTCTGTTCTGAGATTACCATGCAGTCTAAAAACTTTCAATAGTATCCCTATATAAATAAAAATAATAGCAATAACTTGCAAAGTTATTGGATATTTTCTGAGTGAAAATAACTACAAACGTAACGACTTATCTGAAATCTGTATTCTTAACAGCTTTTTATTTTTTTTTCTAATGCCATCTCTCATCACTTGATCATAATTCTCCATAGATCCCTGTCCTTGTTATTCTAATTAAGTAGACTGGTCGACATGTAAAAAATACTGTGATCAGTGATGTAATCACAATTTCATATGTCAGATTTAGATGGGAGTCTTGTTCATAATATTGATACACTGCACTTAGTTTTTTTTTTTTTATTTATGCCTTGAAAATGTTCTTACACCCTTGATGTCAGCATATTTTTTATACTTTTTTTAATTTATGTCAATTTGTATATATGTACAAATTAAAAAACTAAATGCAGATAACTCTGTAAAAGTCAAGGATTGATTCTACACTGTATCAGTATTATGAACATGAACCCGATCTAAATTCAACAAATGTTATGGCATATTCAGGAAATAGTATTCTCAACATCCTTCTGTAGAACTACATTTCTGTTGCCTCATCTTTACAAGAGTCAGATTAAATAAAAAAATTGAGTATTGCTGCTATTGAGTTTCTCAATCTACATATTCAAGTCTTGAAAAAGTTCAAAACCATTTACATGATTTTGTGAGGGAAGACTTATATATATTTACCTATTTAAAAATTATTTCATATTTGTATGCAGACAGTTTGCTTCCAATATAAGTTCTGGATTATTCTAATATCTTTCCTAAATAAGCTTTCCTATCAGTTCAAAAATATTTTTGTGTTCTTCATACATACATACATTATATATATATATATATATATATATATATATATATATATATATATATGACATTTCTTGTCCCAATGTCTTTAACAAAACTGCACTGTTCTTGCCCCATTTTTGGTCTAATTCTGCTATGAACCCTTTCCATCAGAATAGAGATTATAAGTTTCATTCAGGGACACTAAATTTAGATTTTAAATTTTTAAATGCAAACCTTAGATCTTTTATGATATAAAAGCCATGAATATATATATATATTCATATCACCATGAATTAATTTAAATGTTTCATTTCTGACATCATGCATATTCATATTTACTCAAGTGCAGATAACTCTGTAAAAGTCAAGGATTGATTCTACACTGTATCAGTATTATGAACATGAGCCCTATCTAAATTCAACAAATGTTATGGCGTATTCAGGTCATAGTATTCTCAACATCCTTCTGTAGAACTACATTTCTGTTGCCTCATCTTTACAAGAGTCAGATTAAATAAAAAAATTGAGTATTGCTGCTAAATGCATAACATATCCAACTTCATTTAGCTTTCTGTCACTTACATTTTTATTTTTATGAATAATTATTTTTTCTGTAACACTGACTCCATCAATAAAATCATTACTAGTTTGAAAAAGTTCTTCCTACAGACAAAATATGTCACCTACAAGTTTGTTTTTTCTTTTTCCATTTGTTGTCCATTTATCTACTATTAGTTTGTTATATAATTTTGTATATCATATTTTCCATAAGAATTTGTATGAATTTAGTTGAAAACTGCTTACTTTATTTGAATTGATAATTTAATCAGTTTTGGAAGACTAAACTCTGAGAAAAAACAACACTTAGTATCATGAATACCATTTATATATATATATATATATATATATATATATATATACACACACACCAGAGGGAGTGGGGAAATTTTTGGTCCATCTCATTTCTCCAAATCAGTATATTTGATTCATTCATTGGAATACTGGTTTTGTTTAAAATTTATGATATTTATTGTAGAAGAGGTCTTGGTATTGGAGACAGAGCATTTCTAGATAGACACTATGGACATGGGAATCAACACTGCATGGTGACTGACAGTTTTACACCTCAAGCAATTTTCAGAATTTTGCATATCTATTTATCTATCTATATATCGGATTAAAATTTGTCACTTAGCTGATTGATGTTATATTCAGCACACTCTCTCAGAGTTTTGTAGACATTTTTGTAATTGTTCGGTCTATTTGTCAGGAGGTATTTACACACATACATATATATATAATGTGTGTTTATATGTGCACACCAACACTTCTATATAATAAATGCAAATGTCAGTGTGTCACACATTTTCAATTTTACTCTTAAAGGCCATAGCCCAGCATATCATACCATTTTGAAATCAGGCTGACTCTGTGAGCAAACTGAAAACATTCTGGGCCAGATCCAAAGTTTTCATTAGTGTGATTTTTTAATGTGATTTTTTAAACAAATTTTTTCGTATGATAAACAATTTTTATAACTTGAAAATAAATTTAGGAATAATTGAAATTAATTGTGAAATCCAGCAAAAGTAAACCACGAAATAAAAATAATTGTTTGTAAAGAAAGTAAGGACATACGCACATCAGATTGCCTTTAAATAAATTTTTGTTGAACTTTTAAAAGGTAAGCTTAAATATTAATGCAGTACTTAAATGCAGCAATCAATTTTGAGTTCGTCTGTAGTTTATAGTTGCCTATTGCATCTACTCCTTCCTTCCTATTGTGATGAAGGCCCAATCAAGAGCCGTTTGCAGGAGCTAGTTTAAATGCTGCCTGATAGGGTGTCTTTTAAGCTATTTAGTATATATAATTAAGTGGGTAGATTCTTCACATAATATACTAATAAAACACATTTGAGGATTACTCACAAGAGTCAAAAGCTTGGATACAGCTATTATAAGAGTTTGGGAAATTTCATACATCAACAAAGGATCCTTTATAATTTGAAGGCGAAGATGTGAAAACTCCATAGACATAAAATGTCTATCTTCTTTGATAAGACATGCTTGAAGGAACAATATCTATTATTATACAAAATATAGACAGGGTGTGATGGGTAAATGTTTGACATTTTATATTTTTAATTTTGCACAGGTACATTGTTTTTTTATTTTGTCAACTGCACAATATGGTAGGGTCAGTTAGGTGCAATCTGTGAGAAAAAGAGCACCATGACACAATTCACTCTGCTAGAAATTTAGAAATGGCATGCTGTACTGCTTGGCATTCACACTGGAAGCTCCAGTACAAACATTTCAGAGTGTTTGGGTACCAATCTGAGGACAGTTCAGAGGATTTGGAAACATTTGGATGAATGTATTGGGGATTACAAAGATGATTGGAGTGATCACTAGTGATGGAAATCATATTCCTCCATTCATCTTCCCACAAGGCCTGAGACTCAACACAGAGGCCTACATCAAGTGACTTGAGGAGGTAATGCTGCCCTGGGTCAAAAGGGTGGTTGCTGAAATGCCCAATGTCAGGCAAGAGGACTCTGCACCATGCCACACAAGGAGGAGAAACCAGTCATGATGGTCAAACAATTTCTGCAACCACATCACCCCTCACATCTGACCACCAAACTCTCCAGACAGCAAACCCCTTCATTATGTAATTTGAGCAAGAGACCAACAAAACTTCTTACAACACCAAAGATGAATTGAAGACAAGGATTATGGCATCATTCATCAACTTAAACAATTAGACCACCCAGAAGAGTTGCATGAGATTCTGAAGTTATCTGGAGGCCATGGTTGAAGCGAATAGTAATTTTATTGAATAAATTTACTCTTTAGTATTTCAAGATATTTTTGTTTAATTTTGGTAAATATATCTGTTAAATGTCAGTGTTATTTTCATTTTTGTATAATTTAGACAACAAATCCATCACACACACACACACATACATACATACATATATATATATATATATATATATATATATATATATATATATATATATATACTGTCACTTTCACCATACTCCCCTTGTTCAGCTAGCCACTTGCTGAAAACATTCTTGGAATTTGTTTTCCAGAATGCCTGTCTGTAATGTAGTTAACTATTGCTTGATCTTAGAAATGTCAGCAAATCTTTGTCCATTTTGGAAATAACCCAAAATCACAGGTGCCTAAGAAATAGCCAAACATCACAGGTGCTAAATCTGGTAAAAAAAGTTCTCAGTGGCGACAGACTGTTTCATAATAGACACAATCGTCAGGCCGTGAGTGTTGAATTTTTCTCGACTATTTATATATATGGGTCAGTAGTGCATTGTGCTTAATCCATTGTGGCAGTTATTTTGGCAGGAGTGGCTTGTTTATTTATTTATTTGGGCTAACTTGTTTTACTTGTTTTTTATTTTCATTTTTTATTTTATATTTATTTATTCTTTTCAGTTTTTGATGTTTTATTCACATAGTAAAAAATTTGGTGGGGATTTTTTTAGGTCGCTTATTTTATGCTTTTTTATTATTTGTGCCATGTTCTTGGTGCAACTGTAGCTGATTTTTACAGTGTTTTTATTAAATATTTCGTGTAGAGTGCTTGATTCTGGGAAGTGTTTGTTTAAGAGTTTGAAGAATATTTTACCTACATTTGTTTTTACGTTTTTGCTGTATGGTGGGTTGAACCATATCATATTTCTCTTTTTGTTGGCTTTTTTTGTGCTCTGTGGTGAGTATGTGAGTGTTGCCAGGAATCCACTATCTTTTAGGGCTATTTCGTAGTCTTTCTTAGATTCGTTAAATATTCTTTCATTGGAAGAATTATCGGAAAGCCTGTGGTTTACCGATTTTGGTATCTGTTTGAGTATTGAAGGCGGGTGATTGGAAGATGTGTGTATGCACAGTGGTTTATCATTGGGTTTTCCGTATGGTTTATATGTACCTTTTCTTAGGTTGAAGGTAACATCTAAAAAATCTACTTCATTTAGGTTAGTTTTTTATATCTATGTCAAATCCATTATTTTTGAAAATCTTTATTATTGCTTTTCTAGTTTTTTCTGTGTTTTGTTTGTTATAGTTTCTTAAGATTATGAGACCATCATCCCTGTAGAGTCCTGTATCATTTTTATCTATTATTTTGCTTAGTTCGTGTAGTAAATATATACCTATGATTTCGCAGTTCTCTGCACTGTCAAAGCCTCTCATTGTAGTGTCAAACATCCCTTTATCCATGTGTCTTCATTGTGGAATAGTAGTGATTTACGGGAGTGTTTAATGATATTGATTTCATTTGTGTTTATTTTTATTTGTTCCTGGGCTAATGTGATGGCCTTATCTAGCATGGCTTCTGTTATGAATGGGTAAAATTCTTTGTTTGTTATTTATGTTATGGAACCAGTCAATAGTGGCTTTTGTGTTTTTCCACTGGTTTACTCCTAACTTCTTTCTTACTTCAGAAATAATTCTTTCTAGTATGGTTTTACTTATTTTACCTAGTTCACTTTTAGTTGGGTTTATATTTACATACGCTCTATCTCTGATATTTAGCACATTATCCCATAAATATAGCACACTTTAAAACTATATTTCTGCATATATATATATATATATATATATATATATATATATATATATATATATACACACACAAGAGAGAGATGCTGCAATTTACCTTTAAGTAAGTAGTAAAGATAAATCAAAATGATTATTGATCAATTTAAAATCAATATGAATACTATATTCAGTGTGATAATTTCTCATTGTATAATTACAGGATTTTTGACTTCCTTTATAAACAGATTCACCAGTCCTCCTCAACCTTACTTTATTCTTAACATGTGCCCAATCTACAAAAGTTTTTCAGATGTATTTTTTAATTTATGATAAAACTCCCCAAAATGTTTTTGAGAATTTCAGGCAAGAATCACTGGGTTAAGCAGTAACCAAAAGCAATTTTTTCGTGTTCATGCTCTTTATGCATCAAATTAAAATGAACAACAGTTTATTTATTTTGTTTCTGTAGAGTTTTAATTAAAATTCCTATTCTTTTGTTTCTTATTTTGTGTTCCTTTCAAAACTTTTGCTCTAATTAGAATATCTTTGATTCAGAAAAAAGTGCTTTCAGTTGGTGGTTCAAATAATGCTAATTCATAATGAAAGTCTCAGAGATTTTTCAAAACTATCATTAACTTGAGGTAACTTATTGCTTTCAAATCTAATATGAAGACTCAGCATAAAAATAAGAATATCCATTGTTTTCATTCTTCACACGTGTTCTGACTTCTTATGTTGAAATAATTAAATTGCTGTGAAACTGTTTTATAGTATAAAACATAATGTGATTTTATATATTTCTTTGTCATACATTTTTAACCCCCTATTTAATGAGATATTAATTTGCTATGATGTCCATATGTTAACATGCTTTGTGTTAACAGTATAACAACAGAATATCTCATTAGTAAGTTGGTGTAATCCGGCTTCTGATATGTTACTTTTTATTTCTTTCATCTTTTTGCTAATTTTGGGTATTTTTAATGAGAATTCTCTTTCTACAGAGTTTATTGGTTGCCTAAAATTTCTAGACTACTAGAAATGCAGTTGCAAAATTACTTAAATATTGCCATCATTTTTTGATGTTAATTTCATATTATCTTGGATATTTTTAATTTTAATTTTAATGATTTAAAAAGCAAAAAATATATACAGCTTATTGTAGAGTAAAAAATTGTAGCTTATTCATACAGAAAATATCTTCTGCATAATTGGAAAATTGCTTAACTATTACCATCGTTCCTTGATGGTATGTGTTATGTTAGCTTTCTTAGGGTATTTTTACTTTTAATGATTTAAAAAAGCAGAATGCTTTCTTACATATGACAATAGAGTTAATTGCAAAGATAAAAATCCTACATGCAAAAATATAACCAATGAATGCCTAAATTCACTGAAGTATTTGCTCATTTTTTATGAGATAGTTGAAGTAGATTATTATAATTCTATATTTCTTATCATGTAATATTAGTAGTTGCCAAATATGAATAACAATTTTATAAGGTCATTGTGTGTTTAGAAATCTCATCTTTTTTAAAAATAAGATTTCTAATATTAAAAGATAAATTGGATAATATTTCTAAATATTTTATGTCTCTACAAAACTTCCAGTCTTTTATTACTCTAATGATAGCCTAGTGGATTAAAACATTGGTTCATGAATTTGGTAGCATAGTAAATGTGAGTTCAGTCCCTGGGCTGGGTAGTAGAGATTCAAACTCAGTGAGAGCATGATGAGATATATATAGTAGAACAAGAACACTCTACCGCCAAAGATTAAATAAAGGGTTCAGTTCAAAATTCCATGACAGTTATCTAGATCAACAGACACCTAATGAAGACCAGAGGACATTACTTCTAAAACATTGTGATAGTAACAACAAAGATGAGGAAATTAGCCAGAAATGTAAATAATATTCAGAAAGCATATATTTACCGCCTTGCCTTACCCCAGGTCTCCAGTAATGACCCAGTCAGGAACTGTACTTAACAGAAAGCAAAAGAAGATATTTTTATTATTATTAGTAATCACATATGAGAAAATGATATTTAAATTTTTATATATCAAAAAAATTTTAGCGAAATCTATAACAAAGTGAAAAAAACTTTTTTTTTTTCTTCATCAGGCTAAAGTGATGCATCTTCTTAGAATTTCTTGTTTTATATGAACACAAAAGGGGTATTTTACAAAACAACATGCTCAGCACATTAGTTGTTCACTGTAATGAGTCTGTCCATAATTTTGATTTTAAAAATGCTACTTAAATTAAATGAGAAAATATATAGAGAGTGCATAATCGCTAGCTCATCCATAGTAAATTTGCATTCAAGTTCTTATACCATTTAATCTTTCTTGGTAGATATTCTATTATCATAATGTGGGATACTTAATAGAAGACATGATAAAAACAAAAGAAAGAAAAGGAAACTAAATGAAATTCACTAAACTATATACCCAAACCATATTAAAAAAAAAAAAATTATTTTCAGCATCCCCTCTCCTTCATGCCCATGTATAGTCAAATATATAAAATGTCATTTATATCCATTTAAAGGGCATGCATAATTCTTTCTTAGACCACTAGAAGAGTTTTCTACCAAGAGATGGACAAATTACTCACCTTTGTACATCAAACTCTTATAGTACAACTATGGGGACCAAGACTCTTGAGTCCAACTGTCAACATGAAGAGGATCTGTGACATGGTGTTAGGTGGTCCAACTTGCCCAGATATGTCCACCACCCACACTCCTCTGTGACTCCTGCTCACGACTCTTCAGGGGTAGGCTGGGCCTCCACAGCCATCTCTACCACTGCCACCAGACGGAAGTGGGAGAGAGGATGACCATCCCAATGCCTGGATGCAAGTGGATGTCATCGAACAGAAATGCTATATGTTTATACTGTAAATATTGCGTTTAATGGTAATATTAACTGTTTCCTCATAAGGAAAAAATTTGACATTCATTGACTGAGCAGTCAGTGCTACATTCAGCTGAAATGTATAAAATCTTTATCCTACACAATTCTTCAGGAAAATAGTTTTTTCACGTCCAATAAATGATATCTCTCTTTCCAGTGTTTTATTCCTGAGCTTCTGTTCTATATAATGTGGAATGTCAACATCTTGATTATATTGTTATTTTATATATTACATGATTAAGCAATTAAGGAACAAGCAGAATTATGATAGGCCATCATATCTGACAACTGAATAAGTCAATTTTATAAGTTTTATTTAATAAGTCTTTTGTTTTCTGTCATAATCACTCTTGAATATTTTCTTGGTGTATTAAGACAAAACACAATGTGCTATCCATTTTAGTTGTTGAAAGTCCTCAAGTGATGTAGTTTCTGTTATTCAGTACAGTTCATTGTTTATGATTCTTTAGTGCCAGTTCATGATGTTTGAAGAAAAATGGTCCTCCCTAAGACTGAAAAGTTTCATTTCATTCACAAAGTCAATTTTAATCATTGATCTGAGAAAGCAGTTGTATATAACTTACAGTTTGGTGCCATGCATGGCATCTTCAGAAAAGTATTGGTTGTGATGAGGCTACTTAAGAATATGACTTCAGTTGACAGTTTAATGTTTTTGGTTTTGAAGCAATTTGAAGTTTTGGGCAAAACTATCTATAGAACAGACTATTTTCTGGAGAAATCTTAAATTGCTCTTGTTTCTTTTGATAAATCAACATTTAAAGTAAAATATGTTTAAATTAAAATAGTTAAGAGTTTTTATCAATAGTATGGTGACAAAGCAGAGTATTAGTTGATAACTTAATTATTTTGCCTTTTAGTTTAAGATTTAAGAAGTATTGATCATAAGAAAATGTAGAACAATATAAAAATGTTGACAATTACAAAATTATACTAGAATAGTAGAAATACCTGTGAAAATTTCAGTTTTCATCATTGAATTTTCTGAGGAATCTTAATTCATAAGTTAATGATTGAAGAAGCTCCTTGCAAGCTCCACAGCTATGAAATACCTATAGAAATTTTCTCTTTTGCATTGTTAAATATTTGAGATAAAAATCTTAACAAAATATTGCAGTAACAATCATAAACATGAATCCCAAAGTAAGAGGATACAAATGAAAAGATTTAAAATTAACAAGATTTTTTCCATTTCGCTGAAGCAAATTTTAAACAAATCAGTGTGTTATTGCTTCTTGTATTTTGCCTTTATTTAAAACCAAGCATTGTCTCTGATATGTTTTTTCAAGTCGTCCTTGCAATCAAAATGGAAGAGTCCATTATTTGTGAGTATTTATGTGTGATTAATCACAAATCCTGTGACCTATCAGGCTTGTAGGAGCACAAGATGTACTGCAACTGCTGGAGAAGTGGTGTTTCTTGGCAAGATAGCCTGACAGAGCCCAACCCTCTCCAGGGCAGTTCCAGTACAGAGTTTCCTTATCCTTGACTGGTTGCCACCCAAAGCTATAGAACTCAGTCCTGTTATTTGCCAATAGCTGGGGGAGAAGAAGAGGATTTATACCTTTCCCAAATATATTAGCACATAAATGAATGTAATGAATCCAACTGGAATTTTAAATCGGCTCTCCAATTCCTCAATCTGAGCTGCTATTGATTACTACACCATGAGTATAAGAAGGGCATAATTAAGCAATTAAGGAACAAGCAAAATCATAATGTGATAAGCCATCATATCTGACAACATGTATGAATAAGTCAATTTTATAAGTTTTATTTAATAAGTCTTTTATTTTCTGTCATAATCATTCTTGAATATTTTCTTGGTGTATTAAGACAAAACAAAAGGTGTTGAAAATTCAATAAGTTTTAATATGAAAGAAATTTCCAAGAGCCACAGCTAAGCAAGAAGAACTAAAAGAGCAGAACACTACTGCACAAAAGTGACCTTAAGAATCTGCATCGGCTGAGCATTGATTTCAAACCAATTTCAAAGAATAGCAAATCTTTTGATTGCAGAATATGATGTGCATGCACATGCATGATTATTCTGGGTGAGAGTTGCTGGTTCTGTAGGGTTTGGGGGTGTGGTGATCAGCATAGAAGACAGTTGAACCCATCAGGGAAGAGGCAGAAGGGAAAATGACACAGAGTGGGCTTCTTTGAATTTGGTTCTAAGAATTCTTAGCCTCACATCATTTCCCCCTTTGACCCTTTTGTCTTAACAAATAAAAAGATCACAGAAGTGGAAGCTGAGTAGGGAGGGGATGTAAGACTGGTGAGTGAAGGTGAAGGGAAGATAAGTGGATGGGTAATGGTATTATGAAAGGAAGGATGAATTTCACCTGCACCATGACTCACCCTGTTCCTTCAGTTTTAAACTAAAGCCAGGCATATTTAATATTGTTCCTGTTGGTCTATAACACATCTAATACCAACAAGAGCGGCCGTCACAACAAACAAGAAATAACATTAGCTTAGTTTCAAATATTTGAATTTTCTGCTCAAGCACTTAAAATTACTAATGTATGTGTGCACATGTCTGAAAAGTGTGAACGTTTTGTGTGTGTTTTTGTGTTTATGTGCATGTATTTGTGTTTAGTTTCATTTGTGTGTTTGTATGTGTGTAGCTGTGCTTTTGTGCCTGTTTTTTGCTTCACTCTGTATTTTATATAAATTGTATGAAAATATTTTTGTTTTTGTTTGTCTCTCTCTCTCTCTCTGTATAATATAGTGTATGTCTTTGTGTGTGTATTTTTGCTTCTATATGTAATATGGACTATGTCTTTGTGTGTGTATTTGCTTCACTCTATGTAATATGGTATATGTGTGGGTATGTATATTGGATTCACTCTCTATGTAATATAGAGTAGGTGTTTTGTGTGTATTTGCTTCACTGTCTATGTAATATAGAGTATGTGAGTGCATGTGTATTTGCTTCATTCTCTGCGTAATATGGAATATGTGATTGCATGTGTATTTGCTTCACTCTCTGCGTAATATGGAATATGTGATTCTATGTGTATTTGCTTCACACTCTAATATGGATTATGTGTTTGCATATGTGTATTTGCATTACTCTCTATGTAACATGGAGTATGTGTTTGTGTGTGTATCTTTGCTTCTCTCTGTGTAATATGGAGCATGCTTTTGTATGTGTATTTGCTTCATTCTGTATGTAACATGGAGTATCTATTTGCTTCATTCTCTATATAATATGGAATATGTATTTGTATTGGTATTTGCTTCATTCTCTATGTAATATGGAATATATGTTTGTGTGTATCTTTGCTTCACTCTCTATCAAATATGGTGTATGTGTTTGCTTCACTCTATGTAATATGGACTATGTGTTTGTGTGTGTGTATATTTGCTTCTCCTGTATGTAATACTGAGTATACATTTGTGTATGTATTTGTTTCACTAAGTAATATGGAGCATGTGTTTGTATGTGTATTTGCTTCACTCTCTATGTAATATAGAGTATGTGTTTGTGTGTATTTGATTCACTCTCTATGTAATGTATGCTTTTGTATGTATATTTGCTTCACTCCCAAATGTAATATGGTGTATATGTTTGTGTATTTCATTCACTCTTTATTTAATATGGAGTATATGTTTGTGTGTGTATCTTTACTTCTCTGTATGTAATATCAAGTATGTGTTTGTGTGTATATGTTTTTGTTTCTCTCTATGTAACATAGAGTATATTTTAGTATTTGTGTGAGTATCTTTGCTTCTGTCTATATGTAACATGTGGGCATGTGTGTTTCTTTGAATCTTTCTACATGTAATATTTTTATTCAATTTGTGTAAAAGTCTATAAGTTTATAAATGAATATATTATGATATATTCATAAAACTGTTTTTCATGTTTACATCTCTATAATGATATGCCTTTTCCATCTTTGCATATATTTAGATAAATGGGGATGTAAATATATGAGGTTTGATCAAAAAGTATCATGACTGTTGCTATGGTAATGGAGATAAATTAAACAGAGTGAAGTTGCTTGGTACAGATTCACCTTTAAGTCTATTGCACATATTCACTAAGTTACAATATCCTCACTCATTTCCATTGTTTATAGCAATGCTTGAAAAGAAAGTGTGTAGAATGTGGTTGTCTCATCACACCACAGAGATTCCATCAGTGACCATGGCCTGTACAGAAGTTTTTTGTCCAAGACAACATTCCCCAGGTCCAACAATCTCTATATTCCCCAGATCTTGCCCTTTGGAACTGTTTCCTCTTCAAAAACCAAATCTCACTTGAAAGGAACCAGATTTAAAGATGTTGAGGAAATCCAAGAGAATGCAATGAGGCAGCTGCTTGCTATCCCAAAGAAGGAGTTCCAGAAATGCTTCTATCAATGGAAACAACAATGGATAAAGTGTGTAGCTTCACAAGTGGACCACTTCAAAGGAGATTAAATGCTGAATTGACATGTATTGTAGTTTTCTTTTTAAAGCATCAGTCCCGATACTTTTTTATCAGTCTGTAAATATGTATATATAAAAAAAGTTTTGTCCATCAGACAATTTTAAATCATAAATGGTAAAATGGTAGTCTAATTTAAATATGTGAAGAAGTGAGACTATAAATAGTCCCCACAGACAAGAACAGAAGGTGGTCCAGATTCAGTTTGTGTGACTTACTTTAGTAGTGACTATTATGATATACAATTTTATGACAAAGAGTAAAAGTAGCTCCCTAAAATTTTTGTGATTTAGCTAGTTTCCATATAAACATAAATGGGTAATGATGATCTGAAGGGATAAGGTAGAGAATGAGATGATACAGAGAGTGAGAAAAGAGCAGAGACATGAGATAATAGATGATTTTAGTTGTTAACATCTGTGGAATTTCCAGGTAGTCATGAAATATATTTAATATCTATCTGTAGAAAGAATTTGCTTTTTGAAAGATATTGAAAACAATTTCAAGTAGATAAGGTCAAGGGTGACAAATTAAGAAATTCATTTTTGTTTCAGTACTGAAATAATTCATCAACTTTCCTTAATTGTCATCTGAAAACAAATTTAGACACAATGTATTGTATTTTATTCATACTAAAATTAAGGTTACATGATGTTCTTTAAATAACTCATAAAATCATTTTTTATATTTTTGGCTATGATTTCAACTGGCCTACTTTTTACTTGGCCATTATTTCAACTTAATACTAGTACAAGAAAATGCTGTAAATAAAATGATAGATAAATAAGCATAGTTTTCATTTTTAAATAAATGAAGAAATTATACTGTTTAGTTCAGATTGAAGACTTATTATTTTTCATGTTTAATGTGATAACATGGTTGAGTTCTGGTTTCAAGCTAGCAAAATGTTCAAAAGTGTAAAAAATTTATAAAAAAATGCCTCGGAATTTTTTTTTTTTTTCTAAAAACTAACTTGAATGGTTAAACTTTGGTTTCATCTTTTTAAACTTGAATACTCTATAAGTTAAATGCCCTAAATTTTTATTTGCATTATTTACATTTAGACGATTGTCTTCAGCTTTGTTGTTGTCATATCAATGTTCAACTCTTTCATTTTTCTTCAATAGTAATTTGTTCTCATTCCACTTTCTATGTCTAAAGATATCTTCTTGTTATTTGGTACTGCTCAGTTATTGCTTGCTCTGTTTCCACTGTCTGCACTACTCAGCCCATGAATTGAACTCACAATTACTGTACCACATATATTTACAAGCCTGTTGCAGCAGTTGGGTAGAGTGAGGGAGAATCACAGAGGTTAGGATTGTGCACACAAGAAATGATGGA
Organism: Acanthosepion esculentum; assembly: GCA_964036315.1. Taxonomy (NCBI): domain Eukaryota; kingdom Metazoa; phylum Mollusca; class Cephalopoda; order Sepiida; family Sepiidae; genus Acanthosepion; species Acanthosepion esculentum. Next base: position 88,790,378 of record OZ038479.1, read on the forward strand.
AACAAATCTTTAGTGAAACTCTAGCCAGTTTCTCTACCAGGCTAAGAATTGAACTGGTTTTCTAACATTTGAACACTCAACGCAACTTCATGTGGCTACGCATTCTTCTGGTATGTTGCCTACACAACTTCTTGTGGCCGCGCCTCTTCCGGCATGCACCCACACAAGCATGCATTTCCTTCTGCTCAGGACACCTGTGCACCCTGTTTATTCAAGCTCAGGACACCTGTGTACCCTGTTTATTTTAGCCACCAGATGCATTTCCTGTTTATGTTATCATCCATTCTGATTTTCACTCACTCTCTGATGCAGCAGAAGTGAGGTCAAAGGTCTTCCTCGACCGATATCCAACAAATCTACCTCTGTAGATCAAATAAAGTGTTCAGTTAGAAATTACCTGAAGGTTACCTGGATTGACGAGCACCTGAAGAAGGCTTGAGGACACAACAGCGAAAGTATTTTTATAATAACAACAAAGATGTAGACAGTAGTTTGAATATAAATAATGTAAATAATGATAACTCCTAATCCTAAAAATTCATAGAGAAAAAGTTTTTCCTGTCATTGCATGCAACTCTGATTGGTGAATCATAGTGTGACAGTGTGTCTGGAATTGACTTTTTATTATTATTATTATTATTATTATTATTATTATTATTATTATTATTATTTCCTGCTCTGGAAGCTCCTAAAAGGACCTTGAATGAAATAAATTTAAAAAAATAACCCTAATGCTGTTGTTGTCCATCCATTGATCTGAAGAGGACCATCTAATCATCCTGAGGTGGTTAGCATTTGTGACTGCACGGATGTCTAGATTGTTTAATCCATGCACAGCTATGTCTTTGACAGTATAAACAGGGAACGCAGGTGGCCATGGATTTAATGGCATTATCCTTTCTGGCCTAACGGCTTTGCTCAGCTGCAGTTATTCTGTTGGCCTCACATGCCTCAGAGACTTTACAAACTGCTACATGCTATTTTCCTCTATCTAACATTGTCTGCTCCCACTGTTTCTGGTTGGTAATGATGGCTCTCAGCAATGATTCTGGTATGTTTTAGGGTCACTTTTTCTGGCCACCTTGGGAGTGTTTCCTATATTATAGTTTGCTGTAAAACAGTTTCTTTGAGAACACATAACAGTGTAAGGAGAAATAAGATGTGAATAATCATTATAGAAGACTGTCTCTCTCTGTCTACAGCATAATGTACATTCGCATGACTCAACTATCTCCAGAGTTCATTTGGCATTATGTGGTTTGGTGAGCCTTCCTCTTCTGTACTGGCTCAGGGCATTTTGTACCACATACCCAGACTTAAAGCATCTGATATTTCCAAATGGTCACACATTAAGTATTGACCAAACTCATTGTTGCTTAACTTTGGTTATCCAACAAGAACTGATGTTTCAACATGATATGGCTTTAAATTATGAATGGTTGCCAATTATATGCCACTATATGAATAATAATGTCAATAACTGATCTATAACAATCCAATGTTTCTTATATAACAATCAAGTATTTGATATATTAAATGGTTAATCTATATTATAACAATCCAATATTTGCATGTTTGTTACTATACCATAGCAAAAAACAGCACATCATATTTTTTTCATAAATACAATACTGTTCAAATTCCTTAACTTGGAATATAAAGCACTCTCCAGTTTCCAAGTACTTTTACTAGGTAAAATTAACTAGGTATAAATTGACAAAAACAATATCTGTCCAAGGGTGATAACTCCTGATCTACAAACAGGTAATACCAGAATCATTTCACTGAGATTTTGTTAATGAGAAAACAATAAACAACCTTTCTGCACTTTGTTCTGTCAGCTATAGTGTCATACCAGTAATGATACTTTAACAATATTTAATGATAATAACTATGCTCAGAGGGTTTTTCAGTAGTATAAATTCTATAAATAGGAAATGACATCTTCAAGCAGTGTCATCTGAAGGTTGCAGTAAGGCAATATGTCCTTCAGCTAACTCTCCTCGATGATATCACTTTCTGTTTACAGAATTTATTTATACTATTATTATTGAATAAAAATAATCTCAAAATGTTTACATAGGATTATGTAGTTAAATTTCATTATAGTTTAGTCCTCAGATCAAATTCTTACTATATCAAAAAGAAGACTGTAGATAAAATCACACAAAAATTGCTTCTTTCCTTGTTTTTATTTTTAGCTTGAGATGTATAATCTGAGATATCATTTTATCTTTGGGAGATGCCCACCAAAATTTCAGAAACTATCATTCTTTAACATGAGTTCTACATTCTCCTGAGTAGTGTCACAGCCCACAAACACACTGTTCAAATCATTGAAACTTTTAGGTATCATCCAATTTTTTAAATTTTTATCTAAAAAAGAAGTAATTCAGCTGAAATTACTTTTTCATTTAAATGTAATTTTTTTTTAAATCTCTTTCTTTTTTTCTTCTTTTTTTTCAATTATGTATTTTAACCTCATGAGCTGAGAAGCCTCAACTTTCTTTCCTCTAACATGCACAGCATAATAAGTGAAACTGTAACACATTTTGAAATGAACAAAACTAAAACATTTAAAATGTCACATTGGCTTTCTCATCCAATGTAAGAGTAAATCTTTTAGTGAATAAAACATGTTCTAATTATCTGCCAGAATTCATTAATTATAAATTTTGTTAAAACGTATATTAGCCAGTGACCTGATATCCACAATGTATGTTCTTTGCCATCAAATCAGATTTTTGTTACTAAATAGGTGACATTTGCTACTCACACTAGGGAAAAGTGACACATTGTCAGGAAAAATGAGTCAACTCCACCTGAGTAAGTTCTTCAAATTAAAATTGTGAATTTCTGATTTTGGAAACAAGAATAAACTGTAATAATAACCTGAGTTTTGAGTCAAGTGGTCAAGGTAAGGGCTGTTGGATGAGAGGTTTGTAATTCATAATTAATACACATGGGCACTTTGACATGGTGAAATGGTTAGCAAGCTTGTCTTACTAGATCGATTATAACTGTATAGTGAGTTCAATCCTCGCTGGATGCCCCATACTT
>OZ038479.1:88816924-88841924 GCA_964036315.1 Acanthosepion esculentum
ATGTTTCTGTTCCTAATTCATCCATACTCTGTAACTTCTCGTCTCTTAGTGGATTTATTGCCTTGCATGGGTTGATACTGATTAAAAATAAATTTTTTCTTTCAAATTTGAAACAATAGCAAAACATTGTCTTTCTTTGCTGACTATTCCAAGTTAAGCTTTGTACCATATTAAGCTAGGTTCAAGGATTATAATAATAAGAATGAAAATAAATAAAAAAATTCAAGTTCAAAGATTCTAAAAATAAAGATTAAATATTAAAAGTATGAAAATTTAACATTTATGAAAATAATTAAAACATAAGAATAACAATTTTAAAAATGTGTGTGTGTCTAAGTAGATATGCATATATCACTAAATTAATTTTTTTCTAAATAAAAAATATATATACATAATCTTAAATATAGAAAAATATATTAAAATCATATCTTAAATATAGAAATATAGAAAAATCATATATAATCTTAAATGCAAAAAATATATAAAATCACGTGTATAATCTTAAATAATTAAAGAAAACTTAAAAATATTATATATAATCTTAAATAATTATAGAAAATATATAAAAATCATGTATATATAAATATATATATATATATATATATATATATATATATATATATTTCTAAAAATAAAACTTAAAAGAATATAAGAAATTAAAAATATAAATATTTGGTGGCATAAAAATGTCTAAAACTCACTCAAAAATCGCCCTACATCTTATATATAAATTTCAGGCTTCCTGTAGGATAATTTAATTCCCATCACTCAATAGCATTGGCTATAATTCTATTTTAGATGATCACTTTTACCTAGCTTGATGCTATAATAATATTATTTACCCAAATGACATTATTGAGTGAGTGTCCTTGAAACTTTGAGTATTGAAGTTGCTAGATTAGATGCTATTGGTGAGTTCTAAAGTAACCACCATTACCAGTAGTGGAATAGTTCTGTTTTTGGGAGTCACTATAGTAGAATTATTAAGTTCATTGACAGATATAGGTTTAACTATTATTATTAATAGTTGTAGTAATAGAAATAATAGTATTATTATTGATACTGTAAAAGGAATTATTATAACTAAGTATTGGTTATTATTATGATCATGTAGTATAATTTCACTATTATGAGTTCTTACTTTATCTTCAGTGGTATTTTCACATTGCTTTATATATACAGTAATGTTTTCTGCTATAACTAAATTGCTTTTTTATCTTTTTGTGATTTACTGGCAACTTGTTTTAAACATTACATGCATAAATATAGTAAAAGCATTTTGTTGGATATGTCTTGCTGAAATAGGATTATGTCTAATATGTTCATGCATCTTTTATGCCATCAAATATAGCAAAATATAAAAATAAAGATTAACGGATTATAAAAATAAGCATTATAAGAAAGGTGAAAAGTTTGTTAAAATAGATTAAAAGATTGTAAAAATAAAGATCAGAAGGCATAAAGATGAAAATATGATAAAAATAATGATCGTAAAATATAAAAAGTAAAAAAGGATGAAAATAAAAATCATTGTGGATAAAGAGGAAGAAATGATAAAAATAAAGACCATAAAAATGAAAAATATGATAAAATAAAGATTATAAAAGATAAAGAGGAAAAATAAAAATAAAGATCAAAAAAGATAAAGATTTAAAAATACTAAAAGTAAAGATCATAAACAATAAAGATCAAAAAATTGTAAAAATAAAATAAAAAATGAACACTAATCTAAAAAGTAATCTCAGTTGTTTCAAACAACTTATAAACTGTGTATACATTTTTTTAGGGTAACCTGTAGTTTTCTGTTGTCTTTTTTTTCATTAACAGAGAAGGATGATATGCAAAATCAATTACATTGGCAAGCTTAAAACAATTAGATTTGCTGCTAGCAAGGGTGACTGCTTCCACTTCAAGTCCCCAAACAATTCTTTCTTGTTGAGTTTAATTGTAATTAGAAATACTTTGGCGAGACTACAATAATCAATAAAACAAACTGCTAATATCAGGTTTAGGTTATTAGAGCAGGTCAGGTAAGTAGACAGAGGAGCTGCAAACTCTTGAAGGCAGTCAAGATTTCTGAAGAGTTGCATTTTAATTAAAGTCTCAAATTTACTCACAAATTTCTCCACACACACGTGCGTGTGTGTGTGTGTGTGTGTGTGTGTGTGTGTGTGTGTGTGTGTAGATATCCATATACATTTAAAGATTTTTTACTAAACTTACTTATGTTGAGCACAGGGCCAACATTGATATTTACTGAAGTTAGCTGAGCTTACAACTCAAGGTCACAAATATAGGATTCCTAGTGAGGATCGAGCTCATTTTTTTTCATTACAATTCCATAGTGCGATATCTATACCTTTATTTCATCACTCCTACCACACACAGTAGAAGTAGTTGATTAGGGATCAGAGGTCAGACCAAAATTGAATATATCATAGAAGTGGTTAAAAGTGAAGATGGAGGTGGGATGAACATATAGAAAGAAGAAAGGATAACAGATGGAGAAAAAGGTTGGTTGATTGTTACCAAGAGGATAACAACTGCAGTAAGAAAGGATCAGAAAGACCTTTCCTTCATGTATGATATTTAAAACTTTAAAAAATTCATTATCTTTCATAAGATCATCCTCCGATAAATGTATCCATTAAATGTTATTTAATACTGTTTATTATAAACAGAGCATTTACTTAAATACTTGTATCTATAAAAAGAATGTTAAACATAAAAATGTCTTTAAATAATTGTCGAACTTTGTCCATTTCATAATGTGTGACATCATTTGTTTACATTTAATACGCCATGAGCAGATATGAATGTACGTGAGAGATTCATGGAAGATTGAAGTTTATAAGCAGTAAATTCGACCTTGCCAACTGAATGATCCTCAGTGGCCGATTCGGTTAAGGCACGTCAGGCCATATGACGGTTCCATATACGATACAGGTTCAAATCCTGTCGGAGGACAAATATTATCTATGAAAATTTCTCGGACATTCAGACCGGTAAATGTTATTTAATACTGTTTATTATAAACAGAGCATTTACTTAAATACTTGTATCTATAAATAGAATGTTAAACATAAAAATGTATTTAAATAATTGTTGGACTTTGGAATTGTCCATTTCATATATATATATGTGCATTTTCAGTAAGGTTCACCCTGTACAAGGCATAGGGGCCACTTGAGGTAGAGGGTTATGATAAGGGGTAGTTTATATGGATAGGAGAGGAAGATAACGGTTGACTCTAGACTTGAATAGGTTAACATTGTAGTGGTCATGGGAACATCCTCTAGGGCATCTGTTCCATAGGGCAGTGGTCGCAGGAAGAAACTGTTTGAGTGGAACTTACTTCTTACCAATGGAAATACAAAGGAAATGTTGGTGGTTTGCTACTATGTAAGTGGCATGTTGGGTCCTAACCGTGAAAGTCAGACCTGGTGGAACCAGGAGATGCAGTTCATCCGAGCGCTTTTCATGATTGTAGTAATAGAGAAGTGAGAAACTCCTCATGTCCTGTCTGTGAGAGAGAGGTTGGAGTGTGGAAAATAATTCTTCTCCCACAAGGACTCAGAGATGCTTTTGAACTCTGTCACGAGTGAAAAGTGAGGTCTGGACAGATACTACCCAAATATGGCAACAGTACTCCATTTTTAGCCTGATCTGGCTCTTATAAATGTAGAGTATGGCATGAGAAGTCAGGTACTTACTGGAGCAGTACAGGGAAAAATTATTTTACCTGCATCTTTGGCGATGGATCGGATATAGGAATTCCACTTGAGGTTGGGTGTGAGTTTGAGGCCCAATATCCTCTCAAAACATGGGGCTTCCTCAAGGAGTCATCAATTCATCAATACAGGCAGTAGTTTGGCATCTGATCAGCGGTGATGGAATGTAACCAGTTTGGTTTTAGAGGCATTGAATGTAACCAGCCATTTTTCCCCCACTGGAAAGTTAGTGTTAGCTCAGAAGAGAGGTCAGCTGCTAATCTGTGATCATCAAGACTTTAAGAAGTGCATCCGTATATCATCATATTACTAGCATAGATGTTTACAAATGATCAGAGTATATTCTTAGATAAATCATTTATGTAAATCAGTAAGAGGATTGATCTGAGAAGTGAGCCCTGGGGGATGACTGTAATGATTGCCAGGGCCTCGGAGGACTGGCCTATATAACTTCCTTCAGGGATCCACCTGTTAGGAAAGATTTTATAATAGAAAAACCCTTCCAGTGATTCCATAGCTGGAGAGCTTGTGTACCAACCTTTGTGCCACGCCTTGCCGAAGGCCTTCAAGATAGCTAATGCTATAGTCCTTGTGGTATGTGTGTCATAAAGAGCCTCACTGATCCTGCTTGCGCATCAGCAGTGGCTTGAGCTGATTGAAACTCACACTGCTCATCATACAAGAGGTTGTTATTATCCTGGTGCTTGACGATCTTCTTGTTGATTATGGCCTCAAAAAGCTTACTGATGATACTGATGGGTTTGTACTGGGAGTGGGAAGATAGCCTGCTCATTTTCTTGAAGATCGGGCATACGCTTACCACTTTTCACATGTTTAGGAAAGATTTCCTCTTCAAGCAGTGGTTAAATAACTTTGCTAGATTAGGAGATTATTCTGGGTTGATAATCTTAAGGATGACCACTGGAATTTTGTCTAGGCCAGTGGCTTTTTTGGGGTTGAAACTTTTGATAAGTCAGCCTTCTCTTGCTGAAATGAGTATATTACTGAGATTGTGCTCAGTGAGATATGGGAAGTTGGGGAGGGGCTTGTCATCTTGGACTGAAAGCTGTCCCAGTCTGCCTTCCATAGCGAAAAATTGTTCTATGGAATGATAAATCAGGGGATGTCATTGGTTAAGAGTCAATTTGGACACTGACTAGGGAATGATCTGATAAAAAGGTTGAGGATATTTACCTGATGTTTTGTTGCATCCGGGACTTGGGTGGGTTCTTCAATGATCTGTGTTAGTTCATATGCAATGGAGACATCTCTGCAATATCTGTCTTCCAATATTTTCTATCACTTAAATATTTTATGATCTTAAAAGGTAGGCCTTAAAAATACTTAATATCAAAATATATCATGGTTTGAATATACCTGCATATTTTTTATATTAGTCTAAGTGAGGTATCTTAATAAGTCTTACTTTACATGATCAAGACTTCAATTTAAACAAACAAAGCCATTATATACATATAGACACACATGCACAACTCCTATTGAAAATGCACCTTATAGGGTGTACTCCATCTTACAACTTCATTGGGGTAGGAATGACAGCTATTAAAAATGCCTTCTGCAACTGATATAGGAAAATAATAGCTGAAAACCTTCTTAAATCTTAATCAATGTTTGCAAATTAAAAAAAAATGATATACACACATACATATATATATATTGTCATACACATACAAACTGTTTTGCTGTTTCAGAGCTCATCAGTGTGGGTAGACATCTGATTGCCTCAAGCCAGGATCCAAACCTGACTGATTTGATATCAGTTGGATACTCTACCCATAAGCCATTAGTGTATGGCAGGGATGAAGGTGAATTTAGACATATTTATTTTTAGATAAACACACCAGTGACTGTAGAACTTGATTCATCTTAACAAAGTGTCTTGCATCAGCAGCAGTAATAGTCACTGTTTACAAATTCACTTTTCTCCTTCTTTCTTTTAGTGGATACTAATATTTCAATAGGCACTCAGTATATTTATTAAACATTATTTTTATGTACCGGCCTGAATGTTCAAGAAATCCTATTAAAGAAAAATTTGCACTCTTCAGCAGGATTTGAACTTGCATCCCTCAGGCCAGAGGAAGTTAGCATCAAGCCTTTTATGCCTTAACCAACTTGGTTATGAAGAACAGTCTGTCAGGCAAGGCCAAATTTAGTGCCTTCAAGCAAAATTTCTCCTGTCATAGAATCCCTTGATTTTTGACATACATATAATTAGGTATGTGCAAGTGTGTGTTTTTATAAATGTATATGTATATGTATATGCATATGCATATATATATATATATATATATATATATATGCACACCTTATAATACAGTATTAGTTTAATAAATGACAAAATGAAAACCGTTATTCCATTTTGTCATTTACTGATCTAAATATATGTATTTGTATATGCATAAATATTTGTGTGTGTATATATATATATATATATATATATATATATATATATATATATATATATATATATATATATTGTTTTGCATGTATGCATATATGTACATATATGTATCTATATTGCATATACATAGAGAAGCATAAATGTTTCTGTGTATTTGTATATGTATATATGTACATCCAAATGCGCATGAATGTTTTTTATATGCATATATATGTTTTATCTGTTTGTCTCTCTCTAAACACACACACACATATATATATATATATATATATATATATATATATATATATATATGAAGGAGCGGCTATATATTAATATGTGTGTGTCTTCATTTTCACCATTTACATTGTTTGGACTTTTGTCCTCATCTTTGTTGCCATATTCACAATGTTTAAGCCATGTTGTACATTTCAGCTTTCTTCAGGTGGTTAGAATTTCGAACTGAAGCTCTTATTTCATCCACCAGGTAGATTGTTTTAGTTCCACATACCATGCTTCTTCCAGTTGTCTTAATTATCAGTTATCTCTTTTTAACTCAACTCTCCAAGTTTTTGTTCTACTCAGCAGTAGCCGAAACACTGTGTATATGGCAACAAAGATGAGGACAACAGTCCAAACAATGTAAATAGTGTAAATAATTACAATACCTCATCTCAGAAATATAGACAGATATGTGTCTTCATCTTAACTTTCTCAAATCAGAATAATTGCTTTACTGCTAGTCCTACTTCTCTGATTAAACGCATTTGTCTTGAACTGCTTTTGGCTGAGACACAAATTGTATAACAAATTGCATTAACCTGACAGAAATTTCATTAAAAAAATTTATGTTCGAAATATAAATTGATTAGACTCAAGTTTATTTGATTAAATTCTGATTCAACTTAATTTACATCAAATTTTACTTGAATACTCTCATTAGAGCTGTGGTTCTAAATAGCTGTTTCTAGACACATGAACTCCATTTACTTCTTCAGGATCATTGTATTTTTCCCAACAGAAAATATGTTTCTTAATCCTCTAGGATTTGAAAAGACTCAAATTTTGCTAATTAAAATATGTTTTTGGATTTTAAATAATATTGAAACCCTAGCCCTGCTTTCTTGAACACACAGTTGTTGTTCAGTCAGTGGGACAGTCTATGCCCCAAGGCTGCAAGTGTCTTAAAGTATACTAATAAAAAAACACAGGAAAATATTCACTCCTGTTGCAAAAGCCAGTGCACCTTATAACCACCTACAACAATATCTGTACATCCAACTTTGGCTTCTGTCATCACATGCATACAGATATGATTGTACAGCACATTTGTCTTCCTTGGACTTTGGAAGATTACAATTCAATACTGAAGTTAATGCAACATTTTCCAAATTTTTCTCCAAATGGAAAATTTGATTCTTTGATACTGAATATTGATTTAATATTATAAATTTTATAATTTGTAAAATATTTAATGCACAGATAGTGTAATGGGAAAAACAAAAAGTGTAATCAGCAAACAAATTTCAAATTCTTCTCAAGTCTGTTGTCTTCACTTCATACTATGGGTTAAACAGTGGGGCACACTGACCCCTTTAGCCATAAATGGCAGTCAGTCTAGAAAAATCTCTGAATTCAAATCAGTTGAATGTACACATGATGTGAAGTGCCAAAAATAGCAACATTGAAGCTTGATCCGGACATTACCTACAACTATCCTGGCTGCTGCCTTAGCACTGGATCCTAGAGTTTCTTAAAAAAAAACCCTGTAGGCATCAAAGAGAGTATAGAACCACAGCATCACAATGCTAGATATTACTGCTATGTTTTCTGTAGAAATTAAGTTTTTTAAGGTCTGGAGTAGCTATCCCAATAACCTATGTAGAATGCACAGTTTTACTTCTCCTAGACTAGTTACCAACCATGGAAAGAGCAAAACGGCCCAGTCTGCTCTGCTATCTAACCTATAGTTGTGGGTATAACAGGAACATTATCATCTATCAGTTGCATCTCTGTCTTTGGGCAGAGTGCACTCAGGAGTGACTCCGTAAAAGGACAGAGTCACAACTGAGAAAAATTATACTAAGAGGTGCCCAGCCATGGGGAACAGCTGCCTGAGGCCATGCCCTCTCATTAAACAGAGAGAGGGATCAGGGTTTGCACCGAGGTCAGCGCAACTAATGATTGCAGGGGCTGCGGACAATTTTTGCTCCTTGCTTGGGTGTATACGCTCGGGTCCCCACCTTAAAAACTGACTTTGTTTCACAAGTGGGGAGACAGAGTAAATACCTAGTGTGAAAATTACTCTCACAAGTAGTTTGTAACACCCTATTTATCATCTCTCATTTGTGTCTCTGTCCTTGGGCAGAGTGCACCCAGGGGTGACTCTGTCAGAGGACAAGTATACTGAGAGGTGCTGGCCATGGGGAACAGCTGCTCGAGGCCGTGCCCTCTCATTGCCCTAGAGAGAGGGATTGGTGCAGCACCAAGGTCAGCACAACCGATGTTTGTGAGGGCTTGGGAATTTTTGTTCCTAGCCCTGGTGTATGCACTTGAGCTCCTCACATTAAACTGACCTTGTGTCACAACCTGACATGTGTGGGGTTGAGTAAATATAAATTACTCTTATGAGTATTTTGTAACAGCCTATTTATGAATTTTTGTTCCTAGCTCATGTGTATGTACTTGGACTCCCCACATTAAACCAACCTTGTGTCACAACCTGACCTCGTGGGCAGGGGTTTGAGTAAATACAAATTACTATAAAGATAAGCTGGGACTTTTTAATCTCAGAATTTGCAGGAGAATTGAGCTCCCATTATGCATTTATTCATATAGATTCCATAATATAGGTTTTACTTAATTAGTTATTATGCTTCTCTAACTCTTCAAATGTTAAATGTATAACTAATTCTAATTTCTGTTTTCCCATCTTCACACTATATTAATTTTATTTTATAAATTGTACCCAGTTCTGTCACCCACGAAATAAAACTAATTATTTGTATGGAAAATAAGGATATACATACATCAAATCATCTTTAAATTAAGTGGCAGCAGAAGAATTATCATTGAACTTTTAAAATGTAAGCTTAAACATTAATTCAATACTTCAAATCCAGTGATCAGTTTTGAGTACTTCTGTAGTTTATTGATGCCAATCACATCTACTCCTCTCTAGATATTGTGATGATGGCTAAACCAAGAGTCCACCACAGGTGCTAACTGAAATGCCGCCTGATAGGGTGGCTTTTAAGCTAGTTTATAATAAAATGTGCACTGCAATTTTGGATACAAAAGGAAAATAAGAGTTACTCCCCTTGAACCATGAAAGCAATGATAATGGCTAGTATAATATGTATTAATATATATTTTTAACCAGGCATAATCTGGCAACCCTGAATCTGAGCTCAGCGAAAATCGTTCCCTGTGTCTAACTTTTCTAGGGCTTTTGAAATTCGGCCAGTATGAGCGGAGGAATTACTTGAAAACACACACACACATACACTGTACTCTATATATAAGATGTGTGTAGGTATGTTAACCCTCTAGGCCCTTTGTAGAGTATATGGCTACAGCCTCACCACACTAAGTATTGCTGCTATGATTTCTGTAGCTAGTAGGTTTTACATCGTGGAGCTGCTGACGACATGCTCAACCAGTTTGTGATTGAGAGTTGACCTACTCCTACAGTTGTTCCCAACCAAAGCTAGAGGTATCAGTTTATCCTGGTATTAAGCCCCAGCTGTTGAGAGGAAAGAATGATTCTTCCAAGAGTATTTGTGTGAATGTGAACTGGAATTTGAACTCAAAACATCCCACTTTCCATACCAATAACCACTGCACTATGTGCCCATCTATACAACATCTTACTCAGCTAAAAAATCCTATAATACATATAGTTTTCTTTCAAAGGAATGATCATCATTCTTAGTAGGAATACCAATATTATTATAAATTAATATGAGTTTAATTCAACATCATATTTATAAATACAAGTTTGTTTTTTAATTTTTGCTTTTAAAATTGTGCAAAAATTATTAAAATTTTTTGTCAAATCTGTATATAATGATGTTATTTTTTGCAACATTATAAAAAGTTTATTTTTATTTTTTCAGATGCAGTGGTGATTTCACCCAACATCTTTGGTCTGGATGGATTTCCCATTTGTTCATTGTGGCAGACCCAAGAAGGAATATGTTGGTGAAGGTGTGTGTACTACTGTCTGTTGTGTACAGATGCCTGTGTGCTGATCTCACATACTATGTAGAAGAAGGCAAAGGCCCAGGCACCTCCGTGGGGGACATTGCAGCTGATTCCCACCTACTGGACAATATTCCTATGAAGGATCGTAGTCTCATCACATTCAGCCAATTACAACTGAGATGGACTGGCAGTTCTCAGTTATTCAGTGTTAATAAAAAGACAGGGAAATTGTACACTGCCCACACATTGGATGTTGAATCAATGTGTGAGTACAATAAAGAATGTTTTAAGATGGTTGAAGTTGCTGTGCAGAAAGGAACATCTTTCATGAAGGTTTTAGAAATCAAAGTTATAATACAAGATATTAATGACCACAGGCCAGAGTTTCCAATAAAAAAGGTCAATATTCAGTTTTCAGAAAGAGATAGCAAAGGGACAAAAGTTTCTATCCCTAATGCCATTGACAGAGATGTTGGGGTCCTCAATTCGCAGATTACTTATGAGCTGAAAAAGAATAAAAATGAGCCTTTTACACTATCAGTTTCTAAAAGTGTAGATGGGACTTCACAACTTTTTATGAACTTAGAAGAGAAGCTAGATAGAGAAGTTAAAGACTCTTACATGGTGCAGGTGATTGCAAAAGATGGAGGCTCTCCTCCAAAACAAAGTGTTTTAGATGTACTTATTGATGTCACAGATGTAAATGATAATATACCAGTTTTCTCTCAGAAAGTTTATACCATTTCCATTAAGAATGAACCCAGTGAGATTTCACCTGTCTTCATTTTGTCGACACAAGATCTAGATGCTGGTCAAAATGGGAGAATTTCATATCATTTCAGTTCCAAGACATCCGATATTGCCAAATCACATTTTGAAATTAATGAAATGACAGGGGAAATCTTTTTACGTAAAAAGTTCATGCTTGGACAGGAACTCACATATAAAATATATGTTATAGCAACAGATGGAGGCATCCCTCCCTTGAGTTCTATTGTAATGATTTTGGTCAATGTAATCAACCAGCAAAATATTGCCCCAACCATAGATGTAAACTTTGTTTCAGCATCAGTGGGAAAGACAGTGGCTATTCCTGAAAATATAGAAGTTGGAAGCTTTATAGCTTATGTGAGGGTCATTGACCACGATGCAGGTCAGAATGGTGAGGTCAGCTGTGTCCTGTATCATGATAAGTTTCAGCTTCAAAGCCTAGGAAAGAAACGGTACAAAGTTATTTTGAAGAAGATGTTGGACAGGGAAATAGATGAATACCACGATATCACAATCCGTTGCCAAGATAAAGGATCCCCAGCCTTGCACAGTGAGAGTAAATTTTCCATCAAGGTCATGGATGTCAATGATGTCAGACCCACATTCTCCCAGAAGACATTCAAATTTTGGATCTACGAGGATCAAAATGCAAACTATCCAGTTGGTTACATCAATGCCACAGATCCAGATCTGGGGCCAGGTGGCAAATTCACATATTATTTGGTGACAGACAGTAAGCAATTTTTGCCATTCCAGATTTCAGATGATGGGCTGATTTCTACAGTGATGTCTTTGGACCATGAATTTCAGGATGTCTACAAGTTCCAGGTTTTAGTAAAAGACAAAGGGAAACCATCTCTGAATAACACTGTAAATGTTATTGTTGAGGTTCGAGATAAGAATGACAATGCTCCATACTTTACATTCCCCAGTGTAAATCCATTCACTCTGGATGTGATCTACTACCCCCATCAGACGAAAAACATAACAGTTTTGCGGGCTTCAGACAATGACGGGCGAGAAAACGCCTTTCTTAAATATGAAATAATAAGGGGTAATGACAAACAGTTGTTCACAATCAACCCTTATAGTGGCTTGCTTTCTTTTACCCGGGTTGTCACACAACAAGATGCAGGCTCCTATGAACTGGAGTTTGAAGTCAAAGATAGTGGTACCCCTGTTTTATCAGCTACTACTACAGTATTTCTTATATTAACAGTGAGCAACAAAACCTTTGAAATGATAAATGCTGTGCATATAGAGACTGATGAAGCTGACGAAAAAATCTACCTGGATTTTTTAATTGTCATCGTATCAGTGGCTGTGACTCTATCTGTGATTATTACGGCCATCATCTCTATATGCTTCCTCAGATTCACAAACCGAAAAAACATTACTCACAGGAACAAAGGGAACTGCTCAAGCAAGTGTGAGCAGAGACAATTGATGTATCCTTCATATCTAGCCACCTCTTGTACGGATCTTCCTTCTACAAGGATAGAAGAGCTAGACATGACAAGGAATACTCATTTGGTAGAATCAAGAGGGGACTCACAATCAGCTGTAAAGCTGGACATAGAACATAGATGTTCAGCTTCAATAATGGATCTCCAGGCAGCATCAGAGATCGTCTATCAGGTAAGAGCTTCAATTATTTAACCTTATATCTATCATAAGATTACAGAGCATAAAGGAAAATTCTTTGTATCCTTTTAAACTGAATTTCTGGAAAATAAATTTAAACCATTTTTGTCTGTTAACATATTTGATCGTATCCCCACACTATATACATTTAATATTACGGTATTATAGCATTAAGATATATTCGAGTACAATTAGTCAATGATATTTTTTTTTAATAAATAAATTTGCCCCAAGCAAAGTGATAATGATACTACGATGCAAGAGGCTACTGGGAGTGAAAGAGAATGGGAAAACTTTAAAAGGAACTGGAAACCCAATCATAAACAGAGAACAAGGGATAAACATCTAGTCCTGTTCAAAAGACTGGAGAGGAGTGTAAACTGGACAATAAGTAAACTTATCTGCTCCTGTAACATCTGGATAAAAATGAACTTCCCAGATACCTCAATATCTAGGATATATTTTTTACTTGTTTGGGAGAAAAAGGTTGGTTGGGGTATGTTTATTTAACATAAAATATTGTAATAACTTGTTTATAATTTATTCACATCAAGAGCATAAGGCAAGAGACATCTTATTTTCTTATTCTTTCTTTTCATCATGATATTATTTTCTTTATTTACCATACTATGTTGTTTTAAACTATTGGAGGGTAGTCACTTCTGTGAATGAAATAAGATTTTATGATAGTTCTATTTTTCTAAAGAAATAGGCATTGCTTCAGCGCATACTGTAAATCATATGCATGGTTCAGACATTACGAGACTACTCTTTATCAACTACTTGAGATTAATAGGTGGACATATTGTTATCTGAAAGTGCATACATTAGCCTTCAAGCTATGAATACAGTATTTGATTTTACTGATAAATGCAACCATCAGAGCCACTTATTTTATTTACTGCAAAATTTGGTATCAGTAAAGGGAAACCCTGTTTCAAATGACACTGTAATACATATATTCATAGATAAGAGATTAATGTATGTCCTTTCTTTCTGGTTATCTGTGAAGTTAACAAACTTGTAGAATATGATTATATCATTATATCAGATATGTGATTCTTTCAACAGATACATCAAGACTTCCATTCCTTCTTTTATATAAATGGAGTAGGTTGTAATGAATTGTTCTCATCATAGACTAGATGTCACTTGTTTTCCATGAATTTATTTGGATTTAGTTTTGATGCTGCAGTAAACGAATTTCTGATTACTTGAATTGTAGCAACCACAGAGACATGATATCTTTCAAATAAGAATTTGCAGTAGATCTCTCTCTTTGTAGGTGTATTTATGTATTGGGCAAAAAACATTTGTTCACATGGATTTGAATAAATAAATGAAAATCACAAAGAGTAATATTTGTACTTAATGTAATTTGGTGATTTTTAAACACTGAATTTTGCCATTTTATAACTGATATTTGGTTTAACAAATTCTAGCACTCACTTGACCTGTTATGCATTGAAAATGATAACAAAAATAATTTTCAGAGGTTAATATAATAGCTTTATTCTTGCATAAATGCAAGAATTAATTGACAAATTAAAGCTATTTGTATGAAATACTTTGTTCGTCATTTTTCTAGTAATTCATTGCTGATAATTTTACTGTATTGTAGAAAATATCAAGAAAAAAGCAATTATCACTGATCAGGAATTAATATGAGTGTTACTGGCAGAAATTAAAAAAATATTATTTTATGATAGAAATATATAGAAAATCAAGAAAAAAGAGATTAAATGTATACTGAGAAACATGGCTATTCTGTATGTAATTTATATATTTTAACCATATGCTAACCTCCAGGAGAACAACTCTTTACACCTTGGGCTTGTGTTTTCTAGTTGAGTAGTTATATTGAATCAGTTGCCAGGTCTACTAATAGGAAAGCTCGTTCATTGTTTCATACATGATACTTCTTTTCATCAGAATCTTTTATAAATCTATGATTCATCTGTGCATTGAATACTGCTGCCATATCTGGTCTGGTGCTCCTACTATATATCTTGAGATACTTGACAAAATTCATGTGATGGATCCTGAACTAGCATCTTCATTTCAGTCACTTTCTCACCATCATAACATGACTTACTGCTGTCTTTTCTACATATATTTTCTCCTTAGTCACTCAATAGTATGAATTTAAGTGTGCTAATAGATTGACAATTAGTTCTCACCTTTTTAGTGTTGAGCTAATTTAACCATCAGTTCCATTCTAATCGTTTCTTTTCTCACAATTCTCACCTGTGTTTTTTTTTGCTTCCCTTACACCTACAATCTTCAAATATTTAAATGCAACATCAATTGCCATCTTCTGTCTTCCTGAACCCTATTCCTTTATTGTCAATCTCCTCATTTTTCTTCACTAAAGTTTTCTCATTTTCTTTCACTCCCTTTAACCCTCTACATCCTCATACCATTATTGCCTTTCTTGAGGTGAAATGATTAAAAAATATGTATATACAGCGTAACTGAAAAGTAACTCCCTATTTTATGTATGATGGACTCATTATTATAGTTAGATGGGAAAGTCCATCATATATAAAATAAGGAATTGCTTTTCAATCACCCTGCATATTATATATATATATATATATATATATTTGGAAAATTTATTTATCATCAAATAAAGGACTATATAGAAGTATTTGTCCACTCACTTTGAAATTCCTAATGATTGCCAGCTTAAATGCTTCAGATCACATCTTTCATGGCTGAAGCATTGGCCTTTTCTGAGCCAGTTCCATGGCTCATTATGACGTTTAACTGCATGTATTCAGAATAAGAAGGGGAGATAATTATGCATGGAAAATGATTCAGAAAGAGTCAATGTTTGAATTCATTAATGAGAGGAGGATATGAGAGACAATTCCTCAAAATTAATAATAATTATTATAGAAAAATGTAAAAGGAAAAATCTTTAAGTTTTATAAATCTATATGTTTATTTTACACTATATGATTATAAATGTCCCTCTCTTTCTCTCTCTCTCTCTCTCTCTCTCTCTGTGTTGCTGCATGACAAGCAATCTCCTATGGTTATGGGATGTAAGTTGAAATTTTGTTTGAAACTATTTCTTGATTTCTTAAAATACACATAACTGTACATTGTTTAAAATTTGCTATAATTATTGGGAAATATTGCTTAGTATCAGTGACAGAGCATTGATATATATATATATATATATATATATAAAACACGCACAAAATGAGGTGCTAAAAAGTTCTTGGCCTGATCAACTACCTATTATCATTTTATGGTCCAAACATTGAAATATTAATTTAGGAAAGTGGGTTGGGTTTGACACACAAATACACACACACACTTCTTTCTTTCATTTTTGAATCTAGTTTCAATGAAACGGTTTTCCATTTGTCATAATTCTTCAAAACTTTGTCAGGATTCTATATCCTATTTTACCATCCATCCGTGCGTTGAATATTGCTGCTACATATGGTCCGGTGCTTTTGCTATATATTAAGAGATTCTTGATAAAATCCAAAGAAAAATCCACAATGTTATTGGTCCTGACCTGGTAAGTCAGCTTCAGTCACTTTCCCACCACCATAATATAGCTTCCTTGTACCTTTTCTGATGAACATTACAGTATGATACCTGGACTATGAATTTAAGCACAGTACTAGATTGGCAACAAGTTCACATCAATTTACAGTTGAATTCACTAGATACAACCATAAATTCTATGCTAATAGTTTCTTCTCTCACCCTTCTTGCTTATGGAACTCTCTTCTAGCTCCATGCCAACTTTGATCTTCAAACATTTAAATGCAGTATCAATTATTATCTACTGTCTTCTTGATTCTTCTTCTTTTATTGTTCTCGCTCTTTAATAACGTTTCTCTTTTCTTTTTATTCTTTCACACTCAGTAATTCCTTGTGTCTTAGTGGCTTTACTGCTTTGCTTGGGGTTAAATGATTATATGTACATAAATATATATATATATATATATATATATATATATATGAATCATTTTCTCTAACTCACATAAGGAATCAACTTTTTTAGGTCTATCATTTATTAAGAGTAATGGTTCTTGCTGGTTCATGATATGTTAGTAAGGGGTTTTAAATCAGAGTGATCCCATTCTTAGAGCATCTTAAACAGTAGGTGAAGAGCTCTTCAACTCTGTTTACCTTACTATTTTACCAGTAGCTGCTGGTAGAAGATGAAGAGATAGATTCATGCCTTTCATGGGATTACCAGGACCAATTAATGAACACAAAAGTCAAAGCAACATTTGAACTTGGAATGCAAGTTTAATTTTCTGTAACTGGAACCATTGCATCACCTATGCAGCCATCTCTCTTATTGTTCTCTCTCTCTCTCTCTATATATATATAATTTCTGTGTGTGTCTGTCCATAAATGTGCTAGTACATATACATGTGTGTGTGTATGCATAGTTCATTGCTGGAGAAAAGGCAATGAGAAATACATCTCTCTGACAAGACGTACAAGTAAGAAATTCAGCTTACAGTAAAAGATGAATGGAGACTGATTAAAATGATAATCAAAAGGGAAGTAAATAGGATGTGTCTTGAGGGAGATAATAAAATACATTGTTGATGAAGTAAGTGAATTAGAAACGGGGGAAAAAAAGTAAACAAAATAAGGAAGAAAAAATGAAAGAGAATAACAGAACAAAACAATAATTTCATCAAAAATTTAAAAAACAAAGAATGAAAACAAAAAAAAAACAATAAAGTTTAATGTGAATTTGACCAAAAGTATAATAATAGGCTAGAAGAAAGAATAGCAAGAAAAAAAAAGAAAATGAGAATTTGACCAAATAAGGTTTAATGAGTGAATTGAAGCCTGGTTAGTTGAAAAACTTTCAAAGATAAAGAAAGGATATTTTTTAAGGTGAATGCTAACTAAACTCAGCCAACAGGAAATAGTATTAATGATAATGATTATGAGTAGAAAGAGAAAAAAAGATAGTATGTGGAGATGTGTGTAGTATCAGTTAAATCGCCCGTATAGTAAAATTTAAATTGCAAATGGCTGCCATCATCATTATGTACAAATTTGATGCATTCTTTTCTGAAGCTATTCACTGAGATTTATTTTTATTTTTGCTTGCCGATTATCCTCTCCTTCATTATTTTTTTATTCATTAAAAGAATCCAATAAAAACTGCATTGTCCTTAATCAAGCTTCATGGATTTGATGGAGAGTAAAATCCCATGTGATTTTCAATGAGGGATCAGTTTGTTTAGTATTTAAATTATGCTAATGATCCTTCTCCATGTTAATGACTTCTTCCTGTTAGTTACTGTTTATCTCAATAAAACCTACCACCATGAGTTTTATTAATTTTTCTGAAGGTATATAAAACATGTGACAAGTGTGATATTTAGTAGCATTATTAGATAATAATTTAATAAATATTACATAAGTATATAGAAGTAATTTAATAAATATTACATCAGTATTTAGTGCCTGAGCATTAATTATACTATACAAAGTTTTTTACTGTAATGTCTGTAACTGTTTGCTCCTTTCACAGTAAAAGGTAAATAACTCCATTCTGTTTAAAAAGCTTTAGCATGAAAAGAGCAACTTCATGAATGAGGAATAAAACTTATCCAGATGATAGCATTAATTAAATCAGCACAGATACTTAGAAAATCTTGTCACTTGAACTCTAGTGGAAACTATCAGTTATTACAGGCGTGAAGATGCCTTCTGGTCTTAAATGATTGGAGGTGTTAATATGTATATGTTTTGTCTTGGTGAATTAAGATGGACTACAGGAAATATCTCCGTTGGGTACCATAAATTTGCTTGTCAGTTGCTTGACCATAACCAGATAAGCATATCCACTAGGGGCTGACACACTGTGCAACTCTGTTCATGAGTCGGGGTAGTGGGGAACCATTATGGTTGAGTGTCAAGAAGGTTGTTTTATTAAATTTGAAGGATGAGGCAGCCAAGGAAACTTGGGAGTCACAGCTAGATTATTGGTAACATATTCAATGAGAGACTCTCTATTTGACCTGGGTAACCCAACCTGCAGGCGTTTCTAAATGGGCTCCACCTGCAAGGTTGTATACTGCTTTTAGCAAAATCTGTCACCATGTCACACACATTTGACTGTGATGCATGTGCCTGATTTACTCTTCTGAGAATGGGTAAATTGGGCTTCATAAATTTGTACCCCAGAATTATTTTATTGGCAGCCTGCTCTCTCACTCAGTAATGATAATAACGATAATGTTAAAAATAAAACTAAAGTGACATTAATTATTAACAATAAAAAGGCCAGTGATTTGAGTTGTTGGAAATCCAAGAAAGAATTGAAACCATTCAAATGATTTATTGACTGAATTTATTTTTTACAGCTTATCCATAAACTTTTGAATTTTTGTGGGTTATTAAAAGCCAAAATATATTTTGAATTGTAAGAATAATAATTTGTTGTGAGTGAATATTGCATTAACAATTTTTGAGAATAACAGCAATTGGTCCAGATACAAGTCTTACTATTTAACCGATAGTTGGAGTGAGAAAATGTATTTATACTTTTTCCAAGTGTATTTACATGCAAGTGAATGTAATTTACCAATCTGGAATTTCAACTCGTCTCTCTGATTTCTTATTCTGAGCCATTATCCATTACACCACCCTCATATCTCCATCCAAATGACAGCATTACAAAATTATTCAAGAATATTGAGGAACTGAAGAATATGGAGAAGACTTGTTGCCACTTGATATCCTGTTGGAGCTACCAGTTACTACTGGTGTGAAAATACAATGATTTGGCTTGGTGCTTTCTGTTCGCCGAAGCGATACTCCAGCTCTTTTATTTATGCATAAACATTATGGCCAACACAGTACTTCTGTGTCTGAACAATAACTGAAACAGTGGTTCCTTTTCTTTAGTTCCTGGTTACAACATCCCTCCCCAATTAGTCAAAATTTAATTAAACGATATGTTTTCCACAAACTGTTATTCACATGGTTATGTCCATGGGTGTTTCAAAAGAGAAGGAGACATGTTATCAGGGTCAAGAATTGTTTCACTTCCTGTCATAGTTACATCATCATCATATTCCATATCTGAGTCCTCTGTAATTCTATCATCTAGCGATTCCTTTTCAGCAAGTTCTCTTGCTAAAAGTTGGGCACTGCATCACTTTCCTTTGGTGTCTAGTTTTATATCCATGTGCGGTTTCTTGGGCTCACTTTTAGCTTTATGTCTCTTCGCTTCCTTGTATTTCTGAAAATGTGTTCTGATGGTCATTCTGTAGAGTACATGACACTGTGTGGTCGATGTTGAGTGTCCCTTCAAAGTATTCATGTGAATATGAGCCACATGTCTTTTCCATGCATGCTCATCCTCCAGCCATACTAGAAAAGTCAATGGGCTAAGTTGCACTTCTGGAACTCCAGACATTCATTTCGTTTTTCTTTAAAAGTTCATAATGTTAACAGCATCTCCCAAATAGAATCTCTTCACTTCCTATCCTTCGACATTTTAGTATTATCCATTCTACTGGTGACTTTGGCAGATAAGTCCGGATACGCAATGTCAAGCCAAGATTTGGGCTGTCAACCAATGAACAATATGGCCGGTAACTGACCAGTTGTTGTTTGTGGGAAAAGATGGTAGCAAACCAAGACATGCAGTAGTCAAATTTCAAGATCACTGGGAACCTTTTTTAACCACTCTTGATGGTTCATACGGCACATTCAGCTAGTCCATTTGATGATGGCCGGTATGGCAAATATGCTTAATGCCATTCAAGGAGCAGAATTTGGAAATTTCTTCACTAGTAAAACTGCAGGCATTGTCTGACGCAATCACATGGGTGCCCTCATGGGATTGCTGCAACATCCATTCTGTTGCTGCTGCTGCTGCTTGTGATGAAATGACATGTGCATCTATATATTTACTATGAACATCCACTATCACAAGAATCCACTTGCCATTGAATGGGCCTGCATAATCTATATGCACTCAAAACCATGCCCTTCCTAGCCATTCCCATGAGTGTAACATGCTCATCTGGGACATATTAGCCTTATCCTAGCACATAACACAACTTCTTACACACAGTTCAATATCTGAATCCAAATTAGGCCACCAGATATGACAAGAAGCAAGGGATGTCATCCATGAAATACCTGGGTGACCTTCATGTGATTTGTTAAGCAAGATATCTTGACACTTTACAGGGATAACTACTTGTGATCCCTATAAAACACAACCCAGTTGTACTGATAATTCCTCCTTCCTGTTTATGTATGGTCAAAAATCTTGACATTCATTGTACAGCCATCCATGTATGATCCACTTACACACTTTAGATAACACGGGATCCCTGGATGTATGCAAAGCAATAAATTTCACCGTGACAGGTGTTGAATCTAAAGCTGTCATAGAAATGAACCACTTCCTCTGGGCAAGATAATGGTATAAAATATTTTCCATGAGTAGTCAACTTAGCCCATCTGCATTTGGAATCTTTGAACCAGGTTTGTATACAAGCTGATAGTGGTAGTTTGATAGTACCAATGCCCACTGTTGTATTCTAGCACTTACTGTGTGTAATATGGCATGGTCCTTGCTTAAAAGGCCAAGCAATAATGGTTGTAACCTCTTGGCTGTAAATGTATTTATGGAATTTACTCACTCCAAAAATTACTGCTAGTCCTTCACATTCTATCTGTGCATAATTCTGTTCTGCTTTTGATAATATTCTTGAGGTAAAGTAAATTGTTTTATTCATTCCATCACTATAATATGTGACAAAACTCAAAATAAATGGTAATGATGCATGATCAGGTGAGTATGTCATGTGTCATAGGACATCCTAGCCAAGCTGTATTAATTTCTGCTGGGTCTGTAAAGAGACATGAGGTTCAGTGTTGAACTCATTGAAGGTGTCATCCTTCCAAGTGCACAATTCTGAATGATTTTCATCAAGTGTTACCTTTAACTGGTCCACTTTGAAACAGTACATGCCAGAATTCAACATCTGATTTTATAGAAGGAGCTTGTAATACACAATGCCCTTCCAGTCCCAACACATAAACAGCATCAACTTCTTCAGATGCAGACCAGCTTTTCATTTTCCTCAGGATATTTTTCACTCCACATTGTTGTAAACAAAACATTTTTCATTTCCTGTGGTCATTTTTTTAAAAATTTGTTGTTTTGTTGCACTTGAGCAGAGAAACAGGTGGAAATGCAGGCCCTATTTGGAAAAAAAATTACTATGAAAATACATTGCAAATGATTTTAGTATGAAAATATATTGGAAATTACTTTACGCTGAAAATACATTGGGAATGATTTTCCCATAAAAGTACACTGGAAATGATTTTACTATGAAAATGCATTGCAAATGATTTTTCTTTGAAAATACATTGCAAATACTTTCAAGTACTATACTCTAATCTTTGAAAAAAAAAATCGTAAGTCATACATAAATAATATAGATTATATATTTGCATCTGCATTTGTATATGTGTATGAGTGCATGGGCATGCACACAGATGGATACAAGGATGACCAGAGAGTAAAACTGAATTCACAAACTAAGTCTTAAATGAGGCTGCTAATATTTGCTTCACATGAATAACCTGCGTAAGTTATGAAACCTCTTCTCTCTGCCTGCACTCTATTCACTCACATAATGTTTTGATAAGAAGATTTTGAGCTCTTGGAGAAACCAGACAGTAAGAGATAGCTATTACACTCACTGTCATCCTTGACAGACACTGTCATAGGGTTTTGCAAAATTCACAAACATTTCAGTGATGACAAATACAAATAATTACTTAGGGAATTAAAATGGAAATATTCAAATATAAAACAAATTCTGGGGAGGAGAAAATTCTATTTATTCTTCTTGTTTACATTTTTCCAACCATCTTCTTCTATATGAGATATTTGTTGCTTTGTGACAATATCTAAATATTTACTTTTATTGCTTTCTCATTTTTCTATTTTTTTTAATAAATTCCAGGAAACATATATATATATATATATATATATATATATATATATTTTGTCATCCACAGACAGACTGTTTCACTGTTTCACAGCTCATCAGTGTGGCTAGACGTCCGGTTGCCTCTAGCTAGGATCGAAACCCGACTGAATTTGTGTTAGTCCGAACTTCTCGCACTAAGCCGTCACGGTACGGGATGAGGGTGAATTTTAGCGTGTTTATTTTTAGATTCAGATAAACACACAGTGACTGAGAGTGACTCAATTCTGTCAAAGAGCATAATAACTGTCAAAAATTACATGACTATATATGGATCTGCTCTTTTGCTAATTATCATTGTGCTCTGGCTTAAAGTATTGTCTAGGATAAGTGTCTATTATAATTATTTGGTATCATGACTTTATGAATTTAAGCACAGTAATAGATTGGCAGCTAGGTTTCAACATTTTACAGTTGAAATTACTAATTGTAACTGTAAGTTCTATTTCCTTAATGATATGTTTCTTTTTCTCATATTTGTTCACACTCAGTCACCCCCTTGTGTCTTAGTGGCTTTATTGCCTTGCTCAGGGTGAAATAGTTAAACAAAAAAGAAGAAAATACGCACTGTCATTTTAGAATTTGTAGCTGCTAATTTTAATATAGGTTGAAATTTTTATTCAGTTCTTATCAGCTATAAATAAGAATTTATATAATTTACACAACATTTTGAAATGCAAAATTCATACAGGACTTAAAATATACATTCAAAGAGGTAACAAGTTTTCAATGAAAAAAGCAAAGACTAAGTGAAAACAGAATTATAGATAAAGTGATTCTGTGGATAATGACATCAATGATGATGAAGATGTCTACTACACTATAGACATAAAACTATATAATGCCTTCCTTAAACATGGACAGCATTGAAGCATATTAAAATGTAATTAATATTTATACAAATTCTTCAGGGCATGTATGATGATAGATCTCCACGACTTCTTATCCCTTGTAGCTGTTAGCATAGGTTTTTTTCTCTTTGCCAAGCTTCTTGCACTCTGTTACACTATTATTCACACAAACTCATCAGGTAGGTGGTCTGCAGCCTTCCCTTATTTCTCTTGCCCTTGATATGCCCTGCGAGGGCTAAGTTTTCCATGACCTCCTTCCTCATTATGTGTCTAAATAATTCCAGCTATCCCTTTCTAATTTTAAGTATTCTTTTTGTTACCACATACTTTAAAACTCCCTCATTCATTACTCACTTCATCCATGGAATTCTCAGTATCCTTCTATAGAATCATATTTCTGTTGTGGTGAGATTGTCCAGTCTTTACTGACATACAAGACGATTGATATCACATAGCAATTCAGCAATGTTTTCTTTGTTTCTAACAAAATTTTCCTGTTTCTTATTAATTTGTTTAGCTTTTGGAAGGCATCTTTCACCAATTCAATGCACATTCAGATTTCAGTGTTGCATTTTCCATCCTTGTGATGCAGTTGATATGTCTGCTCAACCACATCACCAGTAGCAAATTGAAATCCTGTCATATTCTATTACACAGGTTTGAATGTCAATGCTATATAGAAAGAATTCTCTGTATAGTAAAGTCTGATAATTTTGATAAAGTCAAATTGGCAGCTGCTGTTAACTGGGATAAAGAATGGCTTGTTAATTTTAAGGCCTCCAAAACTAATTTTCTCTCTATTAATCATCTGAGAGACCCCTTTCTGCCTTTCATCACCATGGATGATTCTGAACTCCAGGTGAGAGTGAATCGCTACAACTTCTCGAACTAACATTCTCTACTGACATGAAGTGGAAAGTCTATATTGAATCCATTGCTAGGTCAGCTGCTAAGAAAGTTGGTTCACTGTGTCATGATATACAATTTTTCTCTCAAGAATCTATCTGACATATCTATGTCTAGCATTCATCCATGCTTAGAATATTGCTGCCATATATGGTTTGGTGCTCCTGCTAGATATTTAGAAATTCTTGATAAAATCCAAAGAAGAATCAGCAATATTACTGGTCCTGACTTGGCATGTCAGCTTCAGTCACTTTCCCCCAACTGTAAAGTTGTTTCCTTGTGCCTTTTCTATAAGTACTTTCATGGTAATTGTTGAGAAGAGCTCTTCACTATGGTACCTAGACATAATGAATTTAAGTACAGTACTACATTGGCAACAAGGTCTTATCAGTTTACAGTTGAATTGGCTAAATGTAATTGTAAGTTCTATACTCACAATTTCTTTTCTTGCACTTCTCG
>OZ038479.1:88849424-88959424 GCA_964036315.1 Acanthosepion esculentum
GTAACAAAATACCCATGGAAACTGAATGTGCCTCCATCAATGACTTTCCCAAAAGATTTCAACATATGGTGAAAGTTGACAGGAACCATATTGAAATGAGATTTTTCTGCTGTTATTTAGCAGATTAATACTTACTTTGTGTTAAAGTTGTATGCTGATATAATAAATTTTTCAGGAGTTATGATCTTTTTATTTTGTAACAGTATTTATGCCACACCCTATATATATATATATAGAGAGAGAGAGAGAGAGAGAGAGAGTAGCATAAATACGTGTGTGTGTATGTGTGTGCTATTGAAAGAAAAAAGTTGATAGTATTAACTCTATGCATATCAGGAAGAAAATTCCACTATGTTTCTTATATATATATATATATATAGAGAGAGAGAGAGACCTTTTCTAGAATCTGTTTTATTGCCAAAGCCTTAAGAAACTATAAAACATTGTTGTTATTCCCAGGGAATCCATGGGAAGCCAAGCAGCTGATAAACTCTGATGAGAAGGGTGAAAAGGCACTATGCAGAGCAGGTGCATTTTGCTCCCTAAAGGTATTTTGCAGAACTGCAAAAGCAAAAACTAATAACCATATTTCTGTAGAATGCATGATAAATAATGACGGTAGTTGCAATCAGAGTTCCTTGAACTTCTTTTTTTATTTTTCAAATCTAATTCCCACATCATATTTATTCAATTTGGATGTCATGTGCATCTTTTTAGGGTTGTTTTTTTTTAACAATTTCTGTCATTTTGATTTTAAAACCCTCAAAAGTGATTTCAAAATCAAATTTGATCCAAATTTGTTCAGTTACCTCAAATGCAGGAATAGCAAAGGTGAAAGATTACGATTTTAATGCTTACTGTGTTTTTCAATAAATGTGTGTATTCTTCTCTGTGACTTGTCCCTTCCCTCTTCATAATTTCCTGTCCTTTGTAGCTCTTACTAAGGTTTGTATTTATGCTATTGCTGTTAATCTCTGCCAACCATTTACGCAAGCTTGTTAGGTAGGTTTTGCATAGCTTTCCTCTTTCCTTCAGTATATCCTTGTTGTAATCTAGGGAATGTTACTGAATAAAATAATCACGTGAAGGTTGGTAATGAACGATAATATTAGGACACGAACAACACATATAAGATTCACTAGCGGCACATACAACAAGTAGTCAACTGCTAGAAGTAAGTCAAGTGAATTCCACAATGAATCTCCAACTGCAAACCAATATACAGTATTTACCACTAAATTTATATGAATGGGGACAAACCCATTATCGTCCATAAGTATGCTACAACAGTCCTGTAAGTGTCAAATTCTCTAAGCACTTTCCTCACAATGTGCTGTAGAAATGTCAGCTATCTCTTTATGTTTCTAAGTATAAGTAACCTTTTTGTTTCCATTTTCTATAAAACTTTGTTGTTGCTCACATGTTCAGACTATGACATTCTTGGCAACTTTCTGTAGAACCACATTTGTCACCTCAAGTCTTTTCTTTATCTCTGATTAGATTGTCCAGCATTTCATATGCAATATAGAAGGCTGAATATTACATAATAGTTCAGTGTTCTTTTCTTTTTTTCTAACAAACTTTTCCTGTTTCTCCACATTTTCTTAGCTTTTGGAACAGACCTTTCCCTATCCCAGTGGCCTTCAGATTTCAGTGTTGCATATTTGTCATCTGTTATAACATTTCCTAGATAATTAAATTTTTGTACTTGCTTGATCTTGGTGTCTCCAATTTGTAATTCATATATTGAGATATTCCTTTTGTTGACAACCATACATTCTCTCTTCTTAAAATTGATGTTTAGTCTTTTCTTCTAACTTTTCTTTACTATCTTTGGCAGAAGTCCCTTTATGTTCCTCTCTGTGTGTGCTTTCAACACTGTGTCACCTGCATATCTAATGGTGTTAAAATTGTGGTCACCAATAATGAATCCTGGTCGGACTTCTCATTCTCTCAGAATTGATTCATTGTAAAAGTTGAACAATTCTGGTGAGAACACACATGCCTGCATATGGATCTTTTATTAATATTTATTTGAACATATTTCTGTTGCCATTCTCATGTCATTATTCTGAAAATGCTTAACAGTATAGACAGAAAATAACAAATAAGTCTATGTCTGATAGTGAAGTCTTCATGACCTAACCAGTAAAGCATTATACCAGTAAGACCGACTCTGAAGGATTCAAATTTTGCTGCAAACTTATTTTTTTATTTCTCAGCCATGTGGCTTCTTGTTTAAAAGCCCAATCCACTTCACTAAATATAATGTAACGGTCACGTAACTGACCAAGGCTTAGAACTTTTCAGCATCCTCTTGTAGAAATAAAATGAAAGAAAAACTAATAAGTAATTGATAGTAATTGACAATGTCTCATTGAACAAATTTGGACAACTTAAGATAAATACATGTATTATTAACTGACAAAAAAAAACACTCAGAAATTAATATTTGTTTGTTTGTTTGTTTAACAGCATATCAAACTCCCTGTGGATTATTTAATGCTGAAATTTAATTTGGGGGGAAGCATGAGTAATTTCTTTTACAAACATGTATTGCTGGTGTTTTTTTCCTTAAAAAATGTATTGCTGATATTTTTTCCTTACAAAAATGTATTGCTGGTAATATTTTTTTTCCTTACAAAAATATATTGCTGGTAATTTTTTTACTATGAAAATGTATTCCTATCACCTTCACTATAAAAATGTTTTTTTTACACCAATAGCAATTAAGAGGTTATTCCATGTGCCTCAAAACTTCCTGATCAGAGGCCTTGCTGCTGGATGTAGTTTATCTTCATACCTAGGATGAGAAATTAATATTAATGACAATTCTTTATTTTAAAAGTTTAAATATTCCATTTCTTCTTTTATATGTCATTGATGATCATTGCCCTCCACAACTTCACTGTCTCTTATTACTTATTAGTAAATTTTAATTCTTTACCATGTCAAACGTTCAGATGAGCTCCACTCTTTAGTTTCACCAGTTCAGACATTTACAGCTAGGACTAAAATCACCCATATATCCTCCATCTTCCATTTGTAAGGAGGAAATTTCACTCAGACATTTTTTCTCAAGAATTGATATTTTATGGAACAAACTCCCACAAGGATACTTCCCTGAACACTACCATTTTAACCTCTTCAATTTAATGCTCAATCTTTATCTATTGTCTTTATCCTTCTATCTCCTATTACATTCATATCACACACTTCATTCAGTAATCTTCTACCATGGGTGACTCATCAGCTTTGTATTTTTTTTAAGCATTTCACACAAGCAACGTAAGAGTGCCACAAGCATGCAGTGAGTTACAGAGAGTGAAAGTGAAAGAAAAGACTGAGCATAAGGGGGATTGAGGAAAGGATAAAAGATGAACAGGGTTCAAGTCAACAGAAGATGGTGGTTGACATTGCATTTAAATTTTTGAATATTGTAGTTATCAGAGAAGCAAGTAAGAAGAAGGGAGTTCCAAGTTGGGAAGTGTGAGAAAAAGAAATTGTTGGCGTAGAAGTGGCAGTTACATTTAATTATTTCAACAGTAAAAGGGTGGGACCTAGATGCCAATCTAGTAGCATGCTTAAATTCATGTAGTCCAGGCACCAGGGAAAAAAGCTTGTAAGAGCAGTTGCCATAAAAATATTTGTAGAAAGAACAGAGGGAAGGCACATCATGTCTGTGAGAAAGTGAATGAACTCAAGATGCCAGGTCAGGATTACATTGCAGATCCTTATATGGATTTTGTCTTGAACCTTTAGGTGAATAGCAGGGACACCAAACCAGTATTAGATGAACTTTAATATAAAAGAAAATATTCTGTAAGTTTAAACTTATCTTCCCTCATTATGTATCCTAGAAATTTCAACTGTCACTTTTTTATTCTAAGTGTAAGTTTGCTTATTCTTGTTTTTCTTAAGAGTTACACATTGCTCACATATTCTCCTGATGGTATTCTTTGTAGTCATTGGTAGAACCACAACACTGTTGCTTCAAGTTTCTTCTTCAGCAGTACTGATGCAGTTGAGTATTCACTGCCATATAGGAAATGAAATCTAACACAGCAGTTTGGCTTTCTTATCTTTGTTTCCAATGAGATTTTCCTTTCTCTTGATATTTTGATTAGTTTCTGGAAGACAACTTTTACTATTTTCTGTGTGTCTTCAGATTTTTGTGTCATACTTCCCTATTTCTTTTATTATACTATCCATTTAAATGTCTGTACCTGCTTGATTTTGATGTCTCCAATACCTTGTGCTGTTTGTTTTGCTGATAGTCATACATTGTCTTCTTATAATTAATATTTAATCCTTTTTTCTTGCTCATCTACTTCAAACTGTTTAAAAAGTCACCTCAGACAGAGTATCATGCCCAAAGCTATAATTTGGTATCTTTGGAGGGATAGAGTATTGCCAACAATAATTTAGTGCCAATAACAGATGCCACCACTATTGACTACCTGACAGATATAGCTGACAAAATTTTTATGAGGTTTGACCAAAAGATATTCAACTTCCTCTTCCTGAATTAAGTCATAATGAGGAAATCAGTCATTGACTTAGCTCACACTTTAGTTATTTCTTCCTGCTTTCTCTTTCTGTCTTAAGACTATTAATTTTTTTCTGTTTTCCTTTGTTTGTCAACAACACATAGTCATCCTCATATTTTATATTGTTAAGATTATGTCTACCGATCATACATTCTGGTAGGTCTTCTTGTTCTCCTCAGATTTTCTCACTGTATAGGATGAATAAATCTGATGAGAAAATCCATCTTTGTTTGACTCCTCTACTCCCATTATATTATTCTGAAAAATATCAAACTCAAAATACCATTAATGTTGCAGTTAATCTACATAAAAGCATTTCAACATAAAATAAATTACAAAGTAATATCAAAAACAAAGAGTTTTCTCAGACATTTCAAAGAGAGTGTAAGTTTCAAGTGCCATATGTCACACATGCTTAGGCAATTATGTCTGTTTCAATTCATGACTAACTAGAGAAAAGATTTTCATGCAATAGGTTGATATTTCTTTCTGCAATAGACTGGTTGCCAACCAAGGCTATAGAACCCAGTCTATCTTGCTACTTAACCTATAGCTGGGGGAGTAAAGATGGATTTATTCCTTTCCCAGTGGTATTTGCATGTAAGTGATTAGTTGTAATGAACCCAGCTGGAATTCAAACTCGGTTCTCCAATTTCTCATTCCAAGCCATCATCCATTACACGACACCATAAAGAGATTAAGAAGCATTTACTGCCATATAGGGTAAATCAATATTGAAGGATTAAACGGATTATATCAACATTGAAGGATTAAACGGATTTGCGTTTACTCAGTATTATTTCCTCAGGGAGAACTCGAACAACATTCCGCGAAACAGTAGGTCAGAGTTCAAAACCAGCTAAAAAATTGATATTACATAACAGTTCATCACTTTTTGTTTCTATTGAAATTTTCCTGTTACCTATTACTTTGTTTAATTTTTGGAACTCATCTTTTGATATTCCAATATGTGTTCAGATTTTTATGTATTACATTTTCTATTGTCTGTTATAACATTTCCCAGATAGTTGCATTTCTGTTCTTGATTGATTCTGATGTCTCCAATTCATAGCCTGCATCTTCGGCTGTCCTTCTGGCTAGTGACCATACATTCTGCCTTATAATTGGTGGTCAGTTTATTTCTATTCCCTTTCATTTATCACCTCTAGGAAGTCCTGCAATTTTCTTTCGTCTCTCTCATCTGCATATCTTATGTTGTTAAGACTGGTAGGACTTCCAGTTCCCTTAGAATCACCTCAGTGTATAAATAAATAAATCCAGTGAGAAGATGTATCCGCTTCTGATAGACCTTTTTTTCATTTATTGCCTTTACTTCTTCACCACTTTTTGCTTTTTTTTACCAATATTTTCCCCATTCCTTCCTGATCCCCATCTTCATTTTCTTTCTCCCTTATTTTTTGTACTTTTCCTCATTTTTTTAAAACTTTCTTTCTATCAATTTTATTTTTTCCCTTTTTTGTTTTTCTTTCATGCACCATTTTCAGCTTGTCTTTCTTCTTTTCTGCTTTTCTTCATCTTCTTTCTCATTGTTTTTCTACTTTATCATTTATTTCTATTTTTAATTACATTTTTTATGTTTCATATATTTTCATCTGTTTTTCTTAATTTTGCTTCTCACTATTTTCTTCATAAACTTCCCCTTTCTTTCACAATTCCATCCTTTCAGACTTCTTCCTCTAATCTTCATCAAGTCTCATTTTTGCTGTTCTATTTCTTTTCATTCTTGTCTCACATTAATATCCCAGACATTGCTCAAAGCATACTTGCACTGACACTATGAAATGTTTATTATTATTAAGCTATTTGAAAATGTCAGTGATCATTACTTCCTTAAGACAGCTCATATATTTAAAGACACTGTATTCAGATTCTATTAAAATAAATAAATAAAGATCTGGAGGTTATTGCATGGTTACAAAAATTATTTATTCACTGTGAACAAAAATAAATCCTTCTGTATTGCCATGAGGGCTTTAAGAATCAATGAAAAGAAAGCCCTATTCATTCATTGCTCACAAACTCAAATATAATTACTCTTCTTTCCTTCTATAATTTGTTCAAAGCTTTTAACAACGTGAGCAGAATAAATGTTTCTTCATTGTCTTTATTAAAAATCTAAAAATCAGTATGAATTAAAGTGAATTCCTTTTCATAAAATTAAAGAACAGTGATAAAATTTACATAGGTATTTATGCAAATGAATAGAGTTATTATACTTGCATTAACCAGAAATTATTATTATTAGTTTAGAATTATAGCTGATGTGTAACAATTTAACCTTTTCTTTTATTAATAGTTTTTTAATAAATTTCTCTTTGAATTTCTGAGATGATGAGTTATTATTATTTACATTATTTATAGTTAGACTAATAACCCTATTTTTGTTGTTAGCATCATATTTTAGCCATTGCGCTCTGTGGCCTTCTTTAGGTATCAATTCATTTGAGTAATTTTAAGGGAATTAATTCTTTTATAGTTGTTGTGTAGGATCTACCTAATCTGCATAGGTGACTACCAACTATATAAATAATGGTTGATACCGGAAGACGAGGGAAGGAGTATCACAAGATCCAACTAGAGACTCTGATCGACTGCGACTAGTCAACACATTCTCCAGGAACGTCTTCCCAGAAATATACAGAAATACTATATGTACTTATTGTGTACACTTTCTTGTTATAATACATTCTTGTTCCAAGTACATTTTGTGTTGCATTATTATTCCATGCAATAGGCGAGATTCAACATTGAGTCAAGACTCAACAATAGTGTTTACAAAAAAAAATGTATGAATTAAGATTAGGTAAAAATGAATAAATTAGAAATTCTAGCAGATACTTTATTGAATATATTCTGTTAATTAATCAATTTCAGACAAAATAAAATCCTCGTTTTATTGAAAATTATTTCTAAGATATTATATACCAACTGAGTGGATACCAACTTAAAATTTAATTATCTCATAATTTGTGGACAAAGATAAAAATTACATAACATTTAAAACATTTCAAATTTTTAATCTGCAAAATTTTAGCTTTTAAGCATGTATAATTATTAAGTTATTAGAAAATGTATGCTCAATTTGAATGTGTGATATTTGAACATGCATTCAAATAAAACCAAGAATTTTTCTGTTAAATATTCACATGGATTTTGTATCTACTACTACATTCATATTACTTGTATAAATAAAGAACAAAATATCGAGGAGTTAGTACATGTGGTACTGTGAGCAGTAGTTGGATGTAACAGTCTGTGCTGAAGTAGTAAGAGGAGTCATTAAGAAATCCACCTGTGTATTTCCTGTTGTATGAAAACTGTCTTCATAAGAAAAAAAAGTAAAAGAAAAACTTTTTGGAAATTACTTCAATAATTTCTGAAATATGAAAATTTGGGATTTACACTTTATCTGCTTTCTTCTTTTTCTTTTCTTTGCAGATATGTTGAATATTTTTTTTACATGAACTTTCCACACTTTATTCAGTCTATTCTGCAGACTGTTCTCATTCCACTGTCCCAATATAAGGATATCTTGGTTAATTTTTCTTTTAGTGTTGCTAATTCTGTTTCCAGTGAATCTGTATATATCAATACTACCCACTGAAGGAATTGAACCCACAGTTACTATGTTACCAAATTCACTAACACTTGAATTTTCAATTTCCTAAAGCTGAAATTTGGAGATTTAAGCCTGATGTTATTCTTTCATCTTCTACTGCTGATTTATTGTTAAGTTTGGTTCCTTCTGCCACCATTTTTGTTTCTTTTGTATTGCCTTCATTTTCAACTGTAGAGAGCTGATTTCCAATTCCAGTCCGGTTCGTTATATACACTTACATGCAAATAGGATTACTTTCTAAGAGTTCGTCTTGGTCCACATAAGGTGGAAAAATCCTGGAAAAGGATACTACAAACACATTCCACAGGCAAGAAGTTTGAGAAAAAAACAGTTAGAATAGAATGGTGGTTGCATCTAGCTATTTCAACAGCAAAACGATGAGACCTAACTTCCAGTCTAGCAGCACGCTTAAATTCGGCTTGGAAAAGGTTTGAATCCATCTCTTCTCACCCCATCTCTGGGTTAATTAGTAGGACATGTATCACTAAATTATTATTATCTCCAAAATATTCTTACAATCCAAAAATATTTTCTGGCTTTAAAGAAGGAGTCAACCAGAGTTCCTTAGCTGCATAGTATGTATTTCACCAGGGCTACATAGTTTTGAATTCAGAGTTTTTCATTCTCCTAGATCAATTGTCATCCAAGGCTATAGAACCCTGTCTGTCCTAGGGAAGAAGAGTTGGATTCATAACTTTTCCACAGATATTAGCATGTAAGTGAATGTAATGAACATGAAGAAGAATCTGAAATTGACTCTCCAATTCCTCAATGCAAGCTGCATTCCATTTCTCTATCATGCCTCCATCTGGCTTTAAACAACCTTCAAAAGGTTGATAAACTGTAAAAAAACAATCCTTTGCAACTGTAGACATTTCATCATGCACATGTGCTATTAATTCATGGTATTTTGGCAAATGACGTTCTCCATTTCTCAATTAATGGTTCTCATATGGTATTTATATCTCCACTAGACCTACTGAGGAGGCCATTATAGCCTATAATATATGTTGATTCCTTCAGATGATTGATTTTCCTGTGTTCTCTGTCTAGTATATAATCAGACTCTGTGAAAACAGAAATAATTAAAAATTACTAAAAGGACAATTAGCCAAAGGTAAGATATTGCCGAACATGGACAGCAGAATAAGAACAATTTACCATAAGTAGATTGAATAAACGGTTTAGTTTGATATACATTGATGATTACCTAAATCAGCAGACACCTGACCACAGTGACAAAAATGAGATACAAGGAACAAAGATGAGGACATTAGCCCAATTGTAAATAATGAAAATAAATATGGTTCTGAGGTGTTAATGAAAATTGTGCTGTTTGAGTAGAATAAAAGCAAAGAAAAAACAATGGTTTATGTTGACTTAGAAACATAAATGATAAAAGAGAGAGAATTATGAACAAGTAAACAATGAATTTTTTAAATTGTTATGTTGTCATAACACTTCTTTTATGTGCCATGTCCCTTGAGAAAGTAGGTGATCATGGCCCTACACAACTTCCTGTCCCTTTTAGCTCTTAATAAGTTTTTTTATTTTGTTATTTCCCCCAACCCTGCTCTACCATCCATTTGCTCAATCTCATTAAGTATGTTACACGCTGCTTTCCTCTGTCCTTCTGTTATAATGTACTTCATAATGCTTATAAGTAATGCTTTGGCTACTTACCATGACACCTGTATTAATTAGTCTAAAGACTGACTCCAAACAGCTCCTTTTTTTTCTTTCTTCTGACCTGGAACTCTTTATACTTATGGGCAAGTTCATATAGTCAACGGAAATGGACTATTTACTCCACAACATCCTCACTTTTGAGATAATACTTTCTATAAATATTTTATTTTTTATTAGTATTAGTATTAGTATCTCCACCTCCTCTTTCTGGAGAGTTCACCAATGTACTTATTTCTGTCTCAGATCCATTTCCAGTTCTTCAATACACTTTCTTTTTCTGTGTTTTATCCTTATAGGTTCCACTTGAAAACATCATATAGCATTTTTATCAGTTCTTCCGATGTTTCAGGTCTTCCATCGATGAACCATTTTTTTCAGCTGATTATGGTGCCTTTTATGTTCAAATCTTTTCACTTTTATCATGTAAGTCAACTTCTTGACACTTTCTGATATTATTCTGTCTTCCCACATTTCATTCATCCTTATATGCTCTAAAGAACACTTTATCACTGACCTTGAAACTTTTGATGCTGTCTTTGTTATCCATTTGTATTTTTCCACTTGGTAATAACTTGTTGAACACCGATTTTACTTTTCTAGCAAACATTAATTCTGTCATTGACATGCCTAATGGTGTATTGTAGTTAGATGTTAAATGGTAAACTCACAGAAAATTCTGAAGCGATTCCTCGTTTATTTTCTCAAGAGTTGCTTTCTTCAACACTCTTTTGAATGTTCCCACAAACCATTCCACTTGTCCATTCAGCCTTAGATGATATGGTGGGGTCATAATATGTTCAGTGGAGAACATCTTACAAAAGGTTTCAAATTCTTTACCTATTCCCTTATTAGAGACTATGGTATCTGGTATTCCATATCTCACAAACAGTTCATGCAAGAAATTCACTGTCACTGAAGATGTTGTATTTTTGCACTTATAAATTTTTGGCCATCTAGTGAAACTATCAACTACCATAAGATAGTGTGATCCATTCATAGGACCTGCAAAATTTATATGCAGTCTTGACCATGGCGTGTCTGCCTTTGGCCAAGGTTCTATCTTTCTGATAGGTAGTTTTGCTTCTAGAACACAAACTCTGCAAACTTTCACTATTTTTTTCAATATCCTGGTTCATTCTGGTCTAATATACAAAACTTCTCATCAGAGATTTAATTCTTGAAATACTAGGATGTCCTCTATGAAAATCCTTCAATATCTGCTTCTGTAACACATTAGGTATTACAACCATTTGTCTGAACATTACTACACCATTGCATAATGATTAAGTGTTTAAGTCTGGATTTTGTTCTTTCTTATTTTCTTTCAATTGCTTTTTTATTTTTGCAATAAAGATGCCATTTTCTACTTTTTCTTTTATTTCTTCCAAGGTAACTGGTAACTCTCATACTATGTAACACAAAATGTTTTTTATTTCCATTTCACTTTTTAGTGCTGCAATGACCATGTCCTCAAATGGTTTCGCATTTTTAGGTATTAATCTTGATAATCCATCCACTTGTCATAATTTTTTAGACAGTTGCTATTCCATTGTAAAATCATAGTTTAATAAGGTGGTACACTAGTATTATAGTATATTAGCTGCATGAGTAAGTATACCTTTCTTTGAGTCATATATTGTTAATAGAGGCCTGTGGTCTGTTTGCAACCGAAAATTTCTTCCTTTATGAAATTTCTTCTTAGGAAATCTAATTGCTAGAGCCTCTTTTTCTATCTGGCTGTAATTTTTCTCTGCTGGTAGAAGCAAGTATGAAGCATGAGCAAAGTTTTCATCTTACCATCATCGTATTTGTGAAAAATTACTACTCCAGTACCATACTCAGTAGCATCTGATGCCACTACAATTTCTTCTCTGTGATCATAGTGTGCTAATGATAAATCTGACATAAATCTTTATTTTTATTTCATCAAACACTTTTTGATAATTATCATTCCAGTTCCACTTTATATCTTTTTTAAGTAGTTTGTTCAGTGGAGCTCTCAAATTATGCAAATAATGTACATATATTTGATAGAAATTAGCCTGTCCAAGAAAAGTTTGTAATATAGTCACGTTTGTTGGTGGAGGCATATTTTTAATTGCACTTGCCCTCAACAGATCTGGTTAACAAACATTTTTATCAATAATTTGACCAAGGTATTTCATTTTTGGCAAAAAATTCACTTTTTTCTTCTTGAATTTGTACACTCTTAGTTTTCCAAAATTGTTTTTACATGCCCAACATGTTGTTCTTTAGATACACTTTTGATTAAAATGTCATCCAGATATGCCACTGTAAAATTGCAATCTGTAAGTATGGTATCTATAGCTTTTTGAAAAATAGCTGATGCTGCCTTTATACCAGAAAGAAGTTGATTAAACTTATATGATCTTCTGTGCATATTTATGGTTGTTAATTCTGAAAATTCATTTTCAATCTGGATTTGTAAATATGCTTCAGAGAGATACAGCTTTGAAAATATTCTTCTGCTATTTAACTTCCAAAAATTACCTCTGGACTTGGTAATGGGTAGTTATGTGTTTCTAAACAACTGCTTACTCCTGTTGAAAAATCCATGCAAACACATTTTTTTTTCTTTAGAATCACTGCTGGTGCAGCCCATTTTGAATGGTTAATTTTTTTCTATTACACCAAATCTTTCAAGTCCGTCCAACTTTTTGTTGACTTGTTCCAATGCTGTAAATGAAGCTCCATTCAGTCTTAAATACTGGTGTCAAACATTTTTTTACTTGAAAATCCACAAATTTTTAACACCAACCCAGTCCATTTGACAGAACATCTGGAAAATATTTTTTTTATTCTTCCTTAAGATTTTCACTCTGACTTTTTAAATTGGTGGCTTGTCCACTTAGGTTTTTACAATAAATGCTTATTGGCAAATCCCAAAGTTCAAATAGTTCCATCCAGTTTGAATTAATTTGTACTATTTTTTTAATACATAAGCATTAGTTTTTATATGCTTATTATGGAATGAGACATTACAAGTCATTTCTTTAAAAAAAAAAAATTCTCACCAGAAACTGAAATTGTAATTTTGAAAGTCCTTTTTAACAAAGGCTTTCCAATTTCCTTCTATGTGGTTTCACTGATTATGGAAATATCACTACCAGTGTCCAGTAGCATTTTCACACCCACATTATTTATTTTTACATTCACAAATCTCCTTTTGTTTTCTGTTGCAATGCTGTGTACGATTTCTTCCTGTGAGAATTCTTTTGGTTTGGTTTTGTAGTGTGATTTTATAAATCCTTTTTTACCACACTTGTAACATTCTGCATTTTTAAATGGACAGTCTTTCCCAAGATGTAATTTACCACATATGAAACAAGGATTTATTCTCTGTTTTGTATATTTGTCCTTTGCTTGTATCAATGCACATTCTTTTTTTCTGAATCTCTTCAGCATTGTGTTTCTAGCTGTTTTGTTCAATTTTCAAAACTTTTGCTTGTATTTCAGCATTTATTTTAGCTGTTAAACCTTGAACAAAAATTAACCCTTTGAACATTTCCTTTATTCTAAACTATTCCCAATCTTTGTTGATGATACCAGCATATATAACAAAATCTTCATCTTTTTTGGTTAGATTCATGTGCCTCCAACAAACATTAAACAGAGAACTCTTGTCACTAAAGAATGTGTACCATGTCTTCAAACCCAATTTCACCTATTTTTTATTAATATATAGTTGCAGTATTTTTCATACTCTATCAGAGCTATTTTCCTCAACAACAATCTCATTTTTCTCTCATTTTCCCAGCTGCTACATTCTTGACTTAATATTTGTTCATATTTACGAAAATATGCAGAAAATTCAGTCCTGCATCATGATTATATATTAATTCTGATATGATGTTTTGGACAGCATCTGGCATAAGAGATGTTGAAGATTTTTTGTTTTCTTCAGAATTATATCCAACAACTCTTGTTGCTGTTTTTGTAATTCTAGCAACTGTTGATTTTTTGTTATTGCTCTTTCTATTGTTGTTAAATTTCAACTATCAAAGCCAAAATTTTCTTCATATTCAAAAGAATATTTTTTTGCCTACATTCAAGAGAAAAATTATCTTTTTCTTCTATGCAACAAGAAAAAACATTTTTTTTAATCAACATGGTTAAAATCCTTGTTGTTGCCCATATCCTTCTTCCGGAAACAACAAGTATATTTTTTTTCATACTTGTTCACTCAGTATGAGTTTCCAAAATCCTTGTAAATCCAGTTATAACTGATATGAGTTACTGAATC
Organism: Acanthosepion esculentum; assembly: GCA_964036315.1. Lineage (NCBI taxonomy): Eukaryota > Metazoa > Mollusca > Cephalopoda > Sepiida > Sepiidae > Acanthosepion > Acanthosepion esculentum. The sequence goes on from OZ038479.1 coordinate 88,863,568, forward strand.
CTTATTACTGTTATAAGTTGTAAGAGATTTTAATCCTCATTACAACTGTTATAAATTGCCTGAGTTTCAAATCCCTCATTGCCACTGTTATAATGTACTTTGTAGCACTTATAATTTAAGTAATGTTTTGGTGTACTTGCCGTGACGCCTGTATTAATTAATCTAAAGACTGAATCCAAACAGCTTCTTTTTTTCTATCTTTGACCTGGAGCACTTTCTAGTTATGGACTAGTTCATATAGTCAGCGGGAATGGGCTATTTTCTCCACAGCACCCTCTTTCACTTAATCTATCCTGTGAGTATCAGGTTTTCCAAGCCCACTTCATTACATGGCCCAGAAATTTCAACTGCTTCTTCTTGACATTAAGTATAAGTTTTATTTTTTTTCATAATACTTAGTAAGCAAATATTCATTTTCTAATATCATCTCTTTCCTTGTGCATAGTTTAATAATGAAAAAGAAAGTATTTATTTTATACAGCAAATATTTATTTTTCATTTTAATCTTCTTCTGTGTTGTTACATTTAATTCAGTCATTAATATTCCCTATACAGATCAAACATTAAAATGGAAAATATATACATAATGAATATATAATGCCAACTATGACATAAAGGGGAATTATATGATGAATAATTCAGATGAAAATAAAGTTAATAATTACTAATGTCCTTTTGACTCACCCTCATGTTGTTTGCTATTAATACTTCAGAGTACTTATGTTCTTATTCAGTACAATTTCATAATCTGTATGTCCTTATTCATTACAGTTTCATCGTATATAAGTTCTTAATTGTTACAATTTCATATGAGATTTGTTTTTAATCATTAAATTTCATAGTGTGTTCTTATTATAATTTCATAGTATGCAAGTTCTTATTCATTAAAATTTCATGGTATGTATGCAGTTAATGTTTACAATTTTATAGTAGATATGTTCTTAATCATTAAAATTTCATATTATGTGTGTTCTGATTCATTACAATTTCATATTATGCAACTTCTTAGTCATTAAAATTTCATGGTTCTTATTAAAATTTTATCCTATGTATGTTCTTATAATGATGGATTTGTTTAATAAACCCTACCTGTTATATATGTAATCATTATAGGGAATAAAATTTTAATGGATTTGTGATATTACTGGTTGCATAAAAATTACTTACATATAGAATATATGTTTTATTATGAGAGATACATTTTAATATGCAATTATGTATATAATTATAAGTAATCTAATGATCTAATAAAACGGTTTTAGAAATACTTTCAAAATTTTTTTTTAATTTCTTTTTCAGATCAGTACAGTTCTCATTATTCTCTAGCTCATACATCACAAACAGACTTGAACACATTCATGAAGCCTACAAAACAAAGATTTTCCTGCCCTGTAGACACCAGAATGTCACCCAGGTGTTTACTGAAGCCTATGCCAGGAAACACTGCTATACCTAACACCACTGTAGAGGGCAAACAGTGGCCTGGCTTGAAACCTTCTAAACCCTGGACTCTACCAGAGAGCAGGAGACCTGCTTTTGACTTCCCACCATTGCCAATAGGCACAATTCCTCAAGCTGACATCCCAAGGAACCTTGACAACTTGGTGCAATTGCCATCCTCAAAATACTATGTTTTGGACCCAAACCTGGAACATTCTCCAACAAAAACAAACTCTGATTCCTCTGGAGATGGAGAGTGTTCTGTTCGGTTACCTCCACCAAAGTATTATGTCCTCGAACCCAACTCAGATAGTCAAAAATCAACACAGAGCATCGATTATCCTGAAAAGGTAGAACATTCTGTCCCATTACCATTACCAAAGTATTATGTTGTAGAACCAGATACACAGAACCAAACAAAAATCTTACACATGCAAACCCATGGTTACACAGCCTAATATATATATATACCTGATTCTATTCTGTTGGAATGGTCAATCAATATGCTTGCATTATTCAATAGAGTTCATTCACTCTTTGGTCTTTAAGGTGCAAAGTTGCGATTCCAGCTAGACATTCCCATTTTAGAATATCAAACTTGATAAATTTTAACAAAAAACTTGGCATAAAAAATGACAGTCACAAAAAAAGAAAATGAAAGTACAAAATATCTCACTATTTAATAATGAAGATATAGAATCTAAAAAAAAATTCCCTTTTATCAGTAAAACAAGACATTGTTGGTTAAAGTGAACATAAATGTAGATATGTTTTTAAGAACAAAAAAAAAAAATAAAAACAAAAAGTCCCTCCTCTGACTTACATTTGCAAAAAAGAAAAAAAAAGAAAAAAGAAAAAGAGATTTTGGATGTATGTATTTTTCCATCAAAAACGAAATGGCCATCTTAAAATTATTTACTCTGAAATTCTCCCAAATGACATAGAAGGAGGATTATTAACCTTTATATTCAACAGTCCCCTTTTCTTGTCTTCTGACATAATTGTTTAAAATGTTTGAAAATTGTCTTAAAAAAGAAACAAAAAGAAGTTAATGAAAAAAAAACCTTCTGTAGAAAAGATAAAAAAATATTAAAAAAACAGAGATGCAGACTTAGGTGAACATTGTTCAAACTGACATATACGTATATAAAAAATACATACATATATAAAATACTTGCTTTACTGAGGGAAAATTTATTCACATAAAAACATGTGCACAGATGCAAAAAATTATTTCTCCTTCAAAAGACCTAATAGAAAGGGCTCATTAATCATAACCAAAGGATCAAATGAAAGCATGCAGGAAGGATTTCTTAACACAGAAAGAGGAATTACTCTGACAGCTTGAACTGTCTGTTATTACCAAATACTTGAAAACCTTGAAAAAAATAGCATAAAAAGAAAAACGTCCATTTAAGGAATATATATATATATATATATATATATATATATATATATATATATATTATCACTCCTCAACAGGATTCATAATACAGGTAAGTTGAAAAGTATTCTTATTTATCTTTTTATACAATACACACATGCATATATATATATTAAATAAATTACAAACATTATGTATGCTTATTATTAGCTTAAATCCTTTCCTATTCACAAATATTTTTCTGTGTATTGCAATCAGATGATGCAAGAAATGCACTGTAACAGTGAAAATCACTTTTATTTCCCAAGTATTTTCCATCTCTTTCTGAAATCATCAGGGGTGCAACCGGGAAGGCAAAAACTATGAGTCACTATCCATTACTGAATTTTTCTTTTTGCGTTTAAATGCAACAGCTGACAATTATGCTTTAGTATTCATTAGAACATGAAAAATTATCTATTACGGAATTTTTTCAGAATAGAATCAGCTACTAATACTGTAATAATGTTCTAAAATGCCTATAAAAAGAACAGTTTTCATGCTTTAATGTGCACTTGACTATGACATTACAACATAAAAGAAAAAATTCCATAATGGATAATTTTTCATGTTCTAATGAACACTAAAGCATAACTTTAGATTATTTATGGTCCTGAACTCAAGTTTATTTGTTTTAATTATTTATTTATTTGTTTATTTATTAATATATACATCATATTTTGGCAATTGAATGACTAAAGGGGAAAAATTCTGTATAATATATTTTGTTCTCCAAAATGACTTCATAGGATTAAAATAATGTTCTTATTGATGGAATTATATATATTTGTTAGATATGGAATTATATTTATGAGATAAATAAACCTGAACATTAATTATGAGGCACGAAGCCACTGACAGAAATCATTGAAGATGTGGGGATGCAAAATATAAAAATTTGTGTTTTTTTTTTTCATCTTTTTTTTGCATATGAGGTGTCTGGACACACAGCCTAGCCAATCTCATTCAATTTCCCTATGCTTCTGTTTTTGTTTTTATCATTGTTTTTGTTTTTAAATAACCCACATTGTGTCAACAGAAGATCCGCCAAATTAATGAGTTCTCAGTTAAATGTGTGATGTAAATAGATGTGTTCCAAAAATACCTTTGTAAAAAAATTCTACCTTATAGGTAAGCAAATATAGTACAAAAATGAGTAAAAGTTTCTCCCAGTCCTTAATATTTGAAGTTGAGGTATTTGGTAAACACCATAGATTAACAATACTTGTACTTGTACCATAATACTTTTCTTTAATTAAATATAAATAAGAAGGTTCATGTCTGCAAAAAAAAGGTCTCAAAAGGGCGTTTTTTCCCTTAACACTATTATTATTTTAAATACCTTCACTCGTTAGCAATGTATATTCTTTTAAAAAGCAATGATAGAGTTCAGGTCTAATTTCTTCTCCCTCGTTTGTATTTTTATGACATGCAAGGAAGTACTGAAAAGTTCTCACTACAACCCCCTTACCCAAATATAATCAAATGACCAAACATCAAAGATTTGATCAAATGTCAAAGACTTAGCCAGCAAGTACTTTTCAAGTCTCCTTCATAAATATGTATATGTGTATCACTTCCCCACTGTCATAACATAGTTTTCCTGTGCTTTCTCTACAAATATTTTAATGACTATTGTACTGATCAGGTTTGTTCTTTGGTACCTCAACTTCATGAATTTAAACATAATACTAGATTGACAGATAGGTTTCATCATTTTACTGTTGAAAGTGCTAAGTGTAACCATAAGTTCTGTTTGAATTATTTCTTCTCTCATACTTATCACCTTTGAAACTCTCTTCCAGCTTCTTTCTATCCTGTCAACTGTAATCCTCAAAAATTTTAATGCAATGTCAGTCATTATCTTGTGTCTTCTTGAATCCTGTTCTTTGTATAGTCCTTTTTCCTCACTAACATTTTCTCAGTTTCCTTCACTCTAATGTCTTTCATCCTCAGTAACCTCATCTTAGTGGCTTTATCACCTTGCTTGGCGTGAAATGATTAAAAAACAATCAGAATCATTTTTTAATCCATTCATGGTTGGACAGAAAACTATTCTGCACCTTCTCATTCAAATGTAGACTTTGTAAATACTGGAATAAACAATGTTACAATGTTACAAATATGAAGCTGATCATATAAAAAAGAAGCTATTGAAAATTATAACTACAACAAAATAGAATTAAAGAACCAAACCCAACCCCGCAAAAACAAAAGTAAACCTCAGAGTCACCATCTCCTGCTCCAATGTCAGGGATCTATGTTCCAACATTCCAGAGGTGGAACGCCATCTTCTTGAGGTCAAAACTGACCTCTTGTTCCTGTCTGAAACTGGTATCAATCAATCTCTCCCAGGGTAGGAACGTACAACCCCAGACTAATCACCCCCAATAATGAAACATGACGATTGAAATTTTCACAGCTATATATTCAGTACCTACCTAAAGGACAGGTTCCCATGTGGTAGACACCCCCAAAACTGATTTTCCATCTGAGACTTGTTCACATTACCTTTCATTTTCACTGTCATCCACAGGATGATAGAACTGTAATGTTCTACAAAATAGCTGAGTTGATTGATGATATCCTCTCTGAATATCCTTCAGCTAGCATTCACATTTGTGGTGACTTTACAATTCATCATAAAGAATGGTTAGTCCACTCAAATAAAACCAATAAAGAAGGCAGATACTACCAAGACTAGAGGAGTCTTTATTGCTTATGAGCTTTACCCTGAAAAATGCTCATTGTTACCTCCCCTGGGTACTGCAGACCATTCATTAATCAGTGTTGAAGTGGATGCCAAACCAAAGGCATACCCTGATGTGCTGTTCTCTAGAAAGATCTTTAGTTACACCAAACCTGACTGGCACAGCTTCAGATCTTACATGGGGGAAGTTCCTCTCTCAGAATTTTCCAAATATAGAGTCTCTAGTAGTGCCACCCTCATCTCTGAATGGATCCTTTCTTGCATGGAAAATTTTATAAACCAGAAAAAATTTCAACAAAAACCAAATAGCCACCCCAGTTTGCTCCTGAATGTACTGCAGTCATAACTCACTGTAACCACTACTACTATATCTCTCATAGGGAACAGTGTAGTAGGACACTTGTTGCATTCAGAACTGCCAGCAATCATTATGACAGTTCTAGAAAATGCAAAATGCAGATATGCGCAAACAGTCCAGGCCAAGGTTGAAAGCAAACAACTTAGATCGCTAGATTTTTGGAAAATCTCCAACCAAATTCTCAATAGAGGCAAAGTGCCAGTGTCTACTATCATAAATGACCCTGAGGTATCTCATCTTTGTCAGATAAGGCAAAGCTCTTCACTACTATCTTTGCCTCTAATTCCATGTAAGATGGTAAAAGTAATCCCCTTGATGACTTACCTGCTCTCACAGCGTACAAATTTAGTAATATTTTTATCACAGTCCAGGAAGTTTCTGACTTAACAAAAGCCTTGATCCTAAGATAGCTACCAGACCAAATAAAGTTCAACCTCTTGAGTAACATACAATAGAGATTTTGATCAACTCAGTCCACTGCTGAAATCAGTGAGGCATTAAACAATCAGTTATCAAGTCCTTTCTCACAGTTAGGACCATGAAGGTAGTTGTGAATGGCCTGTCCTCTGAGGCCTATCAGATAAATATGGACATCCCCCAAAGCTCACGTCTTGGTCCAACTCTGTTTCTGCTTTATATCAATGATCTACCTAAGAGTATATTCAAATCTCTTGTGAATATTTATGCAGATAATACAGTGGTATATGGGTGCATTTCCAAAATTCTAGAGCAATTCATACAAATGGATCCAAAGTTTGGAATAAAATGGGAGCTGCTGACACGAATGGTTGTAACAAAAAACAAATGAGACTGCCTGACCATTTTTACAGCAGAACTGCAAGCCCTGAAGATGGACTTTGGTCTCATAAGGAGCTCAGTAAAAGAGGAGTTTGTGATACTTAGAGACTCTATATTCTCTCTGGTTGCCCTAAAAGAAAAACAACTAACCATCTTTACATTGCAGACATGCTGGAGATTTATAACAACCAGGTGAAATTACAAAAACCTATTGTTTCTGCATGGATACTAGACCATGTTAGTATAAAGGTTAATGAGTAAGTAGATGAACTAGCTAAAAACCTGTAACATGGAAATAACTCCTATAAAATTTCTGTATACAGATTTTATAAAGAAAATTAACAACTTTATAAAAAGGCAATGGGAAGCAATATGGAATACATTTCCAGAAAATAAACTTTACAAAAACCAACTAAGTGTCAGACAGGAAAACATAAAACTAATAAAAGGGCAAAGAGAGCACACTGTGCTAACTAGAGTTTGTATTGGAAATACAAGACTAACTCATGTACTAAAAGCTGAAGATGTACCTTGAGGCATTCATTGCAATCATAGATTGATGGTTAAGCACATTTTGATTGGATATAAAAGCTTAAATGTAGTAAATACTACAATATCACAAATATAAAAGCATTGTTTAAAGATGTTGCCTCTGGGCAGATAATAGAATTTCTAAAAGAAATAAGAATTTTAAAATTCCTTTACAAATTGTTTATCTATGGATATATAAGGAGGACTGATTTAAATGGTTTAAACTGACGGATAAAAACAATCTATTCAAAATGAATTGTAGCTACCCAATTGAGCACCCCCCCAACTATTGGAAAAAAGGAAAATAGTAAACTATATATCTTTTATATATATATGTGTGTGTGTGTGTGTGTAATATATATTCACCTAGTTGGCAAAAAATGACCCATCAATGTTGACACACCATTAAACAAAATTTAACCAACCAATCAAAATCCTAGATGACTGGAGCCTGCCAGCTGATTTCTCCTCTGATATAGCTCTAACAACTCAATGGAGGTAAAAACTGTCTGGTCACATTGAATACCTCAAAAACCAACCTAGTATGTTCTATCATCACAAAACAAACTCTGAACAGGTGTTCTCTCTGTTAGAACTTAAGCTCAAGTGGAGCTTGTATATATGGTCCATCGCTAAATGTGCTTAACAAATGGTTGGTTAACTGTATTGCTACAGTAATTAGTTGAATCTGACCTTTACAAGAACCAGATCAGGCTGAGAATGGAGTACTGCTGCCATATCTGGTCTTCAGTATCCAGTCTTGATAGAGTTCAAAAATGTCTCTGCACTGTTGTGGGTGATGAATTATTTTTCACCCTACAACCCCTTTCCCACAGATGAAACATTGCAAGCCTCTCACTACACTATCAATATTTCCATGGAAAATGTTTCGACAAACTACATTCCTTGGTTCCACCAGTTCTAACCTTCACAGCTAGGACCCATCTTGGCATGTACACTGTAGCGAACCAGCCTCATTTCCTTTGTGTTCCATTAGTGAGAAGTAAGATCCACTCAAACAGCTTCTTCCAACAAATCACTACTTTGTAGAAACGACTCCCACGAAGATACTTTCCCAACAATTACAATCTTAACCTCTTCAATTCTAGGGTTAACCATTTCATTTCTCACATATCCTCATAAACTGCAACTTTTACCTTTTACTCTTACTGCTCACACAACAAATTCATTCACTAACACTCTTCCTCGAGTGGCTCTTGGGCCTTGTATAGGGTGAACATAAATAAAAAAAATATCTGATTGTAAATCTGGTTACAAAATAATTAATTTTTGACCAAGACAACAAAAAATGTATTTCTTTATTTGAAAATAACACTGTACCGTTTTCTTGTGTTTTCAAAAATATCGTTTTTTATGCATAGATTCTTTCACAAATAAACTCTTTTGTTAAGACTAATTTATATGACTGTTCTTCCTGTTAATAATAAATAAATGAAAATCTCCAACAATTTCTCTACCGTTTTCATGCGTGACAAATGGAAGGGAGTTAACTCTGTTAAACATTCAATCATCTGTACATTTGCTAAACAGCTAACATGTCGTTATGAAAGGGGCGACTTTGTCTTGCTGTTATTTTCAGTATATCATTTATTGTGATTTCGATTAACACTGGATGCTTCATGGTCTTGTGCCAGCCCAAGTAAGCTTAGCTTAATAAAGAACAAAATTTCACTATAAAAGAGTAAAGTAAGATTTTTTTTATTTGTAAATTCTGATAGAATATATTTTTTTAGACTAAAAATCAGACAAAAGCTGAAAAAATTATCAGACGACGATATAAATAAACAACATTTATCTGTTTTAGTAAAGCATACTGAACATCTCAGAATTTAAAATCTAATTTTCAATTGAATTTAGGTTTTATCATATAAGTGAGAATATAAATAAAATATTTTGTATGCTTAATTCTAACATGGAGTTAAATGATAAAATGTTATTTCGTTAGCGGTTAGCTGGAAAAATTAGGATTATCATCATCCATGGTACTAGAGAGGACTGTGAGGAGTCTTTAACTCCCCATTTTTTGCCTTAACTGAAAACTAAACAGAAAACTAAATTTGATTTAAATCTATGACTTTGTTGTTGCCCTGAAATTTATCATTTCTATAAAACCATAACTGCCATTAATTTTCAAAGTAAATAATTTTTTTTCTTTTAGAAACATTAGCTTCTAAAACTTTTATGTAAGTTTAATATGCAGAAAAAGTCTATAGGTCTCATTTTGAGAGCACTATTTGTACTTGAACTTGATTGTATGTTATGGTTCATATCTGTAGATTTTTTATTTATTTATTTTTTTTGTATAGCATGTTTGACTCAAACTTCTTGCAAATTTCTTGTTTTAGACTTGAAATATATTTGATGTTTTTGTCATAGTTTTCTCTATAAATATTTACATGAGATTTTTTTTCAATTCTCATATGAAAAAGTTTTTTACCTAAAATCTACCCTTTTGAAGTAATGATTTAATTTCTTAACTGGCATTACAAGGTTTATAGCACAACCACGTATATATATATATATATATATATATATATGTATGTATGTGAATTACCATAATTATTTATGTATAATATGCACATTTTTTCCAAATCTTCAAGCCTAAAAGTTAGGATTGCATATCATATACGAAAACTAAATATTAAGTCTTTTCCTGGCAACTGACATTTTAACGGCAATATAACCAGAAGTTATATCTATTATCCAAACTAATGTGTAACCAAAAGTTTAAATCAATAACTATATTAAAAAAGGAAAGATAATTCACATTATATGAAACATATTTTAGTCTGCTTTACTGCTGTCCATGTCAAAGAGGCATCATGACAGTTGCATCAACGTTGTCAGCATTGCAGAATTTGTTGTCATTTTCAATATTGTCTTCATCCACAAAGTCATCTTGTCCTTACTCAAAAGTGATATCTTCATTGACATCAAGTCTGTTTGTGAGGCATCATTTTTTTAATGTCTTGGCCACTGAGTTCAACTGAGGAAAGATATGAAGGGACTCATGTCATGGTTGACTGCTGGTGACTGATAAAAGGTAATACATTTTTTAGGGTTCTTTCATATGACATGCAAACATAGGATGTTCACTCTAGATAATGTGTAAATTTTGTGTTTCAAAGCATAAAATAAACTATATATATTCTTATTTTTTGCTGATACGAACAAGATAAAATTTTCAACAAATATTAAATTTAGGTTCTAGAAATTCAAAAAGATCAGTTTGTATTAAGCAAAAGGTGTTTTTTCACCAATTTCATAGCCTAAAGTGAAGTGTATGTATTATACATGAATAATTAATATAATGAATTTAAATCTGAAATCTTGAGATAACCAAAAACAGAAGGATAGTCCATTCACCATGGTATGGAATAATGGTTAACAAGTGAGTCTGGCTGATCATTATAGTGAGTCCAATCCTCATTGGGTGCTCCTATATTTGTAATATTTGTGGTCTTGTGCAAAACTAACGTACATTTAGTACATAACCAGAGAAGGGTAACTTATTGTGGCACAAGTGTTAGCAAATTACATTCATAATTTGTTACTAAGAGAGTTCAATTCTCATTGGGTCCCCTCACACCTGTGACCTTATGTCAAACAGAACTATATTTAGTATATAACCAATGAACGACATTTCACTGTGAAACAAGTGTTAACAAATTACTTTTATCAACCATTACTAAGATAGAGAATTTATCCTCATTGGGTGCCCCACATTTGTTGTCTTGGGCTATAATAAGCTTAGCTTAGTAAATATAATTTTTATTGTGCCAGTTGGTTCATGCTGTTCATGTGTTCATGCTCCAGGGAGCTATTCGCCCATACAATAGCTTTCCTTCAGGAGGCATCCCCAAAAGAGGAGGTGCTGTGGGAGCTTTCACAAATTGTCCCAAATCCATGTATGTGTGGACACCCATCCCTCTTTAAACTTGATCGTGGATTCTGCTCAAGTTGGTGTGTGAATAAACACATTCTATTGTAGTAAAAGAGGTTTTCACTGGGGGCTCTATGTTTGTAAGCCTGTGCCATAATAAGCTAAGAAATTATTAATAATCATAAATATAATATTTCATTCCCAGCCACCAAAATTAATTTTATATTTTCACCATAGAAATTATAACCTACTCAGAAATCTTTAAAGATATACACAATTAAGTAATGTATGTAAGCATGAACAAATGTGTGTGTGTGTGTGTGTGTGTGTGTGTGTGTGTGTGTGTCTGGAAATACCAGGAGTAACATTTTAATCGTAAATCACAGAGGATTAGATCAATATTCCTTTCACTAACTTAGAGGAAAATATTGCCAAAAAGAAATGTTACAAATTTTTCTCTAGATTTTATGTAATATGCTTTTTAGAATAATTTAAATAAAATGGAGGAATATCAAATAAGTTAATTTGCAAGAAAAACTGAGTTGTCTCCCTTGTGTCTTTCTAACTTTTTCTCTTCGCGCCTTAAGTAAAAACAGCAAGGTAAACGAAATAGCATTATCATGATTTCTAATCAGCCAAATTATGATGACTAGATAAAGAATTGCATAAACATACAAATAAAAATACACTCAAAGAAATAATTTATCATTCTCACCCATTTACATTACTAACACTATTGAAAATATTTACAAATATATTTATAAACTGAAAACTTTATGAGAAAAAAATCCAAGAAAATATATTAATCAACAGAACAAATAAAAGTAATCAAGTTGAGCGAATTTGATATTTAATTTAAATGCTTATTTAAAAATAAAACAAAGAGGAATGTAGTTAGTTTTCCATTTCTTTCTTCCCTTTTTTCTCCAGTATTTAATTTATTTTGCTATTTGTTGTAATTTTTTAAAATCATGCCATAACATGATTTTATTGGTTCAAATTGGAGGGTTTTGTCCTTGTGTCATGCTAGAGATATATGCTAACACTATTTGTTCATTTACTTATCACTCCAGAAAAGTTAATGCGTGCTGAGATACCAACACTTTATTATCTTCTTCTATGTGCTGTGTCCCTTAGATCATTTTATGTCCTTTGTAGCTCTTAGTAATGTTTCTCCTTTCATTATCCCTCCCCTTCCTTTTCTACTCTCTATTTACAGAAGATTGTTAGTTAGGTTACTTGCAATTTCCAGTTGTTCTTCTTGCATTCTATATATTCTGTAGGTGTCAAATATTCCAAATTTCAAATATTTCCTCATTAGGTCTCCAAGAGATTTCAGTTGTCTTTTTCTAATTCTAAGTATAAGTGTCCTTTTAGTTGCTATTTTCATTAAAACTTCCTTGTTAGTCACATGTTCTGTCTGGTATTTTTTACATCCTTCTGTAGAACCTCATCTCTCTTGCCTCAAGTCTTCTCTTCATCTGTGAGAAAATTGTCCAGCATTTATTGCCATATAGGAGGACTGATATTACATAGAAGTTGAGCGCATGTTTCTTTATTCCTAACAACATTAGAATTTTGGAAGGCATCTTTGCTATTTTATTATGCTTCAACAAGAGCCTAAACCTGTGATAAAAATTAAAAATTGTCCCAATTTAAGGTTTGGAAATAATAGTAAGCCTATTTTATTGGATATGCTTTCTATATGTAATCTTGTTTAAAGAACGGGGAAGTAATGTAACTTTGCCCTGCCATTTTACTAAATCTGTCAAATCATTCGACTAGTTGTTGGAACGTTCTCCTCCTATCCTACTTGTCTGGTCTGTTTCATAAGCTGTTCAAAAAAATATTGTCTCAATGTAACAGAATATCCAAAAAAGACACCTTCTTCCTTACTTCAGACTTTTTATATTGCCTGCTTACCCATAATTCATATTGTCAACTTCTGTAAATGAAATAGATTTAATCTAACATAGTTCAGTTAACACTTTTCTATTTTTTATTTTCTTTCTCCAGGTAAATAAGAAAAGATTCTTTCTCTTTTCTTCTTCTTGAACTACAATACACTCAAAAGATATTTGGTTGTTGACAATACACTCAAGTAATATTAGGTTGTTGACAATACACTCAAGTAATATTAGGTTGTTGACAATACACTCGAGTAATATTAGGTTGTTTACAATTTACTCAAGTAAGATTAGGCTTGATTTACTGCCATTATAGTAACGAGAGGCTTCAGGGTTAAAATGAACAGTTGATTTACCCATTCCAAGAAGATTACTGGAGAATGATAATGACAAAGAAACACACAGGTAATTTTAACAAGACAAAATAAGGAATTTGTTTACAAATTTACATGCTTGAAGTAGTGTCAGTAGCTCATTTCAGGATATTAAATCGAAAATTTTTAAAGTCTGTAGTTTTAATGAATTGTCATGAAAATGTTTATACAATAGATTAAATGATCTGACACAAAATAATAGTCATAAATGTTTAAAACAAAGGTAAGAGAGTTTGTTGTTCACCAAATGGATATATAGTTTCATACATTCAAAAGTAGATGAAAAGAGTTTGAAATATTTAACTTTCATGGATTGTTAAAAGAAAGTTCTTTGAAGTGGTGCGTACTTGGTTAAGGCTAATAATGTAATTGGCAAGTAATTTTACACTGATGAAAACTTCAATGCTAGATGTGTTGAACAAAAACAAAACCTTTCACATGATTTCAGACACTCTTTTCTTCTTAATTTTATTTTTCTTCTCATTTTATATCAACATAATTTTGCATAGGTTAGCTACTATCTTTTCTTTCTTCTTATTGGTTCAATGACTAATTTCTGTGGAGACAAGGTTTTCATTGCTCCAAAAACAATTTCACATAGGCTCACAAATTTATTTCTGTCTTCTCAGCTTGCTGGTCAGTCTCTGTAAGGTAAGATTTTTATTGGTCCAAAGAAAATTTCACATAGGTGCACAAATTCCTTCCCATCTTTTTCTTCAGTCCTCTGAATTTGAAGGTAGAGGGACTTATTATTTCACACTCACTACACCATCAAGATGGATTTAACTCATAGTGTATTATATTGTATTATCTGTTATTGTACTGCTGGCTATAATTTACCTCACATCCAGTCATCCTAAACTTTATACACTTAAAAATGTATTGTGCATGGAGCAAGCATGTTTATGACTTTTGTCTGAGCTTAAAGTAAGACATAGTGAGGTTCAAACAATGAAAAATCAATTTGAATTGCAAGATAAACTGTCCATGATTAAAAAGCAAAACCATGAATGGATTAAGAACTTTTACTCCAGAGTCAGGAATATTCAAAATGAATCTTGAGAAACATTCATCAAATACTATCAATTGAGTGAAAATAATTATGGAAAATGACACATTCTTCTTTTATACGCTATGTCCCTTCAGAATATGGGCGATCATGGTTTTCCATAACTTCTTGACCCTTGTAGCTCTAAGCAACATTTGACTCCTTCCTTCTTTATCCCTGTTGTTCATCCATTCATATAAAATTGTTAGGTATTTGTTTCCCTCTGCTTCTCCTAACTTCAGTATGTCCTGTGAGTGTTAAATTCTCCAAATCCTCTTTACTCATTATATGTCCCAAAAATTTCATTTGTCACTTTCTGATTTTAAGTATAGCTACCCTGTTAGTTCCCACTTTTTTTGAACTTCCTTATTGCTCAAGTGTTTCGTCAATGCTATTCTCAGCATCCTTCTGTCGAGCCACATTTCTGTTGCCTCAAGTCATTTCTTCATTTGTGAGGAGATTATCTTACATAATGCCATATAGTAGAAGAAATATTACATAGCAGTTCAGCACTCTTTCATTTGATTCAGACACTATATTATGAAAAATAACCTTCTGACAGCAAATTAGACTATTGTTATAGATGTCATTCAGACAACAACTTAAAATATTTCTTTTTAAAACTATCATTCAAAGAAAATCTATTGAAAGTATCTTCAGTTTGATCCTGATAAGAAAAGTTTTGTAAGAATGTAGTCCTAATGATTGAAATATATCCAAAAATTTACAAAAATAGAGGTTTACATAAGAAAAAATGGCCAACCAATAAAAACAAAATTTTATCGTCAAAATCTTTGTTATTATTAAGAAAAGGATCAAAGGATTTTTTATGTAAAATTTATTTTTTTTAATCCTTTTTAGAACTTTCAAAATTTTGGTTAAAAAATTTCTGTTTCTGGAGTGGGCACAGAACTATTAAATTCATATGGGAAATTTGATTGTTTTTTGTGGTGAAAAAACATTGGAAATTCTAACAAAAATCAGATAATTATTGGATTTTAATGAAATTTATTAAGACATGAATGCAATTATTTTTTTTTAATGTTTTTTTTTTTTTTTAAGCTTATCACCCCAAGCAAGGCTGGAGGCCACTAGCACGCAAGGGGTTACAGAAGGTTTGGAGGAAGAGCCGATAGGAGTGGTAAAGGAGAGGATGTGGAGAAAGATAGTGGATCGATCAAGGCAAGGGGGTTACAGAAGATTTGGAGCGAGAGCAGATAGGAATGAAAGGTGAAAGGATGTGGAGAAGGGAAGTGGATAGATCAAGGCAGCTGGAGAAGTCGATTGATGTTACACTTAAATAGTTGGAGCTTGTATTTGTCAGGGAAACAGGAATAAGGAAGGGAGTTCCACAGGTGAGATATGCGAGACATGAAGCTATTGGAGTAGAAGAGACGTCTACATCTAACAGTTTCAATGGTGAAGGGGTGGGAACGGGATGCCAGCCTCATAGGACATTTAAATTCATGAGGCCTAGGAACCAGCGAAAGTAGCTCCTCGGAGCAATTACCGTGAAAGTATTTGTAAAAAAGACTGAGTGAGACAACGTCGCGTCTGTGAGAGAGCGACTGCAGACGAGATGACAGATCAGGGCCAATTACAATGCATATCCGTCTCTGGATCTTATCAAGAACCCTGAGGCAAACAGCAGGGGCTCTAGACCATATATAGCAGCAATACTCCATGCAAGGGTGAATGGTCGATTTATAGATTTGGGGGATCGATTCCGGGGAGAAAAATTTCCTGGCTCGGCATAGGGAGCCAACTTTCCTTGCGGTGGATGATGCAATTGACTCGATGTATTTGTTCCATCTCAGATCAGCGGCCAGCGTGAGACCGAGCAGCCGCAGAAAGGAGCTCTCGAGAAGTTGGTCTTCAGACATTCTAATGGGATGCAATGATGGATCCTTGTGGTGGTTAATAGAGAGCAGTTTTGTTTTAGAGGCGTTAAAGTTAACCATCCATTTCTTGCCCCAGCTCACAACCGATTGGAAGTCCTTTTCTATTCGAACTGCCAGGTTAACTTTGTCAGCATCACTAGATTTGTGTTTGAGGCAGGAGTAAATTGTGGTGTTGTCCGCATAGATGCCAACTTGGGAATCTATGGTGTCAGGAAGGTTGTTTAGGAATATGAGGAACAGAGTAGGGCCTAGGATGGAGCCTTGAGGAACACCTGCGTTAGTGGGATAGGAGCTGGAGATGAATCCATTGAGAACGACCTTCAATTCACGGTTTGACAGGAATGATTGTATTAGGTCAAACAATCGACCTGTGATACCATAACCCTGGAGCTTGCGAAGAAGGCCGGCATGCCAAACTCTATCAAATGCTTTGGAGATGTCTAGGGTCACGGCACGAGCTTCACCGTTATTATGAATAGCTTGGTAGACAAATTCAGTGATGGCCGTAAGCACATCGGCTGTAGATCGGGCAAAGCGGAAACCATACTGCTTGTCTGAGAGCAGATCATGGGATATCAGGTGATTAATCACTTCGGTGTTGATAATGGCCTCGAAGACTTTGCCGAAGAGGGGTAGGAGACTGATAGGACGGTAATTAGAAGGGTCAGAGGGGTCACCAGAGTTCTTAAAGACAGGAACAATGGTTGAGGACTTCCAGCAGTCAGGAAAACAAGACTCCTTGAGGCAGTGGTTGTATAATTTAGAGAGGGCAGGCGCCAGTTCAGGCGCGCATTTCTTCAGGACAATGGCTGGTATCCGGTCACCACCAGTAGCCTTGTGGTGATCTAAGTTAGAAATAATGCCCAATACCAATGACAGGGATATGTGCAATCCGCTCAGAAGGGCCTCGGTTCTGGGAGAGAAATCGGGTATGGGTACCCCGGGAGAGTCTAACGTTGAACTATATTTTAGGAAATCTTAGTAAAAATATATATTTTTCACATTTATTGATCCCCACTCATTTAATTTCATAAAATTTTGAGAAATTCTTTTCTGTATCACTTAATATTTGTTATAACAAGAAGTCCTAGAAGAATTTAAATCATCAAATTTTGTGATCAAACAGGACTGCTCTGAATTTTAAAATAAGAGTTTATTTAATTAGATAATATAAATATATGCTCTATTGTCTTAAGAAAATCATGAATAATGAATTTTACAAAAATTATTTTAATTTTTTAAAAATTTTAATTAAAATAATTTATAAACTTTCATATCTTTTAAAATTCTGTATTAATTTATGGTGACCAAGTGATATTGTTATTAGATTAAAACAGTATTTACTAATTATAAATGGAAAGGTTCACTACAATTTCCCAGTATTTTAAAATAATTTTCAATTTTTTTGAGTGTATAAATGTGTTGATTTTTGTTAATATGGATGTCCACACATGACTATATTAGAAAATAAGAGCAGTACCTATAGTAAATTTATAATTTTTTTGTAATTTTCTAACATTTTCTCAACAGGAGTTTTCAAAAGTTTTATAAGCCAAAGTACCTAAAATTCAATAAAATATTAAAATGTTTAAAATATTTAAAATTTTAAAGATTACTGGGTAGTTAAAAAAATTATCATACCATATATATTGTTTTTCAAGTATTGATGATAACTGGTACTGTAAGTCTTTCATTCATCTAAGCACACCATACGGTATCTTCACAAACCCTAACCCAAGTCATGTAATGCAGGATGACACTTACATTTCATCAGTACAAGCAGAATACCATCCTTATTACTGCACTTAGTATACTATTGAAACAAATCAATTAGCTTGATAGTACTATCATTAATTCCAAATGTACTGTCCATTCCCAGTACCTATTATCCTCAGTGTTTGTTTATGGTGATGATACATCACTAATACCATCTGCATCTGCCAACTACCATCAACAAAGCAGAGAACATCACCAATTTTGTTGGCATAGTCATTCAGCAGAAGATACCCTTCCATGAATGAACAGAATGGTACCAGAGAATACATAGGTTCAAAATGTGATAATTTGTTGTGACAGAAAGAAAAATAACACTGTCGGGTCAGTGAGTGGGATTTGCTAGAACAGTAAACTATTACGTTCACAAATAATCTTTTTCAAAAAAGCACCTAGCTAATTATAGTGTGCATCTTACCACTTGTAGTGTCTTAGCATACAGGAATTATGGTATTCCTTTGTACTTATTTTATCTGAAAGAGGAATGAAAAATTCTTGGCCCAACTTGCTTCTCCAAAATTAACCAAATATCAGAATTAATTTTTGAATCTGTTTTTGGTTGAACCAAGATATTTTCAGCACCACTTCATATGTATGTAAATTTCTCTCTGACTACAGAAAGATGGATAATAGCAAAAGGTATTAAAATGAAGCTATTAGTGAAATTTATAAGCCACACAATCCAGAGTTTGTTTTCACTTCCCAACATAAGCTGAAGTTCATTCATAAAGATGTACTGCTCCTCACAAACATCACTTTCTCCACATTTTGGAATTCAAAATGTTTGTTTTCTTAGAGTAGCTGCCACCCAAGACTAGAGAGGTAAATCTAATTTGCTATTTAACCTATATGCCTTTCACAAAGCCATTTGTGCAAAAGTGAGTGCAAAAAAAATGAGGCAGGAATTTAAACTTGATGCACTTATTTGAATTTCTACACTAATAACTATTGTGCTACCTGTACATCCCACAAAGGGGATTGCTCTCAAAAAGTTGTAGCAAATTTCCACACTACCTACAGTTCACATAGGTTATTCAAATTACTCAAACATTTAGCTAATACCTTTTATTTTCTTCTTATGATTTTAGTTTGTTTTTTGGTTTTTCTACATTCACCATACTATGTACTTTTTAATGAGAATGTAGTATGAATGTCCAGATGTGCAAATGGTGTGGCTGCTATTAGTTAAGAAGACCGGATCAGCAGGCAAAATTCTGGTTCTGGCTGAAGCTGTTCTGTTCACTTTGGAAAACGCCTGAATTCACATCATATCTTTTCATTTGTGCTATTAAACCAGGCTTTCTAACCTTGACCTCTGATTGGGAGATTGGAGGTTTTGAGGAGCATGGAACCACCTCTTAATTGCTGTTGTTCTCAGGTCCACTCTGAACTGGGATGTTTAGCCCCTGTTAGAGTCCCAGCTATACCCAAACAAAAACAAAACACTATGAAAGTATAAAAATACATTTTTATAGTAAGAATACCAGCAATATATATTTATATAGTAAAATTACCAACAGTACATATTTAAAGTAGAATTACCAACAATATATAGTTATAGTAGAATTACAAATAATATATATTTGTAGCAAAGAAAATGGCAACTTACCTCATCAAAGCAAGCAACAGTGTGTTATGTGTATCTTATGTCGGAAAAGAAAGAAAGAGCGCATGTGACTCTTGTTTATATATGAGAACATCATGCAAATTTTTATCACTAACTTCTCAAGCTAGATATAAATAGGTGCTGCATATGGCCGGTCAATTGGCTCTGCAAGTTGTTACACAGCATGAAAGAGAATTTCTTGAGACATGCAACTGCTGGATTGAATTTTATCCCCTCATAAAATTCTGCGACAAGCTATTTTGGCATTAAACTAAGCACAATGAGAATAGTGCCATAATAATAACAGAATTACAAACAATACATATTTATAGTAGAATTACCAACATTACATTTTATAGCAAAATGACCAACAATACTTTTTATCTGTAATTGAAGGCATGCAATTGTATTCAAAATATTTAGATTTTGGTATTAAATAACCCACAGAGGTTAATATGCCATGAAACAAAATCAACCAACCAAAAACTTGCTAGGGAAACCAGTCTAGGAAAAGGATAACTATGAATTCAAATAATTAGGAAAGTGAGAGGAAACTACTCTATTACCTTTCCCAAGAACAGATATAGCAATTCAAAATTTACTGATATTTAAGAGAGCTATTATCACCTATGTTTTGAAGAGGTGTTTTTTCATTTTCTATCTTATTTATAATATTTTGTGCGTGTTTTTATAAATTGGTTACCAGAAAATGGCCAAGGATAGAAGGATCATTTTACTGCAAGGGATGATACAGCAGAACATTTTCAAGCAAGTTTTCAGAGATGCCTTGAAAACAACACACTGTAATGAATGAAATAAGAGACTATGCTGGTTTTCTTTATCAATAGTGGTAGGTACTACTTCAGTATGCACTGTAGTTGTTTTTTATAAATCAGAGGTTAAGATGAATTCAGGTGTAAATTTTAATTTCACTTTTGATCAATAATTTTCAGTTTAAATATTTTTCTTTGTTATACTCTTTCATTTTTTAGCATTTGTCTAACTGAAATCTTATTGAGCTATTAATCTTTCCCAATCAATATGAGGAAATTTGAGAAAATTAAAATTTGTCTTTGTAAAAATATTGAACTCATCCACAAAGAAAAATGGAAAAAAAGAAAGCAAATAATGTGAATCCAAAATCTTTATATTCCAGAAATTGTTGAGGTGTTTTACAAAAATCGTTTTTCCTTGTAAAGACAGTTCTCATATAACAGGGAGTAAAAGAGACAGAAAGATTCCTTAATGACTTTATCTTGGAATGTTACATCTAACTGCTACTTGCATTATCCTTTAGACAGATTGGACTCTGACTACTTGCTACATTGTCCTTTATTTATAACTCATACATGGATGATAAAGTAGCCTCAAATTACACGTGAATATTTAACAGAAATATGTTCATCTCAATTTGAAAGTGTGTTACTTGAAGAGTATAAAATGTCTAATAACTTTACATGCTTAAAAGTTGAAACATTGCAGATTAATAATTTGATGTAGGTTATATAATGCTGTGTAATTTTTATCTTTCTCTATAAATTATAAATTAATTAAATCTTAAATTGGTACCCCCTCAGTAGAGAGATTTTTCCTTATTAATAATTTTCAATAAACAGGCATTTTTAATTTGCTTGAAGCAGATTAATAAAATATGTTCTAATAATGTGTTCACTTTAATTTGAATTTGTTTAATTTGTTTTACCAAATCTTAATTTATACAGATTTTTTTAATTTTTCTTCACAAACACTAACTACAAGTTCATACTATAGTGTTTGATGGCATATAAGATGTGCTTTTAAAAAAATGACTCATAAAATTGCTGTGGATGCAGCAAGTTTGTGGGTTTTGTGTATATTTTTTAAGTAAAGATGCATATTCAATATTGTTGTGGCCTTGTTAGGGCCGGAAATAAAGACACAAAGAGAGGGATTGAGTTAAATAAAATATATTAACAGAAACAGTAATACAAACATATACAAACAAGAGTGTTACAGCAACAATGTTCAGTCCGACTGTCAGAGTTGACTGCTAGAAACTTCCCTCTCCAAAAGGCAGTACTTGCTCCTATTTATAGCTAGGAGAGTCCATGTGTGCATGGGTAAATTACCAGAACAAATATATAAGCAGTGAAGATAGACGAAGCATACAAAAAATCTTGAGTTTCTGCTATAGATATTTATTTCTTTTATGTTCAGTGTACTGAAACAAAGTTAAATGTCTTGAATATGTCTGTTTTCCTTTTTGGTTCAGAAATTATTTATGGGAAGTAAGGATATGAATGGGTAAAAATGGTTGAGCTCAACTCAGCCTCTACTTCATGAATAGGGCTGCTGAAAACTCATCCAAATGATCTCATTGGAAAGTTGAAAGAATCTGTCCATGCTGGAAGTGGGGTCATAAAATTGCACATGTGACTAGAAACCATTTCCAGTTTCTTTATAACTTGCATCATGGGGAAATTAATTAATTTTGTTATTTTTAATTCTTTATTATTATTTTATTTATTGGTTTTATTTCATTTTTCCACATTGCCCTGCATCTTATATATGAAGTTGAGCTTCTCATTGACTAATTTTATCCCCAATACTCACTATTATACTTTTACATCAGACTGTCACTTCTATCTAGCCCAAATCCATATCAATATTATTTACTCAAATTATATTATTATTATTGAATGAGAGATCAGCATGCCAGGAAAGTAAAGCTGACTTACAAATATATGAAGCCCAATATACCAATCGTGACATCCCGTATGATAAGGATATACTGGGCACATGCATCACTACCAGATGTGTGCAATATGGTGACATGTTTTGTTAAAAGCAGTGCATAACCTTACAGGTAGAGCCCAATTAAATATACCTTCAGGTTGGGTAACTCATTCTGCTGAGATAATCTCAAACTGAGGGTGTTTCCAAGTATCTAGATGTGACTCCTGAGTTACCTTTGCTATCTCATCCTTCAAACTTAATGGAAATAACCCTCTTGACAACTGGCAGTTACACTCCTCAGTTAAGATCAGAAATCATGAGAGCCATTTCTGGTGTTGTTATTATTATTAGATACATTTTTTCTGAATTGCTGTTTGATGCAATCCTTTACCAAATCCTTTGCTTGTGATCTGTGGTAAAGGAAAGTTTTTTTCTTAAAAGATTATCAAGCATAATACATTAAGAGAATTTTTCTGGGTAGTTGATCATTATTATTGGTAGCTTTATAACTTTTACTGTAAAAGGAATTATTATCACAAAGTACTGCCAACTCATTCATCATATGTAAATATGCCTCAGCACAGGCTTATCACTAACCACTTGGAAAGAACAGAAGAAAGGGGTGTAAATGAGACAAGCAACAGTGGTATCCTACCTGTTCGCAAGAACCAATATATAAAATTATAAAAGTTTAGCAAACTGGTTGTTGGATTATCCAAAACTAATTTTATATATTAATAGCCAATATAAAATAACTAAAAATATAATTGATACCCTTGCTGTAAATTTTGCAGAGGATGAAAGAAGGCTTTATGTGATGAACATAATTTATTCTAATAAAAGAAATCGTTTTGAAGTTAAAAAATGTGGCAAATCTTCTAGTCATAAATTTGATAGCTGAGTCAAAAAGCGCCATACTTCTGAAAAGAAATATGATGAAAACAGAATTTCAATCTGGAAATATCTTAATAAATAAATGTTTTCTATTAAATTATCAAAATGGTTTAATTCTTTTTTATACTATAAAGTGATTTGTTTCCATTCTCAAATTGAAAAGAAAATAATCAGAATAGATTCCTGAAGATTACCTGCCTTTATAGAACCAGTTCCTGGAAATTTGGCATGCTATTACTGAAGACAAGTAATAGTAAAACATTAACCTAGGAAACATATATCAAAAGGTTGGTGTTACTGGTTTATGAAACAGCAAGGCATATCAATGTATTCAAAAGCATACATTACACAGAAAATACCAGCTGATTATGAAGAAAAATACATTTTCCTGAATATGCCCCGCTGAAATAAAAATGTATCTAATATACCATTGAATATGCTTATTGATCAATCTCCCACAAATTTCTATCTCGCCTGTCAGATTATAGATATTTTAGTTCTTCAGTCTCAATCTGTTCATATTTAATACATGTCATTTTGTTTTTATCTATTACCTATCTCATTCTTTTCATATCTATTACCAATCTCATTCTTTTCATATCTATTACCAATCACGGTCTGTTCATATTTATTACCAGTCTTGTTCTGTTTGTATCTATTACTGGTCTTCATTGGTTTGTATCTACTACCAATCTGATTCTTTTGATATCTATTACCTATCTAGTTCTGTTGATATGTATTACCTATCTTGTTCTTGTCATATATGTTACCTGTCTCTTTTTGTTCATATCTGTTACCAGTTTCATTCTGTTCATATCTCTTAGCAGTCTATTTCTCAGTCTGTTTGTATTGATTATCTATTTAAGTATGCTTATATCTCCTTTTGTTATCTGTATCTATCACCATCTCTCCATATTTGTCTGTTTCATTATTTTCTTATCAATTTATCTATGACTTTCTTTTAATATCAGTTTATCTCATTGAAATCATCTCTAACAAGACTTATTTTTTTAAATCTATTTATTTTTTAAAGAGACTCTTTGTGCTAAGCAATGGCTTTATAGTGGAGGTCAATAAGGTGGCAAATCTAATCTCTCTGAACATCTAATGAGAATATTTAGGCAAAAACTCTAAAGTAATCTCTTCCAATCCAAATGATTGCATTTTGATAAGAAAACAATTGAAATATTCTTAAACTAAAATTAAAAAATAATAAAGACCGAAACAGAATCTAAAACAAATGCTTAATGTTTTGTTTTTGTTTATGATTTTCAGATGCAGTGGGAATTTTCACTTTGGATGGATTTTACAATTGCTTCTTGTGACATCATCAACAAAGAGCACACTGCTACAGCTGTGTCTTCAGGTACTGTGTGTGCTGTCCACGTGTGTTATGTAGACCATACCACCAATGTGATGAAAGGCTGAGGGCCTGGCCTGGACATCATGGCAGCTGATTAAGTTTTCTAGATAGTGTTTCATACTAGAATCAAGATTTTTATCACATTTATCAAAATCATTTCAAGGAAGGCCAGTGGTACCTGGCCAACAAAAAGACAAATTTGACACTGCACTTACTTTTTCACATCAGATGTAAACATGGTTGTCAAAAATGGCAGAAACTGTTGTGGCGAAGAAGACACAGTGTCACTTATTGTCTTTGACTGTTTCAGCCATGAAAAGGGAAATTTAAATCTACCTTTTTTATTTTAGAAAAGAAAAAGGAGGAATAAAAAGTGAGATAATTTTTTTTTTATCTTAGAAGAGGAACAGCATGCTTTTTTTTTTTTAGATTTTGAAATATTTTAATGTTTCTAAAAACCTGAAAGAAAAGAAGAAAATATTTTAAAAATCTTTTAAAATAATTTTTCTTGTAAGAAAAGTAATACAGAAGAAAGAAAAGAAGAAATTTTAGTACTATTTTTTTTTATATTAAATCATTTATTATTATTATTTATACTAATTGAGTTATTATGTTAATAATAACTAGTAGCTTTCATTGTAAATCAAGTAATAGTAAGTCTCCTCAATACTTATTGTCAGTATTCAAGTTAATTTAGGTAATGCTATCATCTGGATGGTATCTGTTTTTCTTCAAATTTCCTATCTTTCATTCTTCTTTACCAGACTCTTTGGAAATGTTCCAGGCATGCTTTGAATGATAGGTATTATTTTCACATTATTATTTCATTCATTTACATATTCAAACAAGATGTCTTATGGCTCTTCCTGGAGCTAGTCTCTTCATATCTCCAGAACCTCTCTTAGTATCCCCTGCAAAAATCAATGATGCCATAGTCTGAAGAATCTTAAATCTTCTTCATATTATTAATTCATCAAGTCTAAATTCTGGTTGTTTTTTTGGGGGGGGCGTAGTTCCATGATTACCAATTATAATGGACACAAGCTTAACCTAGATGTTCAACTTTTTCAATTCCTGGTCAAGGTCCTGGTATTTATCAAGTTTTTCACGTTGTTTCAGCTTCACTCTATGTTCTACTGGCACAGCCATGTCCATGATCTGGCAGGTCCTGTTTTCTTTATTTATGATTATCAAATCTGATCTTTTTGTTGGTGAGGTGCTCAGTCTCAGAGCATCATACAATTATTATTTTCTAGTACAGATTAGTAATTTGTTGAGGTAATTTGTTTACATGGTCAAACTCCATTCACTTGCACCAGCATATGACTGTCACTCTCCAGTTATGTCTGCTTTTATATTCCTTTCAAGCCAGTTTGCTTCTTTCACTTCTGATGGGATTTATAATCTCATCTTTTTCTCCACAAAGCCAGCATTTGCTGTTGTTTTTTTTTTGTTTTTGCTTTGACATAGACTGTTCAAAGCTTTTGTTCAGGGATGCAATGATAAGAGATTCAGTTTCTCTTTTCAGGTGTCCTTTGTATAACTGTATTATTATCTTCTTTTCTTTCTGTTTAGAACAATACCTTACTGGGTTATTACCCAAGATCTTGCCTAAGGCAAGGTAGTAAATATAGGCATTCTGTTTGCACAAATTCTGATGTTAAGTGATACATTGCTCATATTTTTTTTACATTAATAATAATTTTCTGAGTATATGAGCAGTTCCACATGAAGCAATTTTTAGAGTCTCATATAAATACGGGCTGTCAGGAACCTTGTTAAAGTAATTGTACCTTTCTTGATCATACCTAGGGCTCGAATTATTATAGGTATAACAGTATTTTTAGGTGTCACAATTTGTTTTTCAATTTCAAGATAATTATATTTACTTATTTTGTCATATTCTTTAACAGATATATTTTTATTTGATGGTATTGCTATATCTATGAGAAAACTATTATTATTATTATTAAATCATATATTACTGAATAATAATGAAATTATTATTTTTATTACATACAATTAGATATTAAAGTTAATACATTGTTAAAATATTATTTAATAACGATGTAGTACTTTGAAATAACTATTGAATATTAAATATGATTTTAAATCATAATAACATATTAAATATGGGGAATGGTAATAATGGCACAGTAATAATGGCTCCATTAAAAATGGCACAAGTGGAAAAATAGGAAAAAATAAGTTTAGTTAAAGCTAAGTAAACCTTGATCAAGTGTTATGTGTACTTGATTACAACATAAGATTCTAGTTGTTAAATTCTCTTTTTAAAGGTTAATATAAAACTGTATGTTCATGTCTAAACATACTTGATTTTATTATAATTATTTTTCATAAATATTAAACATCTAAATTTATATTAACAGATTGAGGTAAAACAATTCTCCTTTTTTTGCTAATATTAAAAAAACAAATAAATACATAAAAGGTTATATATGATATATTATTTTTTTAATTTAGGTTTCATTCAAAAAAACAATTTCTTTTGCCAGTAGCATATATTTCAATAAACTTATTTTTTCCTATTTTTTCACTTGTGCCATTTTACTGTGCCATTATTACCTAAATTCATTCTATATATCAGATTCACTGATATGAATATTAATCATTTCTTTCATGTTTGAAATTGTATTAATCCACTTATTATTAGTCAGATAAAGCTTTTTAAAATAAGAATGTTTCTTTTCATAAGACACAGATGTCATACAATTATGGCTGAAAAGATTTTAATGTACAATATCTATGGTTGCATCATAGTTGTTGCAGCAATGGATTGTAGGCTGAAATGACTAAAAGGTTAATTTAGATACCAAAAATAAAATGTTGTTATGTTCACCAAAATGAAGAAAAAAAATTAATTGTAGATTAAGACACAGACTTATGGTGTTAAGTTTTCTACTTGTAAAATCCACCATATTTGCATACTGTAGGAAAACCCAAGTTTATTTTGAAGGTTTTATTCAACAGAAAACATGGCAATATACATTGCAGTAAACTATGTAGCTTTTCAGTTAGGAACAAAACCTGCTGAATTTTACTGGAATCATCCAGAAAGCTTTTCAAAAAAGGCTCTCAGGTGAGAAAGCAGCAAAGTACATATCCAGTCTTGGCAGCTACGATGCTTGTAATTCCGCACTGAATAATCAGAAGTGTCATTACAATAGAGAACAGTGCATAACAAATGATAAATGAAATTGCTGTACATGCTACAAATATCATTTCTTTATATTTTTAATGTTCTGTTTCAAAAGAAAAATTCTTCTTTGAAGTTTCAGTGTTAATTACAAATAAAAATATTCAAGTTTAGAAACAACAAAAATTGCTTAACTTTCAGATATTCTTTTCCACAGTTAATCTTAAATTTCAATTCCATTATATATTAAATAAATATTCAGTCCATTCATATATTACCTTTATCATAGGCATTCTATTTAACTGTTTAAACCAGGTGATTTTTTACTATTTTTTTTTAATAAATACTAATGTTAAAAAGAAAGCAGTTTTCTATTGCACACAAACATCTGGAAGCAAAAAGAGAAAAAATACCTGCTTTCATAGCTATAAAAAAAAGGGAGAAAATAAAGTAAACTTTGTGGTATGTCAATATCAATGGGACATTCAGCAGTGAACATAATTTTTATCAAATTTGACAAAGTATTCATTATTTTATGTAAGAAGTAAAATAATTTGGTTAGTAGGGAAATAATAATAATTTGGTGAATAAAAAGTTTGTTTTCTTTTTGGTTTTTATTTTATTTTTTTTGCTTTTTTATCACAAGACTGAAATGTAGAGATGGATAAATATATCTATAGTTAAGTAAAAGTAATTTACTCTTAAATACACACAGTGACACAAGTAGCAAGTACATTTTTGTGCTTCTAAAATCTGTAATATCAAAATGACATAAATAATTAATATAAGATTCTGGAAAAGTGATGATGGTATTTATTTATGATGTCACAGTGACTGACCAATGAGGCTTAAACAAATAAAGATGATCCCACCAACTCCTGGATAGCGAGATATTAACTTTAATGTTAATGGAGTGCCAAGCAAAAAGTAAATAAAAACAAATAAAATATCTTTATTATAAAACCTATTTAGTCTGTGATATATATTAAAAAAAACAAAAAATAAACAGAATACTGAATATTCAATGACACATATTTTAAAATTTATGTCAAACCAAGAAATTGCTGGTGCAAAAATCACTACCAAATGTTAGATTACCAAAATATAGTTACTTTTTTTTTTTCTTTTAAACTTAAAGATTATGTTGCCATTCTTTGCAGACAATTTAATCTCTTCTTTGTGTCGCTGATTTAGTTAGCATAATATCTCAGCTAAACCATTCTACAGCCTTTTTCAGGTGTACCATCTGTGAAGAAAGAGCGGAATTCTTTTTCCTTGCATTCTGAAGCAAAGCATGTGAAATGGTAGCAAACAGAATTTTTTAAAAGTTTACTTAAACAGTAGAATGAATTGGATGAAATGTTAGACAGGGTGCGGCAGAAATACCTCCCACATACGGCTCCAAAAATGCCTCATGTAATTGTAAGACATGACAATGGAGTCTTCATCTAGCTAATGTCTTATCATTATGTGGAAAGTATTTCTAGGAGGTATATATGGGAGATATTTCTGCCACACCCTGTATTAGCAAGATCAAAGACACAAAAAAAAGATTAAATCATTTGAAAAAAAAAAAAGGAAAGCTGGAATGTGAATGACTCTTCATAGACAATAAATGTCACACATGTATATATAAGCACATCAACATCTTCATGGGTCATGTTAAACCAAGTATAATTTCATTTACACAGGAAAAACAAAATTGCTCTAAAATTAAAAAAAAAAATGATATCCAATAAAAAAAAAACAAGGATAATTAATAAAATTGAATTGCATATATGGCAATTTCAGCAACCTACAATAGCACAGTTTTGACCTAAAATGAACTGCATCAAGTAAAGAAAAGGATAACAAAAGTGTGATGGCTAGCAAATAGACAGTATTTAGCAAACAAGTCCGTCCTTTTGTCACCCTTTACAAACCTGTGGAAAACAATTACAATGAAACTCAACAGCAGAATAATATTTTTCTGTTTCTGACATTTAATCCTTGATCACTTGTTTCAAGAAAAAATTTTTTTTTTAATAAAACATTTCTTTTACCTCACCAAGATTAACCAATATGCAATTATTATAAGAGAGAAAAATGGATTTTCATCCAATAATTCCTATAACAAAACAGGGAACAATGGGAATGCCATAACTACCAATCAATGAACACTTGCATATACTGAACTTTGTGGTTTCAGAACAACCATAATCCACTGAAATATACAATAAATTTTAAGGGCACAGAGCTTCATTCAGTATTGAGAAATGGTCATATCCAGCACCAATTCCCTTGTGTTTGAGCTCTATCTTCATGTGCTCTCTATGCCTGAGCAGATTAAGCTGTATTTAATAATTCTTGATAAGAAACAAAACACTTATTAAAGTTCAGAAGAAGCTTGCAAGAAAATGTGTTTTAATAAAAGTAGTGTTGTCGTAGAGATCATTTTCATATGTTATTTGAAATTCTAAACCGCAAAAACATATCACTTCACAATCGAATACATTCTTTGACCAAGTGTGAGCAGAGACAGTTAATGTATCCTTCATACCTGGCCACCTCTTGTACTGATCTTCCATCCATCCACACGTATGAAGGATCCAGATATGTCCAAGAACACTCAATTAGCAACATCCAGGAGAGAGTCACCTTGGAGCTTCAGTAAAGGATCAGCAGGCCAGCCCAGATGTCATGTATCAGGTAAGAAAGCAATCAAGATTCATTTATCTCTTCTTTACTAGTTTAATGAGAAAGAGGTGACTGCTTTTTCTTTTCTATCCACAGGTCTCAAGATAACAAGTTTATTGAAAAAGAGCTAACTTCTATTTCTTCTTCTGTCTACCTATCTCAAGATAAGTTCATTAAGAGACAAATACTTAACTGATTTAACCTTTTATTAGTCCTGTGGGGCACTGTTACTGCATTAGTACCATAGGGTTTTTGAAAACCCCATTTGAAATTTTATAGATATAACATTTAGTTCTTAATTGTCTTGTTATATATTGTCTTGAGAGTCCTTTCTAGTTTTTAGGAAATAAATAAAAATGAAAAAACAAAAGGTTTATTTTAAACAACTGGATTTAAAAAAATACAATATTAAAAAATTAATTTATAAGTTTCAAAAATTCAGAAAGTGATTTTCTTTCTATTTTCGTTATAATCTTTTAAAACTATTTCTGATCAGTCTGATTTCTCCACAAGTGTCATATTTTTCACATTCCTTACTCTGATTTTTGCATACTTTTCTACCACAGTTATTGCAGTTTTTACTTTACAGTCATGTGCCTGAAATTTGCACAAATATTATGACTAAAGCCAGAAACTCCTTGACAGAAATATTCAGAAAGCTATTTGACTAATCATAAAAATTTGTCTTGCCATTTTTTTGTCTTGTGTTCAAACACCCTGGGTTTGAATAAAGAGTTAAACAAAAACTTTGCAGTACAATTTTTTTAATCTTATCTTTCATCCAGAGTTATGTATCCCTGACTATTGAAATAGCAACCAAGACCATCATGAACTTATTTTTTGACTTAATTCTATATGCTGTAAATGTAATGACAGATTATTAAACATTAAATAGAAAATAACCGAAAGATGTTACAGAAAAAGAAGAATGTTAGCCTCTTGATTTAGATCAGCTATCTCTGTAGAATGTTCTTTTTTTAATTCTCATGATCAAATTTAAGTATTTTTGTAAAAACACAAGAGAAGCATATTTCTTTATATCATAAGGCCTCTTGAGTTGAATATACAGAAGGTGAGATCAGACATTCCCTTATGAGGAAACATTCAACATACATTGACTGAAAAGTTATCCTTATTGTCAGTTGAAATTTATAAAATCTCTTTCTTAAAACAGTTTTTCAGGAAAATAAATTTCTCAGCTAGAAAGTGCAATAAGAGTTAGTGGACATTCTTACTGCTCTTTCTGGTATTGATAGAGATTTCCTTCCTAACATTTTGTTTGAGATAGTATGGAAAGTCCTCACCTTGATTATGTTATTATTTAGTCTTTGAGTTGCATATTGCATAGTTCTTTGTGATTATGTAGCACCATTCTATCAGATCCAATGAAGGACAGTCCTCTCCAAGACCCACAAAATTTTAATCTTTAAGATTTCAAAAAATTTAATCATTTTTGTAAAATTATAATAATTCTACATATAATTTGATGTATTAACTGATTTGGATATTAATTCTTCAGTATAATAATTTTTTAGACATCTCACCATACCACAAGATTTGTTTTTGAAGACAGTATGAAATTTACAGCCCATATCATCAACATTTTTTTAATCAAGTTCATACCAAGCAAGGCAATAAAGCCACTAAGACACAACTGGTGGAAGAATTAAAAAACAAAAACATTACTAAGGAGTGAGAATGATCGAAGAGTAATCAGGTAGACAGTAGATAGCGATTGACATTGCATTAAAAAATTTTAAGATTAAAATTGACTGGTAAACATAGAGCAGAAGAAGCATGGAAAACAAGTGAGATGTGTGAGAAAAGAAACTGTTAGCATATCTTGCCAACTCATCTTGAAGACCCAGTAAGTTGCTTTGGAAGGCTGATTGACCAAGGTCCCATTGGACTGACTGAGGTTATGGTAGTGTTAATGAGAAAGGTGCTCATGGTGGTGATGACAACAGCAAACAGTTGTTGAGAGCATGCCCATTATCCCGCTTCTGTGTCTGAAGAGTAAGGTGAGATTAGTGAAGCTTGAGTGAGGTCACAGTCGTGACAAGAGAGGTGATCATGGTGGTAACAAGAGCTAGCAACCAAGCCTGCTGGTGATGATAGGTGGCCTGTCAGCCTGCTACTGTGTCAGTTGTTTTTGAGGTTCTTTCTTTTAAGCAAATTTGGTGGCTCTTAGTATCAACTTTTTTTCTTTTTTTTTGGCAGCAATGTTCATGAATGGTTATTGTATTTAAGATTTTCATGGGGATTTGTTTTGTGGACCTGATGTGATGTTTTGCTTTCTTAGTGCTCATATCCAGATGACATGTAAAGTGAATCAGAAAGTGATCTAATTGCAGTAGAGTATAACAGTCCTGCTGATAGAGAATCTTGTCATAATGATTTGAGGCAAGGTTTTATAACAAAGATGGATACTCTTCCTGTCACCCAACTCAGTTACTGATGGTAGTCCAAGTATACAGAGTCTTTTTATTGAGACATCACCTCTAGGAATATTGCCATTCAAGGCTTAAGACTCCATCCTACACTAATATATATATATATATATATATATATATATACCATTGACTTCTATAAGAAGTCTTTTAACAGGTCTTGTTTTTGTCCTGTCAAGTGGCATGCCATCCTTCTCATCAGTAAAAAAGATAGTGAGTAACTGGTTTAAATGCTAACCACTTGTCCATGCATCAGGTTGTACAGGGTTACATATTACCAGTAGCAGGCTTAAGCTTGACCTGACCATAGTAAACTTTTAAATATGCCTAATATTTACATCTTTAATGTTGAATATAAGATGTCAGGTTAGATTGGTTAATTTAGCATCATTTCATCTCTTGTGGCAAAAGCACATCAGGAAAAATGCAAAAGAGGCCCCAGGATAACATGTGGTCATATCTGTCAAAACCAGTTACAACCAGGTTTTCCCTGTTAGCAGTAGAACAACTTGACATGTTAAAATATGAGCATCTCTGCATCTTGTCTTGATCCCAGTTTATATCAGTTCTCTCCTGTCAGTAAAATTGCTGGGAAAACCAACAGTGGGCACTTAGTAAGACTTGGTGTCTTGTGAAGTCAGTCCTGTATGTATTTTGTTCCTAAAGTTACTGTACTGCCCTCCATGCTGTGGTTTCTGAGGCAGTGTTATTTTGTTACTTTGCAGCTCTTTCACTTCTCTGCCTATTACCCCCGTAGTTCTTGGGAAAGCAATCAGTTAGATGTTTCCTCAACCTTAATACACCCTTGCTGTATTTGACGACACTTACACAATAAAAATTACAATGAATTATGCTAAAATCAATAAGTCCCTTTGCATTTGGGTAAAAAGGTGGGCATAACACTGGAGTTAAAAAGGTACACACATGTCCAGTTTATACTAAAATCAAAAAGATAAACACTGGTCCAGCTTACACAAAAGTCAAAAAGGTAGACATAGATCCAGCTGATATTGAAGTTAAAATGAATCAAGTTTATACAAGCATCTATAAATATATACCTGTATGGTGGTCCTTTTTGGTAATCAGAGCGGAAATTGGTGTATTGTAAGCCCTACTGACATTTGCAATGTTAATGAATAAAGCATATTTAATGATAGTATTAGATCTTTAAACCCCTTCATGACTTTCTAAACAACTGGTATTTTTTAAGTAAATGTGAATTACAAAACCAGCATATTGCAGCTGCGAAATAGCTATATGGTGTTAAGGGAAGAAAACTAGAAAACAGCCTCAGGGTTTTGTATCACTGACAAAACATCATTAATGAAACCATACTCTTTTCCCCATGAAAAATAAATTTTTTGAGCACCTTAAAAATATTTACTGATCCTAAATATCAATAGTTTGTCATAAGCAGTTACATAGATATAATTTAGCTAGTGAGTGAATTGTAGATTAGAGGCTATTTTCTATGTTGGAGTCTCTTGAATTCAGCCATCTGTGTTCAAGTGTTTGTGTCTGAAAGCTGTATTACAATGAAAATAATGGGATATTATTACAATCTATATTATAACGAGTTAGTTTCTGTTTGTGGATGTTTTTTGTTAATGCAATGCAGCAAAAACAGTACATTGTAAAAATAAGTATGTTAGGGCAATACTGTTAAATTGATTTAATTTTAAGAATAAAGCAATTTCCATCTCAAATTGTAACTTAGCATATTACATCATGTAAAATGTACTTTGTTAACATAAATAACCCCAAAAATCACCCTCCATATGGAATTTCAGTCTCTTCCATGCAAATTTTATCCCCAACATTCAATACCATAGGCTATAATTTTATTTCAGATAGTCACTTTTAGCTACCATGACTCCATAATAATAATAATATTTACAAAAACATTATTATTATTATTATTATTATTATTATTATTATTATTATTATTATTATTATTATTATCAACAACAACAACAACAACAACATTATGATTATTATTATCATCATCACTACCACCCCCAACAACAGTACTGTAAACGGAATTATCATAACAAAGTACTGGCAACATTTGTTAGTACAAATTGATCAATTATACCAAAATATGCCTCAACATACTCCTATCATTAGCCAGATAGAAACTGACAAAGAAAGATATGACTGTAAGGAAATATTGGTAATGTTAAAACACTGACCTGGGAAATATATCTTTATGGCTGCATAGAAATATGTCCATCATATGCAGAGTAACTATTGAAAGAATGGATTTGTTTAGATTGTAATTTCTTGCTTTTTATATGCAGTAATGATTTCTGTTACAGCTAAAACACTTTTGTTATGTATGGTATTGTACTGGTAGCATACTTGAAGCATATCATACTTAAATACGCTAAAAGCTAAAACTTTTTCCTGCCATTTTTGCAATTTTTGGTGTTTACCTTTCACAAGCTCTAAAGTTATTAAACATTTCTCCTCATTCATAAAATCAGCCTCTATTTAAAACTTCAAATGTGTAATGTGGTTATTAATTGGAGACTTTGAAATTCAATGCATTTTATACAACTGGCTGTATCTTGTTTACATCTATAGAAAACAAACCAACTGATATCTTTCCAGCAGAAATAGATGATGCCATTATTCAGCAAACTTTTGATTACAGTAAGCATTATTTTATATGCCTATAAAACATAATAATGTAAAGCACAGTGTGTAGACTAGTTTAAACCAGTTTACATATAAATATTTA
This sequence comes from Acanthosepion esculentum, assembly GCA_964036315.1. Classification (NCBI taxonomy): domain Eukaryota; kingdom Metazoa; phylum Mollusca; class Cephalopoda; order Sepiida; family Sepiidae; genus Acanthosepion; species Acanthosepion esculentum. The sequence goes on from OZ038479.1 coordinate 88,899,339, forward strand.
CTGACATTTCAAACTGTGTGGGATATAGCACAAGGCCTTTTTAATGTGGGGTTTAGTATGAAAATCTCCTAGTTTCTTCAGCTCTTTACTTTGGGGCATCTCAGATATCAAGATTTATATCTGACATTTCCCTTCTTAGTGCAATGGTCAGGTACAGTCTTTGGGAAGGGTCTCCAGGAACTTGAAAGAAATGTTGTTTTTTTGGCTATGAGTGACCAACGACCAAGATCAGATGAAACATCCAAGCATATTAGGTTATCTATATACTGCCCATTTCTTAAATAAGGCAATCAAAGATATTAGACTGATTGTTTTTTTTTATTAGGTTTGAGGAAATAAGTCAAGAATAAGGACTTTTCAGCACCCCATTGCAAAACTCGTAAATGTCTCAGATTTATGTTTTAAAACTGTTTTTAAACCAGATATTTTGGTGCTATTTTTACATAGATATTTAAAGTTGGCAAAAATCAGCAAAAATATTCTCTTTGAATAAAAATTTATCCCCCACCCCCATTTTATAATCAATTTATTTTGTCTCTTATTTCTCAGTTTATACATGAGTATATATGGTAGTTTATATTCAAGCTTATACATGACCCCCTGTATATTATCTATCTACTGTCCAGATGAGAAGACAGTTCTATGCTTTATCTTGAAAGCTAAAAAAATCTAGATTTGAAAGTTACTAACAGTTCTCAGAAAAAAAAAACAAAGTTCTTACAAATATAACATTATTTATTTAGTTTGTATGATGCCAGAGTGCCTTAGAATTGCAATTTTTATTAAAATTATGAAATATGCATTTTATGTTATAATATCTAAATAAAGAGTCTTATTTTTTTAATCATGCTAAACTATTGACTAGAAAGGTGCAAATGCTATTTTGGTTTGTTCACAATGCAAGTCAATAAAGAAGATCAATAACTCTTTACTTAGTATTTACCCATACCCACTCACTTTGTAACTTCTTGCCAGTCTTCCAGTACACAGTTGCCAATTCCAGAGATACAACATATCTTGACATTCTTTCTGTGAATAACAAGTTTATGGAATCATGATAGTATAATCAACTGCCAAAGTTTAAACTTATAATTCTTTAATTTGAGACTTGGAGACAACTTGTCAATAATCAATTAATTTTTTGATTATCTGCATTTTATTTTTGTAAAATTTAAAACTGTATTCACATTTAAACTAATGTCTTTATCACAAAATTTTGTTGTTGTTATCACATTTTGGTCTTGAACCCAGTAATGTCATTCTGAATTTCTAGGAACCAATTCTATAAAGGAAACTTTTAGGAACCTATTCTGCTTATTTTCTTTTCAATCTGAGAATGGAAACAAATCCCTTTATATTTACACTATTTTCATTGTTCGGACTGTTGTCTTCATCTTTGTTGCCATATTCACTACATTTCAGACATTGTACACTGTGGCCTTCTTCGAGTGATTGGAATTTTGTACTGAACCCTTTATTTAGAACTCTAGGAACTAGAACAATTTACCTCAGTGGACGAAATAAAGAGTTCAGTTCAAAATTCACTATGTCCCAACCTTCTGATAGCATTTTATTAGTTGAAAAATATATATAGAATGTAATTCCTATAAGACTTAGCTTCAGTGGAAATAGAATGAGCAATAATTGAGAATTTTAAGTTCAGTTCAGTTTTTCTCTGTACAGATTTGACAATAAAAAATGTCAAATTTGTATAGAGAAAAATTTATTCTTCTGGACAGCTGAAACTCCTTTTAGAATACAATTAGTTGTAAGGGGGAGAATGTATAATTGTAGGAAGAGAAAGGTTGTTCAGTCTTTCCATATATGTGAGTGTCCATGACAACATCACTTATGCATATATTCAAGCTTATACATGACCCCCTGTATATTATCTATCTACTGTCCAGATGAGAAGACAGTTCTATGCTTTATCTTGAAATATTCCACACACATACATGGGGCCAGACATCATAAAAGCTGAGTCCATTGCTTTATCTTATAACAATAGTTCAGTCTCCAAACATCTTCCACTGGAAAGAGAAAAAGGGGTATAATCCAGAAAAACCAAATATTTTTCCCACGATGCAATCTAAATAATGGGTCAACAAAAGACAAATAAATTACACTTGAACACATCCAGAAAATGGGACTTTTGAAATATTGTGGGGGAAAATAGACCTCAAAATTCTTGAATACTGCAATAATTTTGTTTCGTCATTTCTTTTCCTGAAGAACTGGTCAATCTTGTCTTTGATTCAGGTGAGGTTTAGATGCTTAAAATTAATATTAACTTCTAATTAATTTTTTATTTTTTATTTATTCATTTTTTTTTTTTTTTTGCAAATTTAGTTTGTAAGATAGTCTTAAGAAATCATATTTTATGACAAATTTTGATTCATAATTCAACATATTGTAGTTTGGTTTCTAAGGCAATGAAAATGAACTCGTTCCAACCTATTTCAACAGCACAATTTTTTAAACAGCATTATTATCTATGTGCTTTTTTTCTAGCTTGCAAATATCTTTTTAGGTAATTGTTCTTTCTTAATAGTAATTACCTACATAAAAATTTTCAAACTGTAATACTAGATTTTAATTATTTTCTTTCTTTATTGCTTCACAGAAATGGTTTGTTTTCTTTTTACATCTTAAATCAGATGATTCAATCTCTGATCTATAGCTATTAAATTTTTATTTCCTTAACACAGTGGATGAGTATTTAAAACATTTATCAATTTCTGCAATAAAAAAATGGATGTACACAATATAGAAATTTGCTGTGAATTTTTAATATAGCATTTTTGAGTTTAAATTTAAAAAAGGTGAATCTTCAATAAAAAATAAAGTGCCAATCATGAAAGAAAGTGGTGGTCACTGAATATTTGGCAAGTTCAAAGGTTCATTAAAGGGAGTTTATTATGTTAAACACTTTTCAGTGTTTTTGTTTGGCTTAACCTTTTCCATCAACTCTCTCTTTTACCTATTTTTTTGAGACAGCTACCATTATCTATGTTTTTCTTTTACATTTTCTTTTTTTACTTCCCCACTGACTGCTGTTTGTTGTTGTGGTAGAGGCATGTGTCTATTAGAGTTTCACTATGTGTGAGCATAGTGTAACTAACATTTTTTACTTAGACTATCGGCTACTAATATATAAGATTATTTTTGGATAATCCAACAACCATTTCACTAAGCTTTTATAATTTTAAGAATTGGTTCACACCAACTGGTAGGATGCTACTGCTTGTGTAAAAGCTGGCTCGAATATAAGCCCTCCTATTTCATGTTTCAAAAATGATCAACAATCAAAAGCTCATATATAAACTTACATAAGCTGAGACAACTAATCAACATATTGTAAATTCCCATATTTTTATGAAGTTTTAATATTTTAATATCTAAAATGTTTTTAAATGTCATTTAGAGTATAATTTTGTTTCACAACTCCAATACATAATAATTGTTTGCCATTTCATCTGCTTTATAAAGTTTCAACAAATTTCTCAAATTTTTATTTACTTCCCTTTAGTTTTAGCAGACAAAATAATGCCATCTTCTTAATTTAACTGGGATTTATTTAACATAGAGATTGAATGAAAAATGTAAGTGAAAACATGAATAAATACTATACATAGTCAAAATGATTTTCAAAGTGCTTCTAAAATCTAAATAAAACAGTGTTTTTAAACCAGATATTTTGGTGCTATTTTTACACAGATATTTAAAGTTGGCAAAAATCAGCAAAAATATTCTCTTTGAATATAAGTTTATCCCCCACCCCTATTTTATAATCAATTTATTTTGTCTCTTATTTCTCAGTTTATACGTGAGTATATATGGTAGTTTATATTTTCTTTATTGCTGTTAGCCATTTGTTATTGTAATTGTTTTACATAATACCACAAATGTGGATAGCCTGTCTAACATGCACAGCACCTTACTGATTAGGCTAGAAAGAACAATCAGTAAGTAAAATTAAAATTTATGGTGACATTCTTCCTAATTCAATTTTTACTTACCATATTGCATTTTTGCACCTCTTAATTAGATATATAATTGTCTCAAGTTGTCCAAATTTCTTAGAGTAAGCATTTTCATGAATAATTTCAATTGGTTTATTTCATTTTATTCTTGTCACTTTTTATGGAAATGCTCTGGTTGTTTTTGTATTCTATGATTTTTATGTCTTAGTGACTTTATTGCCTTGCTTGGGGTGAATTAATAAAAAAAAAATCTTTTTCTTAATTTCACTCTTTTCCTCTACACTGCATATGAATGAATATTTTCCTGAATGAATAATAAAAACTGTTTTTTGTTTTGAACCTACACTTGGTTGCAAAATACTTTTTAATATTTCTGACATCCTCAACCTACTCATCTTATAGGCTGGTGATTTCAGGTAGAATTAGATACTGAACTAGTCTCTGTACAAAATCAAATCCGAGTAGTTCTTTGCTTTGTTCATAGTATTACTAATGACTTATTGTTGTCTGAGACATCCTGATGATCACTATTTGGTATGTGACATTTTGGCACCTGTAGCTTGGCACTAAGATTGTTTAAGTAACACCCCTTACCATTTTTTTTATAAATTGGCAAACTCTTTCACCCAGAATGGCTAGTATTTTAAGAGACAAAGAGAAATTCACCAATAATTAATATTGTTATATTTTTTACCAGTTCAGTAAGATGAATACAATGATTGTGTTTTGGAACAACAGCAATGAAGTGATTCCTGAAATCAATCAGTATAATTATAGTTTTTCTTCAGTATCAATTAAAATTGCACAAGTCAAAAATGCTTAGGATTTTACATAAATACCAAAAAACTTAATACTTTTAATACCAATAATTGTAATTTATTTATTTTATTACCTTTGATTTAATATTCATATTTCTTATCAAAAGAAAAAATAATGAGTATTTAAATCAGATATTTAAGAATAAATAGGATTAATTAGGAGAATTGTACCTGGCACCAAACTTTCCAACACAAAAATGCAGGTATGATGTGAAAATGTGCATGCCAAAATATCTGGTGCCAACATGCATAAACTAAAACATCTAATACCAAAATTCCTGTGCCTTCAGTCCAGCACTAAAATACACGTGCTAAAATATCTAGTGCCAAAATGCATTTATCAAACTGTATGGTGTCAAAATATGCATGCCAAAATGCCCTGTGCCAACATGCATGTGCTAAGATGTCCAATGCCAAAATACATGTGATAAAAAGTCCTGCACCAAAATTCACATGCTAAATTACACCAAAATACACATGGTAAATGTCAAAATGTATGTCATGATATCTAGTATAAAATTGTACATGCTGAAATGTTCAGCACCAAAAAAATATCCAGTGCTAATATGCATATTCAAAAGTGTCCAATTCCACTGTATATTCATAAATCAACTTTTATCGAATAAAGTGAGAACCTGAATTTATTATGTAATGTCCTGCTTTGAGGTTTTTCCTTTCTTTTTGGTAAAGCTGCGTTAAGCAACCCCTCTTCTGCTAATTTGTTGTCTTTAAAAGTTTAAATGCAAGAGTTTGTTGCTAAACTGAACATTTTTGTACAATTCATTTTGATTGTTCTCTATGTATCATAGGATTTTGATAGAGTTAACTTGCCTAGCTTAGTCTGCAGCCAGTGAGAACTGAAATTGGGACTGTTATACCAGAGAAGGTTATGAATCATTCCTCCTCAGCAAGATATATATACATATGTCTGCAAGGGCAGCTACCCTATCCCTGTTACAGATGCCTGCTTACACACATTTATGCTAGTTCAATATCCACAGTGACCGTGTGTAGTTTATACTGCAACTATGCTAAGCAGACCTTAGCTACAGTGTCTGGGAGAGTGTATATTCTAGGATAATCAACAGTTTGAACAAGACCACTACACTTAAACCCTTGATCATGACGACTTCATGCTGTTAACCCAATTTTACTCATGATACTTGGGTCAGCTCATGGTATGGTTTTCAGGCACTTCCAATGGTGCTACTTGCTGGGATGACTGCCCCAGGCTGATAATATCAAGAAATCACCTCCCTGACAAATCAACCCTAGTGAGATTCGAACCCAGGTCTCATGGTCAGAAAGATGATGTAACAAATTAGCCATACACCTGTATGTGTGTATATATATATATATATATATATATATATATATATATATATATATATATATATATATATGTATATATATAGATAGATAGATAATTTGTATAATTTTATATATCAACAAAGAGTATTTTGAAAAATATGATAAATGGCAAAAAACTTTCTGTGATGCATTTCATGTTAGGATTTCATCAGACTGGGCTTTGTTGATGTTGTCATGTCTACACATGTGCACAAAACGAAATACTGGTAGACTCAAAATTTTTGAAAGAATATTTTTGAAACAATTTTTTTTTTTTTTGAAAGAGTATTTTTTCGATTTAGCCAAATTTATCTGTATTCTGTTTCTTTTTCTCCCCATCACCTTTGTCCCTGACTATTACACATTGTGACAACAGGAAATCTACCAAGAATGGTGATATATTGTAAGAGCCTGGATGCAAATTTACCATGGCTGAACTAGCAATCAAGGGACTTTCCAGACAATTTCATCTTAGTGAACAACCAATGCATTTTGTGTGTTGTTTTTTTAAAATGTCCCTTTTGTGTTCATATAGACTTTTGTTTAAACTTCTTAAGGATTCTCCAATGTATTCATTCTAGCAATTCCTGCACTTGATAGAGTGAATTCCTCCAAGTTTTCGCTTCTTTTGTTTTTTATTGATTAAGCCTTTGATTGTTTTACATGTAGTTGTGACAAATTTTTATATTGAGTTTTGATAAAATCTTTTTGGTTGTAGTTGTGATACAGTTAGTGGGTAGAATAATATATTTTTTTTATTCATTGGGTTTGTCAGGAAGGACAGCTCTTCTATTTTGAAATATTTTATGAGCCTTTTGTTTCACATTGAATATGAAACTAAGAATATATATATATATATATATATATATATATATATATATACACACACACACACACACACACACACACACACACACACACATATATATATATATATATATATATATATATATATAATAAAAAGACTTAAACACTAATATTCCATGGGCATAATTTATTCCATTGGAATCGTAAATACGATCCAATTCATCAGACCTACAAATTCAAACCTGGATTCTATCCTCTTGGAATTATTTTTTATACATATATATATATGTGTATGTATGTATGTATATATATTTATATTTTAGATATATGATTGTATATGTATATTTACCACTAATATTATCTCTCTCTCTATATATATATATATATATATATATATATATATATATGCTTGTGTATTTAGGCAGCAAATTCTCTTTTAGGCATATCTGATTGAATAAATTACAGACATTATGTCTGCTAATTTTTAACCGTTTGGTATTTAAAAGCATAATGAAAAAATTATGGTAATGAATAACAATGCACAACTTGTATAAATACTTGTACTAAGGAACAACATATATTTTTGTACTACTTGCACCCCTGAAAATGATCTTGGAAGAAGATCGAAAGTAGTTAGGAATTGAAAATAAAAGAAATTTAAACAGCTATAGCACATTTCTCTCATCCTTTAACATCAATAGATGGAAGGTTATTTGTGAGTATGAATGGATTTTGTTAAAAATTAGCAGATATAATATCTGTAATTTCTTCAATCAGACATATATATATATATATATATATATATATATATATATATTCTTCTTAGTTTCTTACTTGAAATGTTGTTATTCATTTTTTACTAGTTTTATCTTATTTTGTTGCTTGTAGTCATAATAGGAAAGTATTATGTGATAAATGGTCTTAGAAAAAAAGAGTGCTGAACTGCTGGGGATTAATATTTCAGGTGGTAACAAATATTCTATTAACTTTGTGTCCATTAACAGAATTTGGAAGAATTTTTTAGTTTACAAGACTAAGAATTAATTAGAAAACAGAATTGCATTTTTGGTATAGTTTTATGCATCAGCCAAATATTTACAAAACCTATGTGAAATGGTCCTTGAAAAATGTCATTTCCTGTTCACAGCTATAAGTTTGACTTTAGGTCAATTAAAAAGGTTCACTTGGTATGTATGTGTATGAAAGAGGAAAGAGAAAGCGGATTTTGATAAAAAAAGAAAAGGTACAGGTCATGTTCATACATTCAGAAGGAAGGGAAGACAGTCAATTAGCAGCTGGTGTCACTGCGTCTGTAGCTGGCAGTATGTGTGGGTAGCAGTCAGCAGGGTTCCTTTGAACTTGCTGCAGTACCAGTCAATCCTTTTGCGTGAGTGAATATCCTCATCTCACTTTTTATTAGTTTTCTGATTAACTACCAGCTCCCTAGCTTAGGGCTTTTGTAAACTAAATAAAGCCATTTGATTGGTTGATTATTTTATCTGAATGAATTTGTCATGTTTTCTCTATTATGCCCACCAAAATCAAGCCAATTCAAGCGAAACAAGGCATAGCCATTATGTGTTTTTTGTTTTTTTGAGAGAGCTCTCAGGCTCATTGCTAATTATTATGTGTGGTATATGTGTGTGTATAGCCTATATATCTGATCTCCTGTATGGCAAAGAGTGTTGGCCAATTAGAAAACAGATTTGAAAGGATAAGAATGTAGCTATACTAACAAATGGTGAGAATACCACGGACAGAACATGTGAGCAAAGAGGAAGATTTTAAGTAGGATAGGAATTACAAAGAAACTGATGCTAGCAATCAGAAAAATATAGCTTTACTTTCTGGTATAGATAATGAAGAAAGAAGGCTTGAAGAATTTAACACTTACAGGACATATAGAAGACAAGAGAAGCAGGGAGAAACAGTGTATAACTTACTTAATATATTTGAATGAATGGATTGCAATAAATACTTAGAGAAACAAAAAACAGAATGGAGAACCATGATTACCAACATCCTAAAAGGACATAGCATATAGTAGTAGTAGTAGTAATCATTTACTTTCATGTTTTGTTTCTTATAAAATGCATGTACATAAAAGTGACTAAAAATGAAAGAACACACTCAGTGCACTTGTATTCTACCAAAACCTGCATGTCCATAATTTTGGTTTGGGAAATGCTGTTTTAATAAAAAGTGAATATAATTTACTCAGATGAAGATGCATTGAAAGTTTTCTGATATACGAGTCACCTAAGATTAATATATGGCCAGGCTATTTCAATTTATCCTCTGTTCTTACTAAATCTGAAATAAAACAATGTGGGATATATATACAATAAAACATGATGAACTGAAATTAAGAAAAACCTAATTTCTATAATGGTACAATTAAAATAAAAATCAGGTGTTCAACCACTTAGTGTAAATTATGTTTACCCTGAGTTACATAGATTTTGTTTCATGTGAAACAAAATTTATTTTCCGATTCCACCAGATAAAAAGAAAAATATGGCTAAGTAAAAATTTTATCAAATTGTCTTATACGTATGTACACACACACACACACACACACACACAAAGACATACAGGGTGTGATGGCTAAATTTTCACCATTTTATATTTTTAGTTTTGCAGATGTGCATTATTTGTTTTTGATTGTGTCAATTGCACAGTATAGTAGGGTCAGTTGGCCACTGTCTGTGAGAAAAATAGCACCATGACACAATTCACCCCAGCAAAACCTAGGAAATGGCATGCTATACTGCTTAGTATTTATGCCAGAAGCTCCAATACAAACATTTCAGTATGTTTAGGAGTCAATGATAGTGCAAAGGATTTGGAAAGAGTTGGGTGAGTCTAATGGTGATTATGAAGCTATGGCAGCTCAGAAAACTTACTCTGATCATTCTGATAAGAAAAGAACTCCTGAATTTGTTGGTGAGGGCCTCAGACTCAGCATGAAGGCCTACATCAAGTGCATTGAGGAAATAGTAGCACCCTGGGTTAGGTGGGTGGCTGCTGGAAGACCCTATGTCTGGCAACAGGTATCTGCACTATACCACACAAGCAGGAGAATCTAGTCATGACTGTCAGATAATTTCTGTGACCATATCAACCATTACATCTGGCCACCTAACCCCAGACTGCAACTCCCTTGATTATTATGTGTGGGACACATTTGAGTGAGAGACCAACAAAACTTCTTGTACCACCAAAGATGAACTTAAGACAAAGATTATGGTAGCAAACTTCAATTTAAACAAGGAGACTATCCAGAACAGTTGCAGGAGATTCCGAAGTTGTCTGGAGGCCCTGGTTAAAGACAATGGCGATTTTATTGAATCAAATTACTCTTTAGTGTTTCAAGATATTTTTGTGTAATTTTGTTAAATATATCTGTTAAAATGAGATGTCAGTATTATTTTCAGTTTTGCATAATTTAGATGACAATTTATCCATCGCACCCTGCATATATATTTTTTCCAATATTATATATATATATATATATATATATATATATATATATATATATATATATATCATAATTAAGTAATTCATTGAGTTTAAAAGAAACCTCAACAGAATGTAGAAAGCACTGGACAGCCGTTTCAGCCTATATTTGGGACTCATCAGCAGTGCGCATCCACTGCCGAGAATTGAAACCCAGACCATAACGACATGAGGCAAATGTCATACCAACTGTACCAATGGGCTTCGGTGATGAAGAGGTAATGAATTAGATTCGATATAGTGCCACTCAGTCACATATTCCGTGGTGTAACTCATCCAAGTTTCCCTTACACATAGGACTGTGGCCCCATGAGCCAGGAGTACTACCCCCAACCCGCTCCAACTGGAGCATTAGAAGCTGGTTCAAGCTATATTGAGTCTAATTTGTTATCTCTTCATCACTGAGGCCCATTGGTTGGTATGACATTTGCTTCATATCGTAATGGTCCAGGTTTCAGTTCTCAGTAGTGAATGTGCACTGCTGATGAGTCCCAAATATAGGACGAAACGGCCATCCAGTGCTTTCTGCATTCTGTTGAGGTTTCTTCTAGACTTAATGAATTATTTAATTATGTTTATCTCAAATCCCCCTAATAATTTCTATCACTTTTATATATATATATATATATATATATATATATATCCGGAGCAATATCGATGAAAGTTTTTCCATTTTGTCTTACAATATATATATATATATATAGTATAAGCAGCAGTTCTTCATTTAAACTTGTTTTATTAAAGGGAATGAATAAGTAATGTCTGTAAAGCCTTTTCATGTTTGTCCTATTGTTGAATATCATTTAATGTCATTAGAAACTTGTAAAGGATCTTGCCAAAACTGTGTGCAATGTTATGTATTCTGAGTACTTTCAGTCATCATTGATCATTTTCAGAGGAAGAAGGTACAAGTCAAGAAGTAGTCTGTAGAATATTTAATGATCTGGAGTTTGAAGTGAATGTGGGTTCACATGCTATAGTAGCAAAATAATTTTTTGCATTACATCACGAAAATGACTTCACAGCTCAGAGGCGTTTTAACATATGTAATCCAAACTTAAAACAAATTTTATTGGTGGTGGGTAATGTCATTTCATTTGAAGACCCTTCATAAATTTTATTGGTTTTTGCAGTTGGATTAGCATTGTAATATAATTATACTATAATCTGACTGTAATTAGAAGTTGCACAGTTAATTTGCTAAATGTTTATTTATATCACTTTGCTAGGAGAGATGACAGCTTATTCTTCTTAACAGAAATGTTTTGGTGTGACCATATATTTTTTATTATTGGTAGATACCATTACCTAAAGGACAATGTATACAACATTAATTATTTACAAAGCTTCTTGTTTTTCTTTTTTGGTACAGAAGATATATATTCCACTGATTTAAATAAAAGTGAAATAATGAGCAAATGACATCAACAGCTTGTTTAAATTGAATAAAAATGAATAAAATGATATTAGGTTTAAATTCAATTTTGCATCAAGGAAAATTACAGTGTTAGTTTCTGTGATGTGGAATTAACATTATTTTCATATCCTCTTATCACAATGTTTCAGCTGGAATAATAGCCATTGGAAAATAGCCTAACAGATTAAAGTGTTGGTTCATGAATTGGATGGCTGAGTAATTCTGAGTTAGTCTCTTTTCCACATGATACAGACTCAGAATCAGTCAAAACAGAGCAAGAAATAACTGAGCCGTATTAAAACAGAACAAGAGGTTAACAGTGAAATGCGACCAATTGACCCCGTTTCAAAATTCCTTGATGGTTCTTCTTCTATATGGCATATGCTTTCAGGATGTCAGTGACCATGGCTCTCCATAATTTCCTGTCCTTTGTAGTCCTTAGTAATGTTTGTCTTTTCACTATCTCTCCTAATCCCTGTTCTGCCAACCATTTACATAAGCTCATTAGATAGATTATTTGCTGCTTTCCTCTGCCCCTCAATATATCTTTTGAGAGTCAAATTTTAAAAAGCCCTCTTTCCTCATTTTATACCCTAGAGATTACAACTTTCTCTTTCTCTTTATAAGTGTCCTTTGTGCTTCCAGTTTCTTTCAGGATTTTTGGTACTTACATATTCTCAGCATCCTTTTGTAGAACCACATTTCTGTTGTCTCTTCTCCATCTGTGCATTCACTGCCATATAGGATTACTAATATTACATAACAGTTCAGTACTCTTTTCTTTGTTTTCAATTAAATTTTCCTGCTTCTTAATACTTTGCTTAACTTTTGGAAGGTACCTTTTGCTATCCCTATGTGCCTTTGGATTTTAGTGTTGCATTTTCTACACTCTGTTAAAACACCTCCTAGATATTTAAAGTGTTTTAATAGCTTGAAGGTTAATTGGATTGAAAGATTCCTGAAGAAGGCCAGACAGCACACTGGCCAAAATGTAGTGATAATAACAACAGAGATGAGAACATTAATCCACATGTAAATAATATAAATAGGGAAAATTAGTTACTTGTTTTTGGAATTTTGTTGAGAAAAAGTAGGATTTCACGATTTTGTTAAAAACAAAAAATTAATTCATATATGAAAACATCAACAATATTATTCTTCCTTTCTGTTGCATTTATTCTTGAAAGCTATTCATTTTAAATTTTATAAATCCTAAGACTTGGATCTATAATTATTAAAGAATCAAAAGAAAGAAATTAAAACAAGCGCCAAATGATTTTGGGCTATAAATATTGAAATTAGATGTGCAAGTAGTGTAATGGATATCAACATGATAAGTGGAATGAGCAAGCTAAGTTCAAATTCCAAGCAAGTCTGCTGCATTCACATTAATAATGATTTTCTTATAAATAAGTGTTGTTAATGTTATTATAATAGAAATACATTGTCAATGATTTTACAACAGAAAAGCATTGATAATGAGCCAAGTTCAAATTCTAGGCTAGTTTGTTGCATTCCCTTTTGCACTAATGCCTTTGAGAAGCCATGAATCCATCTACTCTCCCACTTACTATTGATTAAATATCAAGGTAGACTGGGCTTTCTAAATGTAAACCAGTGTAAATGAAGGAAAACTCTGAATTTCAAATTATGAAAGAGGAAATAGGAAAAACATATACTATCTTTTCCAACCACACATGGCAATTCACAGATAATAAAAGAAAGGAATCTGTGGAGAGTCATAATTGCCTATGTCATGAAGGAACAAGTCATTTTACTTTTTTTTAATATAATAAATATTAAATTAACTGGAATTAAAAGCCAACAAAAATCCAATGTTTTCCACCAAAAATATCAAGATTAAATTGTTTAAATTTTGATAAAATTTAGGTTCTAATCAGCTTAAAGAGAAAATTTCTCTTTAAAATAGGATTATTTAAAAAAAATGTCTTGAAAATTTCCATCAATATCAGTTTTCCTCCAAGCAATATTTTATTTTAAAATAACTTCATTACCTGAAAAATAATTTACAGAATTTTGCCTAAAAACTTAAGAAAATTAAGCCAGTACAAACTGACTCTTGTTTTCAAAATGCAGCAGTTGTAGTAGTAGTAATTACATTTGCACTCTGAGGGCAATTGGTGCATCATTGCCATTTGCACTGTTTCTGTGACCTTAGGGTTATCACCAGGCAGTACTTGTCTCCTCTCTTGGTTTTTATTATTGTCTTGTTAAACAGCCATGAGGACAATCTTTATGGCAAGGCCTCCAATTTGATTAAGACTTGGTGTGTGATCATGTGTGAATAAAAGGAAAATAAAGAAAGATTAAGAGACGGGGTTAGTGAAATAACCAGCTAGATTTTGTGAATCTCTCTCTCAGTTCTGTCAACTGTGAAGCAGACATGATTATGGGGAATTTAAAAAACAAAAAACAAAGACAATGCATGCAAATGTTATGGTTGATCAAATAGACCTTATGTGTCAAAAGACAGATTCAAGTTGGAATGACAAACCAAGACAATTCATGTTATTATTTTATTATTTATCTCATGGCTGAAATGATTAAGATAATGTCCCTAAAAGAGAGTCTCTCAAGGTGTAGGATATGAGTTCAGTTCTTGATGGAAGCTATTTCATTATATACAGCTCTTTATTATTTGCTCTATTGGCCAAGCTTATGATGAAATCAATGATAATAACATGAAATAAAACTAGTAACAAAAGACTCTTTCATTTTCTCCCAGTATATCTTCTGGATTATTTTAAATAAATCAAATTTTCCAAGATGTTCAAATCACTCTTTGTCTTGTACATTTATCAAATACTTTTGAATAATCTATGAAGCATAAGTATACATCCTTTTACATTTGTATTGCTCACTCTGACATCATTCTAATCATAAATATTATGTTTCTTATTTCAGTATCTTTAATGAAACCACATTTTCTTGTACTATTTTCATCTAATTCTGCTATGCACTCTATCAGAATCTATATGATAGGCTTAATCATATGACTCATGAAGATGATTGTCAAATGGAGCTTTCATTCATTTGTTCCTGGTTTTTTAGGCTGTTCTACAAAAATGCATCTACTAAGATCATCCATTACGTGTAAAAATACGATTTCTCACACATCCTTAGAAGATAAGTAGATAAATTCCTTTTCCTTTTAAGTCTACTTAATTATCTGAGTTTCTAAGGAAATTCCTCTCCAGTTCATCTTTGAGTCAACTTAAGTGTCAGTGTTTTCAGGAATTCTGTTTCCAGCTTCCTTTGAATTGGTCAGCATAAATAAAATGTTGTTAATGATTTTAGATAATCATAAAAGTAGTCCCTTGAAGAAGCTGATCAGCCAAAAAGCTGAATGGGTAGTTTCTTGTTCCAGAACACAAAGAGACATATAGGGGTAGTGGGACCCTAGTCATTATCCATATAAGCAGAGAGGGGCAGGAAGTCAGGTAGAAAGGGGTCCAGCAGTCAAAGAAAGTAAGTAGGTGACCAGTGAGTAACTGTCCGGCAGCCAGGGAGGAAGGGACCAGCAGAGGTTAGGGAGATAGCAGCCAGAAGAAAACATAGCCAGCTAAGAGAGAATTTGTATTGTTGCTATTTCCCAGCCAGAGAGTCTTGAAGAGCAGTTTTCATTATTCTTTGGAAATTTGATTAGAGCCAAGTAGACAAACCTGTGCACATAGCTAGTCAAGTGTATATGCAGACACAGCCAACCTTGGATGTCCTCACAGTGAATGACAAACTAGCAGAGCACATCTTCACATGTTACCACTGTCATTTATTATTTCCATAATCTTATTGATACTGATATTGCCTAATGCTGATAGCATCTCTATTAAAACAACATCTGGTCCTGCAGCTTTGTTCATTGAAATTTTCCAAACTCATTCAATAATATCTAAACTGTCAGCTGCATACAACTGCTTACTTTGCTCAATGGTTAAAAATGGCATTGAATGAAGGAATTAAATACCATCCTACTTTGAACTTTGTGTACTATCATTACAGAATCACAAACAAAGAACTGTACCAAATAACAGAAACTACATCACTTGAGGACTTTAAACAGCAGCAACAACTAAAATGGATAGCATGTTTGAAGAGAAAATAATGAAAATCAAGGTGTTGACATTCCACACTACTTCAAACAACAGTTAGGAAGGAAACACCTATTAATACTGGCAAAAGCAATGTCAGCGACAGGACTTGAGAAAACTTTTTTTTCTGAAAAATTGTTTTCAGAGAAAGATTTTATAAATTTCAACAGAAAGAAGTATTGACTACTTGGTTAGTAGATTCCAAATTTTTCCTTATAAGGAAATGGCTAATATTAGCATTAGCATTACCATAATCCAAATCCAATTTTGGCTCAGGTTTTCCCATAATTTTGTGGATTGTAGGTATCCATCATTCACTGTGAAAGTGTTCTCCAATATCACTCTTCCTGCTATATCATTAAATGCATCTAGTATCTGTGCATTAAATGCATGTAGTATCTGTGCTACTCATTCTCTATCTCAACACACTTTTCATTGAGTCATCATCTTTTTCCTGCTTGCTTTTGTTTCTGTTCTTGTAGAATATAGGGCCACAGCTTTCCCATGCTGTGTTGCTTCTGTGATTTCCATAGCAAGTAGTATTTTACAGGATTGAGTTGCTCACCCAGCAGGTTTTAAATTTGGAGTTGTTTTTCTCCAAGATAATTTGCCAGTCAAAATGAGAGTATGCATCTGCTCTGCTTTTAACCTTTAATTGTATGGAGAAGAGATTTCATATCTTTCCAAGGATATTTTTATGAAAGTGAATTTGAACTTGACATGCCAGTCTTACATTACACACTGATAACTGTGACTCTACATGCACAGTTACATACATACATATATATATATATATATATATATATATATATATATATATATATATATATATAAACAAGTCAATCTCATGATGATTTTAAAATCTATATCAATCATTTTAATGCAGGGTTGGCTTTCTAGGCTAACATTTCAAATTAATATTATGTTTTTGCATCCATCAATAGCATCCAAATAAATTGATATCTACCTTTTAATCTATTTTCTTCTTGCTTTCACAGTGATATTAAAAATGAATTTGAAGATAAAAGTTATTACTGAAACTAAATGTTATTTTAATCCAGGCCATATTACAAAAAAATAATAAAATATCTGATATCTTTGTGTCAGTCATTCTATTGTATTTTCATTTACTTCTTTAACTATATGGAGTATTCATAAAAATCAATTAAACCTCAAACAACAGAGTTTTGCTTCATTAATAGATAATTTATCATAATATATATTTAAGATAAGCATAACATTGGAGCACATTGCATAGACATACATATATACCTGAAATTAATGAAAAAAATCCAAAATAAAGCAAAAAAGCAAAAAAAAACAACCAGAGCCAACTGTGCCCGAGGGAAAAGAATAACAAAGAATATACAAGTAACCTACCTTAGCTTAAGAAGACACAAAGTACTCCACAACCTAGACTAGGAAATTCAGTAAGAAAAAAAAAACCTAGCTCAAAGCAGGAAAACAACCAAAAATATCCAAGGGACACTACTTCACTGCAACTAAAGGCAATCCTCAGATGGTTCAAAGAACGTGTGTATATATATATATATATATTCTTTGCTTCTTTTTCATCATGCAGGTGATACTTTCTGGTATTTTTTCTCCATGTGTTATAATTTGGTTTCCATATACATTCTTTGAACCATCTGATATTTTATTCATGACAAATAGTGTCTCTTGTATATATATATATATATATATATATATATATATATATATATATATATATATATATACACAGAGAGAGAGAGAGAGAGATATAGAGATGTGTCCTACCAGACAATTTTTCTCACTAGCATCCATCTTCCACACATAAATGTACCATTCATCCATGCATATATTGTTGCTGTCACATCTGGACTAATGCTCCTGCTGTATATCTTTAGATTCTTGACAAAATCCAAAGAAGAATGTGTAAAGTTACTGGTCCAGACCTGGCATCTTGGCTTTAGTCATTTTCCCACTACTATAATATGGCTTCCCTGCGCCTTTTCTATAAATGTTTTCATGGTAATTGTCTTAATGAACTTTCCTCTTTGGTACCTCCTCACGAATTTAAGCATACTACTAGATTGGCAACTATATATCATCATTTTACTGTTGAAATTGCTAGGTGTAGCCATAAGTTTTGTTCTAATAGTTTCTTTTCTCACATTTCTTGCTTATGGAACTCTCTTTTGGTTTCTTGCTTTTCTGTCAAAAATGATCTTCAATAAATTAATGCAACATCAATCACCATCTTCTCTCTTTCTGAATTCTGTTTTTTATTGTCCTTTCTCCTTACTGACATTCTCATTTTCTTTCACTCTAGTAACCCCTTGCATCTTAATAGCATTTTCACCTTGCTTGGGGTGAAATGATCCAAATATATGTAAAATAATGGCTGGTTTCTCATTTTTCCAATGTACTTTGTTCATTGATCTTTTTGTAATTTCCACTGTCGCATTTTTATTCAATAACGTTATATTTTCCCTTTTGTATTTATATCTTTTTTATAAGCCATGGCAATCTTTATATATCTGAAATTAAAAAATATCAATAACATTAGATATATTTATTTACAATATGATGAAATACTCTTGAGTTGCATAAGAAAAACTCTATTGCAAATATTTCTAATAAAAACAGATATATAATGTGAAATTCCCATCATATATTTCTAATATAAATATAAGTCTATCCTGAAAATTGTACCAGCATTGATGAGTTAATACTAGTTTTATTGTGAAAAAATTTACTTGCATGATAAATTCAGAAACAGCATACGTTTTAACACTGCCGGATGCTGAGATTAACCTTCAAAAAACCAGATGAACTTGACAAATACTTTTACCCACACAGCTATTGCTGAAATCAATAGAAAGATAGTGTAGCATCATGAAAAGGACTCGGAACGTTCGTACCTCTGCCAATGACATTTTCATTAAAGACTGAATGAAGAATAATTTGTCAATAAATCCAGTGCAGGGGATGTAACTATATAGGTTTTGATTTTTCCATATATATTTAAGAGGATTGTCTTAATATGTGAAGTATTTTGTGGCTTCATACCAAAATTTAGTTTTTTTCCTTAATGCACAAAATGTTATTGAAATAATTTTTTTTTACTTACTAAATAGACAGAGAAACATGGGTTGAAACATAACTATAATCTGTCTTTATTGTTAGAAGCAATTAATAGTTAAGAGTTGTAAAATTCCCTAGGAAAGATATTATATGTGACAAGTATCAGTCAGAAAGAGACGTCTGAAATTTATGATACACATAATGAGGAAAAAGTGGCTTGTGAATTTAACACTTAGCACTCTGCATCATTTGTAAATATTACTTCCCTTTTTACTGTATATAGAATCCCCTCAAAATATAGTGTTTTATATATATATTTGAAATTGCAGTAGACTAGCTCTCAACTTCAGTCAAGATTGTTTTAGGTGTTGCTATAGAAGGATATGACTACACAATGGAGAAATTCAAATTAAATTTGCATTGGCAGTACTAACATTTTGCTTGGTGAAAATAATCACTGACAGAGTGCTAAGGCTTTTAACAGTCTTGGGACGTACTGAAGGCAAGAGAAACAAGAAGAAACAGCAAGTAAACTACTTGATGCATCTGAGTAAATAGATTGTAGAACAATTAGGTCCAGTATGTACTATCCCTGAACTGGTTGTGGGGTGGCAAGCCTGATTGGATGCCCTTGTCAGTGTATTCTTCATTTATGTACATTACAACACAACTGACTATTAATGAATGAAAAATCTTTGCAGATATTGATATCATTCTGGGTCCTTTTTTTGTCCAAATCCATGAATTTATTTTGCTTGTGCTAAGTTTTTAAAAAAAATTATATAAAATTCACAATTTTTCATCTATCATGTTGAATGTGTTAAAATTATTCAATTTTTTAACAAGAAAAATCTCAAGTTGATGTTAAAAATTGCCATAAAACAATGTTGATTTATTTAAGCTGGAATTATCTATGATGACTTGTCTCTAATTTGTATTTAGATTATATTCATTTCAATTTTTCTAGTTGAATTGTTCACCCATATTGCATATGATCCATTATTGTACATAATTAGGTTATAATAAAATTTGCATTTTATATGAATACTGCCTAGAGCATAGATTTTGGCTGCACAAAACCATTGCACCAGCCCTGAGAACAAGGACAACAAAGACTTATAATGAGAAAAGAAGGTTTGGAGAATTTAGTACTCACAAATGTTATATCAATCATTTGGTAGTGAGAGAAAAGAATAACAAAGATTAGATTTGAACAACATTTATGGTTGGCATGTCATACAGAGTTGTTGAAGGATGGGTGGAATGTCAGTTTCAGTGGCTGGTTGTCAGTATGACAATCAGGGCTAGGGTAGCACCAGGAGTTGGCTTAATTCTTGTGTGGGTTTGGTGTAAGGTCACAGGATATGGTTGGTGCATGTTGGTTGATTGGCTTCACATTGGTGGATTGAGTGGGTTGCATGCTTGCAGAATCGAAGTCGCTTCCTGCAAATTTGGAGCCACTTGTTTTGCAGAGATGGAATTGCTTCTTGGGGAGTTGGAGTTGCTTGTTTTGCAGAGTCAGAGTCGCTCGGTTGCAGAGTCAGAGTCACTGCTTGCAGTTATGGAGTTGAAGTTGCCGCTTGCAGTGGTAGTGTGGTTGCAGAGTCAGAGTTCCTGCTTGTGGAGTTGGATTTGCTGAGGTGACAGCAATGTGGAGATGTTATCAAGTCAGTATTGCTGAGGTGACATGGTGTCAAAGTTGTAATGTTACCATGTCAGTATTTGTCAAGATGACATCATTGTCAATGATGAAGGCTTGAAGCTCGGTAGAGTCAAAGCTGGATAGTTGGCTGCTCATGGCTGGTGTTCGCCAGAGTGACGAGGTTGAGATGTTATCAACACAAAGCTGGATAGTCAAGCCTTGGAGTGCTTATGGTCGTTGAGAGGGGTGGTCATGTTGAGAGGCGGCAGTGATGGTCACAACAGTGGTGGCAGCAGCAGCAGCATCAGTAACACCTTGTGTGATGGCTGGTATGCAGAATGAATCAGAAAGAGGTCTAACTGCAATGAAGTATAACACAGAGCATATCAAAGCATGAGAAGCTGGAGGAAACAAGTCACCAACTTAACATGATTGGATCAATAGATGACAAAACATGGACAAAAAGAGATAGTAAAGTTATTTTGAGCAACAAATGATAGGAAGTTGTGTAAAGGCCACAGTTGCCCTCCACCTCAAGGGACTTGGCATATAAAAGAAGTATTAGTAGTAGTGATATTATTGTGAGATTTTATTATCTAAAACATTTTTTATTTCTATCAAATAATAGTTATTTCTTGTCTAAGAATTATTCATTGAGTCAAGTCTTTGTTATTTGATGACATTCCACATGCATTTCTTTGTTTTAGAAGAAGAAATGAAAATGTTTTATTCAAAGATCTCTAGTCATGCCAAGATGAAAATAAAATATTATTTGTTTAACAAATTAATAAAAACAGAGAATGACTTACTTTTTATTGATTTTGATATAAAATTTGAAATGTTCACATGGCAAAACTATTTCATATAGAACACTCAAATTTGGAATGCATAATCATTAAGCCCAAGGAAACATGTTAACATAATAAAGTTATTGTTACTCATGGGTTAAATGATTATCTACTTTTTCATATAGAACACTCAAATTTGGAATGCATAATTATCAAGCCCAAGGAAACATTTTAACATAATAAAGTTATTGTTACTCATGGGTTAAATGATTATCTACTTTTTCATATAGAACACTCAAATTTGGAATGCATAATTATTAAGCCCAAGGAAACATTTTTTTTTTTTTTTTTTTTTTTTAAGTGTATCACCCCAAGCAAGGCTGGAGGCCACTATCACGCAAGGGGTTATAGAAGGGTTGGAGGAAGAGCAGATAGGAGTGGTAAAGGAGAGGATGTAGAGAAAGAGAAAGACAGTGGGTCGATCAAGGCAAGAGGGTTACAGAAGATTTGGAGCGAGAGCAGATAGGAATGAAAGATGAAAGGATGTGGAGAAGGGAAGTGGATAGATCAAGGCAACTGGAGATGTCGATTGACGCTACACTTAAACCGTTGGAGATTCTATTTGTCAGGGAAACAGTAATAGGGAAGGGAGTTCCATAGGCGAGATGTGCGAGACATGAAGCTATTGGAGTAGAAGAGACGTCTACATCTAACAGTTTCAATGGTGTAGGGGTGGGAACGGGATGCCAGCCTCATAGGACGTTTAAATTCACGAGGCCTAGGGACAAGCGAAAGCAACTCCTCGGAGCAATTACCGTGAAAGTACTTGTAAAAAAGGCAGAGTGAAGCAACATCGCGTCTATAAGAGAGCGACTGCAGATGAGATGACAGATCAGGGCCAATCACATTGCATATCCGTCTCTGGATCTTATCAAGAACCCTGAGGCAAACAGCAGGGGCCCCAGACCATATATGGCAGCAATACTCCATGGAAGGCCAAATGGTCGATTTATAGACTTGGAGGATCGATTCCGGGGAGAAAAATTTCCTCGCTCGGCACAGGGAACCTACTTTCCTTGCGGTGGATGATGCAACAGACTCGATGTATTTGTTCCATCTCAGATCAGCAGACAGTGTGAGACCGAGCAGCCGCAGAGAGGAGCTCTCAAGAAGTTGGTCTTCAGACATTCTAATGGGATGCAGGGATGGATCCTTGTGGTGGTTAATAGAGAGCAGTTTTGTTTTAGAGGCGTTAAAGTTAACCATCCATTTCTCACCCCAGTTCACAACCGATTGGAGGTCCTTTTCAATTTGAGCTGCCAGGTTAACTTTGTCAGCATCACTAGATTTGTGTTTGAGGCAGGAGTAAATTGTGGTGTCGTCAGCGTAGATGCCGACTTGGGAGTCTATGGCGTCAGGAAGGTCGTCTATAAATATGAGGAACAGAGTAGGGCCTAGGATGGAGCCTTGAGGAACACCTGCATTAGTGGGATAGGAGGGGGAGATGAATCCACTGAGAACGACCTTCAATTACCGGTTTGACAGGAATGATTGTATCAGGTCAAACAATCGACCTGTGATACCATTACCCTGGAGCTTGCGAAGAAGGCCGGCATGCCAAACTCTATCAAATGCTTTGGAGATGTCTAGGGCCACGGCACGAGTTTCGCTGTTATTATGGATAGCTTGGTAGACAAATTCAGTGATGGCCGTAAGCACATCGGCAGTAAGATCGGGCAAAGCGGAAACCATATTGCTTGTCTGAGAGCAGATCATGGGATATCATGTTAACATAATAAAGTTATTGTTACTCATGGGTTAAATGATTATCTACTTTTTCATATAGAACACTCAAATTTGGAATGCATAATTATTAAGCCCAAGGAAACATTTTAACATAATAAAGTTATTGTTACTCATGGGTTAAATGATTATCTACTTTTTCATATAGAACACTCAAATTTGGAATGCATAATTATTAAGCCCAAGGAAACATTTTAACATAATAAAGTTATTGTTACTCATGGGTTAAATGATTATCTACTTTTTCATATAGAACACTCAAATTTGGAATGCATAATTATTAAGCCCAAGGAAACATTTTAACATAATAAAGTTATTGTTACTCATGGGTTAAATGATTATCTACTTTTTCATATAGAACACTCAAATTTGGAATGCATAATTATTAAGCCCAAGGAAACATTTTAACATAATAAAGTTATTGTTACTCATGGGTTAAATGATTATCTACTTTTTCATATAGAACACTCAAATTTGGAATGCATAATTATTAAGCCCAAGGAAACATTTTAACATAATAAAGTTATTGTTACTCATGGGTTAAATGATTATCTACTTTTTCATATAGAACACTCAAATTTGGAATGCATAATTATTAAGCCCAAGGAAACATTTTAACATAATAAAGTTATTGTTACTCATGGGTTAAATGATTATCTACTTTTTTCATATTATATGAATTTGTTTTTATCAGTAACTGTACAAGTTTATAATTTTTACTTGTACTGAATAATAGTTATTTATTTACACTATTTACATTGTTTAGACTGTTGTTCTCATCATTATTGCCATATTCACAATGTTTCAGCCCTTGTATGCTCTGGCCTTCTTTAGGTGATATTTGTTTGAATTTTGAACCAAATCCAGAAGAGTCAATCTGTATGTTGATGTTTCTGAAGATTGGTATGATGTCATTTGTGCAGACATCTTCCCATGTTTATTTTTGGAAATGAGCTGGCATATAACCATCACATTCCTGAAGAATAGTTGTTATTTCTTGTCTGAATTTTTTTAGAGAAAAGTTTTATTCATTTCATTAAGTTATTTTTTCAAAACATTTAATCTACATTTGTTTTAGAAGAAGGAACTGAAAGATTTGTAGCCATGCAAGCATACCAACATATTAAAGGCAATAGAAGCAGGAAAAATCAATGTGTAACCTACTTAACAATCTTGTGCAAATAGATGGCAGAACTGGAGCCAAAAGGAACAGTAAAGGATCAAAAGTTGCTTTGAATAAAAAAGGATAGGAAAATTCATGAATACCTACATCTTGAAAGGACCTGTTGCATAAAATGATAAAAATAAGGAGACATATTTCTGTAGGTTCAATACAGGATCCCAGTCTACATTTCAAGTTTAGAGCTTTATTCTATTCTTATCTTTGTCAATGACTTTCTCAATGTCATCAGTTTCCAACTAAGAATTTATGCTGATAACACAACTATTTGCTCCTGTCTTAGTAGAAAGACTGACATGTTCAACACAGTAAAACTGGCAACTGCTCTCGAATAGGACATTTGTAAATTTTAATTCATCCCCCCCCCCAAAAAAATGAACAGCTTTCACTTAATCACCATAGAGAGCCTTTTCTACACCTTCTTGGGCTCATGTTTTCCACTGACATGAAGTGTAGTGATTATATTGAATCAACTGCTAGGTCTACTGCTAGAAAAATTGGTCACTCTGTTGTGCCAAACAATTTTTTTCATCAGAATCCATCTTGCACATTTATAAGTCTGCCATTTGCCTGTACATTGAATTTTGCTACTATGTCTGATCTGGTGTTCCTACTATATATCTAGAGATTCTTGACAAAATTCAAAGAAGGGTTTGCAATGTAATCAGTCCTGACCTGGCATCTTGACTTTCTCACTGATGTGACATTACTTCCCTCTGTCTTTTCTACAATTATTTTCATGGTAATTATTCTGATGAGCTTTTCATCTTAGTACCTCAACAGCATGAATTTAAATGTTCTACTATACTGGCAACCAGGTATCACCGTTTTACTGTTGAACTAGATAGATGCAACCATCTGTTTTATTTTAATAGTTACTTTTCTAGCATTTCTCACCTGTGGAACTCCCAATTTCTTTCTTCCCTGCCACCTACCTTTTCTCACTTGTGGAATTCTCTTCTGGCTCCATGCTTTCCAGTCAACTTTAATTTTCAAAAATTTAAATTCAATGCCAGTTGCCATCTTCTGTTTTCCTGACACCTGTTCTTTTACTATCTATTCATCTTACTAAAATCTTCTCACTCTCTTTTCACTCCCAATAACCCTTGCATCCTGGTGGTATTATCACTGTGTTTGGAGTGAAAAGGTCAATAAAAACATGAATGCATTGGAGAGTACAGAAGCAAAGTTGTTGGAAGAAGAGTAACTTGTCCAAAATAATAAATTATAAATATGAATAACACTTGATCTCAGAAATTTAGAGAAAAAGTGGACATTTAGAGTTTAAGTAAGTAACAATTTCAACATTTGTTTCTAAAACCCAAGGCAAAGTTGAGTAATCTTAACTATTTAATATGTAAAACTTTCTTAAGATTATATGCTATATTGTTTCCTTTCCAAATTTTTATTATATCGAAGCTAGTACTACCCAAATTTTAGTCTTCACTTTCTTAGTCAGTTTCTGGTATCCATTGGTCTTTGAAATTGGAAGTAATTCAGGGCCAATAGTTTAAACTATTGCCAACCATAAAAATCTCTTAAAACAAGTGCCAGAACTAAAATTAGCAGTACAAATCACCTGTATGTCTGTAGTGTTAAAGATGCTTTATTATTGAACAGGCAAGGTCACTTGGTATTGTTCAGGTAAGAGTTGCTACTGAAACATCAACCCTTATTAGCTTATTTTGTATTGCTTTGTCCTCATTTAACACTGCTACAAACATGATATATGAGAAAAAGGCAAGAAATATATTTTTACTATTATACATCATTATTTTTGCTATTATTATATATTATTATTATGGAAAAAATCAAGTTTCTAATAATTAGAAATGCAAAAATTATATCTTAACTAGTTAGGACAAACCATAAAAAATAACAGCAGTATTTAAATGGTTTGTAATTACATAGGTTATATTTTTTCATGTGTAATGTAAGATTTTCATGAATAGAATTAATTCTTTTATCTCATGTATAAAAGAATACTGCTTTTAAATTATTAAAATAAAAATATACAAAAACAAAATCTAACAGAAAACAATAAATAAAAGAGCAATTTATTACCAGCCTAATCTCACCTGTTTACTAATGAAATGTTCACATCTAATAGGCTATTATTGGGATTGAAACCTAAAGCATTGGTTTGATATAATAATTGATTGGATATTATTAGGACTGAAACATATAGCATTGATCTAACAGTGATTGGTTATTATTGGGATTGAAATGTAAAACATTGGTTTAACATAATAACTAATAGACTATTATTAGGATAGAAACCTATAGCATTGGTCTAACATTGATTGGCTATAATTGGAATTGAAATGTAAAGTATTGGTCTCACATAAGTAACTGATTGGCTGTTATTTGCATTGAAACTAAAAGCTGTTGTATAACATAAGTAATTAATTGGCTATTAATCAAATTGAAATATAAGCTGTTGTCTAACTAGGTTTTATCCATTTGACTATAAACAACATGCTTGTCAGTTCAAATCCTTTTCTCCCAAATTCAATCTTCAATATTTGCTTGCAATATCAATTTTAATTCCATATATAAATATAAACAATCATATGTGCATTATCATAATTTTTTTCTATGTGCCATGTGCTTTAAAAATGTACACAATCATGGCTCTCCACAGATCCCTGTCTTTTGTTCCTCTCAGTAAGTTCTGTACCATTTGACATCTGCCTTTGTCCTGGTTCTGCCTTTCATTTGTACAAACTATCTATGGACGTTAGTTACTGTCTCCCACTGCCTTTCTTGCCTTTCTTATGCCCTGTGAATGTTAAATTCTCCAGGTATTCTTTCCTCATTATATATCCTCAGTATTTCAGTTGTCTGTTTGTGACTTTAAATATCAGTTTCCTATTTTCTGTAAACCTCCATTGTTACTCTGTTTTCTGTTTGTGATATTCTATGCATTCTTCAGTAGATCTATATCTCTGCTGTTTCAAAAGTTTGTTCTCCATCTGTGAGCACATTGTCTAGCATTCAGTACCAAATAGTAGTTGTATTATTATACTAATGAAATAATTATATCACAGTAATAATATGTATTATTATAGAGAGATATCTATTTGTGTGTGTTTGTTACCACAGTAAAAAAAAAAACAGCACATCATAGAGAGATTTCTGTTTGGTCAATATTTTTAAAATGCTCTAACTTGAAGAATAAAGAATTTCTAGTACAATTTGCAACTTACCAATAATAATGTAGAGTCTTTGTTCATGCTTACCTTGGGAATAATGATCTAAATTTTGTATATGCTTGTGTATTTATTTTACAAAAGTAGTAAAGAAAATTATATTGACATTGAAAGAGGTAAAAAAAAATTTAAAAAAATATTTGCTACATAAAATAATGATACTCATAGTATTATATATTTTATTTAAAAACTTTCCTATTCTTTTTCTTTTCATCTTCCATCTAGAATTGTGATACAAAAAGCAAGTTTTCTAAATTATAAGAATATATGTTAAAAAAACAGTTAACACAAGATTTCTGCTAAGTAGGTATTAGAAATAAAATTCAAACTAAATTTTAATTTTAAATATCAGAGTTTACCTAATTACTTCAGTGCCCACTTTTATATTTACATATGCTCTATACCTGGTTTTGAGCACTTTTACCCATAAAAATAGTATACCTTTAAACTATAATTTTTATCGTATTATATATAAGCATATCCTGTAAATTTGACTAAGATCAGTTGGTTGATACTTATTGTGAAGAAATTGGCTTCAATAATAAAATTTGACATAGTGTGTTTTCTTTAATCATATCACCTCATGCAAGGCAGTAAACCACTAAGACACAATGGGTTACTGAGTGTGAAAGAATAAGAAAAAAGAGAAACATTATTAAGGAGTGAGAACAGTAGAAGTGTAATCAGGGAAACAATAGATAACAATTGACATTGCATTTTTAGTTTTGAAAAATCAAAATCAGCTGGAAAGGATGGAACCAGAAGAGAGTTCCACAAGCAAGAGGTGTGAAAATAGAAACTGTTAGCATAGAACTTAAGGTTACATCTAGCCAGTTCAATTATGAGTTGCTGATACTTTGTTACCAATCTAGTACTGCACTTAAAATTATAAATTTTAGGTAGCATAGCAAAGATTTCATCCAAACAATTACCATAAAATATTTATAAACTGCGTCTAGAGATTATATGCAAGTTATGAATAGGTATAAAGAGTTGTGTCTTTAATGTTAAAAGTCCTATTATGATGTTGTTTAGATTCTACTCAATATTATTAACTTAGATATATAGTGATAGAGAAAACTATTGTTTTTGGTTTACTAAGTTAACAAAACAGACTAATTTGACTGTCAGTAGTTTATTTGCAACTATTTATTTTGATACTTTTACATTATTATACCTTGTAAAACTAATGTAAAAAAATAATATGAAAAGATTTTAGAACAAATTCATCAATTTCTTAAAGGAAAAACATTAAAAAAACATTTTATTTTAAAAATAAAAGATATATTAACAAAAAATAATAAGAACCTCCTAAAATTTATTGCACAAATGCTCCTTTCTTTTCAATAACTCTTAGCAGCCTATTGTCAACATCTGATGTTAGATTTGCAATTTTAGTGGCTGGTAAGTTGTTTGCAGCAACTTTAACTGTCTCCCAGAGGTCACACTTGCTGTTGAATTGCCTTCCATTAGAATAAATATCTCTGTTGAGGATGCTCCACAGGTTCTCAATGGGATTCAAGTCACAGCTATTTGAAGGCCAGTCCATAAGAGAATCTTCAACAAATCCCTTTTCTTTCAACCAGGATTTAGTAAACTTTGATGCATGATTTGGTGCGTTGTCTTGCATAAAGATCATAGATCTACACTTGGCTAAAGCCTGGTTATCAAGCCATTCAAAGAAATATTGCTCTAGAAAATCACAGTAACTTTTGGAATTCATTTTAACCCCGTCTTTCAGTTTAAATGGACCCACAAGCTCATTACCAATAATCCCAGCCCATATCATGATCCCACCGCCACCTTGTTGGCGTTTAAAAAATTTTCTTGAGTCATGTTGCTTGCAAACCCATCCTCGAGCCCATCCATCGGGCCCATCAAGGGTGATCCTTGATTTGTCTGTAAAAAGCACTTTACTGAAATCAGTTTTCATGTATTTTTTTGCCCAAGCAATCTTCTTTCCTTATGTTTTTTTGTTAAAATGGGTTTCTTTATTTGATTTTTTACATCAGCAAACTTCCTTAATGCTTTACACCTTGTTTCCCTTGACACCATAGGAGCTCCAGCAGCTTTAAATATGAACGCACTTGACGCATTTGTGTTTCTTATTAATTCTCTTCGGATATGTGATTGATCTCACTTTGTTAAATTCCTGAATTCAGCCTGAGACTTTTTTTTCCTTGGTTGAATTCCCATTTGACATATTTTCTTGATTGTTCAATGATCCCTTTTCAAATCCTTAGAAATTTGAAGCGAAGACTTTCCTTTGCTAATTTCTTTGATTATATAGTTCTTTTCATTTATTGTTAGTTCTTTTTTACAAGCCATAATACTAAATTCTAGTTCTTGCAAATAATCTCTTGACACTGCAAATTGCTATAATTACTGAAAAAATACTAAATATCAATCTGAAATTGAAAAGTGGGACTTAATTGCTTTCATGCTTACTCACTATACATAATAGTACAAATTATTTCATTGGATAACACATATCTATGAATTTTACATAAAATATTTGACAATACCTCTTTTGCATATAATCTCTAGACGCAGTTTAGTAAAGACACAGGGAACTACATTACAGCAGTAGGAAAGAAACTGAAGCCATAATATTACTGATTCTTTGGATTTATCAAGAAGTCCCCTTTACTTATTTATTTGCAGATAATTATAATAAAAATGTTATAAGTAAAAAGTGACCTGATATTGTGCTGAAGCTGTATGCAAGTGGGATATTATTGTAATATAAATCATTATATACTTATATTGTTTCATAATCATTATATTATGTAGATCAATCAGAAAGTCCATAGCCTAATGATGAGAAAAGCATTTATTTTATACAACATATATCTATTTATCAGTATAATCTCTTTCTATGTCAATGCCCTTAATTCAGTGATGAATATTAATCATTTAGTTGGATCATTATACAAAGAATAAGCAGAGTGATTAGAACATTTACTTTCAGACCATGAGACATGAGTTCAAATCTCACCAGAATGTGACCTTGATGTTACCGACCTGGAGGAGACAATCCTAGCATGCAGTGCCTATAGAAAATGCCTGAAAACAATACTAGAAGTTTACCTAAGCCTTGTGAATGAAACTGGGTAGACAGAAATATTTGAGAACTGTTAATGTTTGTAACCAAGGGTTTGAGCATACTGGCCTTGTTCAGACTATTGATCACACCAGATAATGTACTCTTTCCTCCCAGAAACTGTATGGTCTGCTCAGCATCAGTCAGTCAGTTATTTGCCAAGTGTGATACATGCTTAGGCAATCATGTATCTTTTGATACAAGACTGACGAAGCAGGGTTTTTTTTTCCCCTCAGTAGGTTGCCATTTCTTTCTGTGGTAGACCAATTGCCATCCAATCTATAGAACCCGAGTCTGTCCTGCTATTTGCCCATAGCTGGGGGGAGAAAAGAGGAGGATTCATACCTTTCCCAAGGGTATTAGCACATAAATGAATGTAATGGATTCGACTGGAATTTGAACTCGGCTCTCCAATTTTTCAATCTGAGCTGCTATCCATTACTCTACGGTGCCTCCCATCTGCTCAGCATAGTTGCAGTATAAACCCAAGGTGGGTTCTGTGGGTGTTGAACAAACACAAAATGTGCCTGAGTAGGCATCTCCATTGGAGATTGACTAACCTCTCTTGCAGACAGACATAGTCTGAGATGAATGCCCAGGCATTAGATTAGATTATACATTGAAAATATGATATTAAAATTGATCTAATAATTACATGTCAGCCTGCAAACTTATTGATCCACCCTCATGATATAGATAATATAATGGTATAAAATATTATATTATTATTTGTTATATATATTGTACAAGGTCACCTACCTGATAGTGTCAGGATCTACAAATGCATCATTATACAGTGTCAAAGTTTTCTATTGATCTTCTTAATTTTGAATTGTCATGGTGAAAAATTGATTTTAAGAATATTTGCTCAATTTGACTCAGCACACCCACAAAAAAATTCTATTGAATTTTCAGTAAATTGACCCTTCATCAACTCAAGCAAAACAAACGAACATATTTTTGAGGAATTTAACAACTTTTGTCACCATCTAATTCTACAAAAAATATAAACACTGATTTACCTATAATATTAACATTTTCTCTTGTTTATTTACTTTTATCCATAGTTATTTTGTGATAAAGAGAATTGTCACTTTTCATTCACAAATATGTGTTGGGTCTCATTTTAAAAAAAAGCCAAGTACAACTTTCCATTCCAGTAGGGAAGGAATGAATACCATATATTATATGAAAAAGAAGTTCAAAATGCAACTGGACACTAAGAATATTTATTTAGAGTAAAGTAACTTGTTTCACAGTTCTATGATTTTCAAAAGTTAAATTGAGATGGAAAGACATGTGGGTATTGAATGATCTGGTTCACACATACATATATATAAATCAATAATGCCACTAAGATGCAAAGAGTAACTGGGAGTGAAAGAGAATGAAAAGAATTTAGAAGGAACAGGAAACAAGGGATAAACACCTACTCATGTTCAAAAGACCAGGTAGGAGTGTGAATTGGATGATAGGTAAATTTATCCACTCCTATTGAGGAAAAATAAATAGTTAATAAAATTTAGAGTTTAGGTGTAGACATTAGAAGTATAGAATTGAAATAGCCTTTAGAAGCTACTGGAAACCCAATCCTAAACATGAAATAAGGGATAAACTCTTCTCTTGTTCAAAAGACCAGAGATGAGTGTGAACTAGGCAAGTATATATATATATATATATATATATATATATATATATATATATATATATATATATATATATATAAAAATGGACAGTGAGGTCAATACTAAATAGCAACAGTCTCAGTTTTATGGTTGAACACAATCTTGAGGCCTGAAGATTGCATTCAAGTATGAAACAGACTGTTGCTGCTCAGTGTTGACTTCAGTGACCACTTTTATATTTTATATCTACATCTGCAATAGATCTGATATTGAGCACTTTTATTCATAAATATGGCATACCTGACATCTATATTTTTATCATATATATTTATATATATATTGAATATATTTTCTGTTTATATGTTATTTTTAATAGATATGATTTATTTAAGTAAATGCTCTTTTTTTTTAAATAAAAAGTATTAATTACATTTACTGGCCTGATTGTGCAAGAAATTTTATAGAAAATATGTGTTCTCCAATAAGAGTCAAACGTGTGTCCTATATGGAACCATAATTAATCTGACATGCTATACCACTCAGCTGCAGAAAAGCATCTGGCTAGCAAAGTCTAAATTACTGTTTATAAACAACAAATCTGCTCATGAAATGTACCTTAATGTAAACTTATTGTAACCACATATTATGAAATGGATTAAGTCCAACAGTTATTTAATATATTTTTCTGTTTATACATTATTTTAAATAGATACAATTTATTGAAGTAAATGCTCTGTTTTTTAAATATATAATTGTGTGTGTGTGTGTATATAATATATATATATATATATATATATATATATATATATATATATATGTGTGTGTGTGTGTATATATATATATATATATATCTATATATTAATGTGTGTGTATATACACAAACACAAAAAAATTATATATATACACACACACACACATAAATCTATATAGTGATGTATGTACATATGTGATGCACATGTGCATACATATAATGCATGTATGCAATGACTGTCTACTCTTTGTCTTTCAAGCACACCTATCTGCTATGACAGTAGCCAATCCATGTCACAGACACCTGAGGCACATTTGTGTTTGTTAACACTTGCAGAGCTAACCTGTGGTTTATAATGCAACTATGCTGAAAAAAATCATAGTTACAGTTTCTGGGAGAGGACACATAATCTGTCATGATTAGCAGTTTGAACAAGGCTGATACGCTCAAACCCTCAGTCATGCTGAATTGTGATTTCATGCTAATACAACCATTGACAGCTTCTGAATAGTTACCTCTATTTAATTTCACTCACAAGGCATGGGTCAATCCACTGCATGGTTTTTAAGCACTTTCAAAAGGTGCTGAATGCTAGGATTAACTCCTTCATTAAGAAGTTACCTTCCTGCCAAATCGATCCTGGTGAGATTCAAATCCAGGTTTCATGGGCAGAAAGCAAACGTTCTAAAATGGATGAATGGTAGACTTATAAAGGAGTAAAATAGATTCTAGTAAGAAAAAATTGTCTAGAATGACAGTGAATTCAACTTTCCTTGTAGCAGACCTAGCAATTGATTCAGTATTATCATTCCACTTCATCTGGGGAAAATGTTAGCCTGAGAAGGTGTAAGGAGTTACTCTTCTGAAGGTTAGCATCAGCCATGCTGATAGAAGGCAAAAAAAGTTTGTTTAAGATGATTAAACAGAAATCAAACAATTATTTATTTTATACAGATTCTGTCTGAATTTCCAGGATGAGGTGTTATTATTAGCATTCAGACTAATCTTTATCTTTGTTGTTCTTACGATGTTTCAGTCATTGTGTAATCTGACTTTCTTCAGGTACTAGATTATGATGGCCTCCTGAATAAGTTTAGTATAGAAATAAATCACATAGTGGAGAAATTAATAAATAAAGAAATAGATATGACAGCAATGCTTCAACAGCAGCAGCAGTAAAAAAAAGAAATGTGGCAAGGAAAGACGGTCAAGTGTAACAGTAAGGCAGCAGCAGCAGCATCAAAACTGGCAGTAAGAGCATTAGGATAAAGGCTTACAAATTCTCACTGAAGGATTGTACCACAGGAGAACAACCAAAAGGATTAAAGCATTGATTTTTGAATTTGGTGATATAGTAATTTCTGGGCCTGGTAGTACATATTCAGACTCAGTGGCAACAGACTAAGCCATAACTGTGCAGTTCTAAAAAATAACAAGATAAGATATACCTTGACATGGACTGTGGAATGAGAACAATTTACCTATAAAGATTAAAAATGGGATCAGTTCATAATTTCCTGATGTTTCCCCCTCCCAATAAACAGATACCTGAAGAAGAATGGATACGTTATTATCATGTTGTGATAATAACAACAAAAAGGAGGACATTATTCCAAATGTAAATAATGTTTCATCCAGTTTCCATGAACTCATAAGAAGATATCTACCACAAAGATAGTAGCAGGTGTGTAATACTTTAACTTATGAACAAAAAATAATTTTTAGTATTTAAAAAAAAAAAAACAATATACTATATCGAATGCCTAATGAGGTTGTAAATGAAGCTTTACCCAATATATTTCAACTTGTAAATACCAACAGGTCTTCACAAATCAATATTTATTCATAAACTAATTTCTGATTTCAATAGAAATCTGGCCATTGATTTCATTTATGAACCTTGTTCAAGTCAAACAGGTCAGCAACTTGTGTGATTTTATATTATCCAATGCCATTCCTCCAGGACATGAAGTTGTATCTTTGGAGTTAAAGCGCAGGACTAAAGGCTGACATACTTATTATTTTATTCTTAGCGTTTGACATATGTCAAATCTAGATAAGGAACCCTACATTGTTACGATCTGTTGAGTATTCACTGCATTTATTTGTTTACAATGCTGAACAAGATATTATTTCATACATTTAGCACATATAAAATCAACATCACTTATTTATGTAGTGTTGAACAAATTGTTCTAATTTCTTACAGTCTTGGACTGGTAAAATCCACTGTTTGTATCCAACATTGGACAACCTTTTTGCAGACAGTTTTGTACTTATAAAGTCCACTGCATTTATTTATGCACAATGTTGAATATATACAATACACACATGCACACACACACACAGCTCTATATATGCAAACACATGCATGAATATACATATATAAATATTTATTCATGTGAATATATGCATATATGGCTACATTTTCCAATAAAAAAATCAGTTGATTTCCAATTGAATTTTCAAGGGGAGAAAAGGTGATGAAAAGAACAAAAATATTACAGCTAATAATCTGATGGAAGATATTCATTCCGTGATAATGTTACACCAGTAAACAGAAACACACTTTCTCCTGATTCTAATTAGATTAGTATAAGAACACTTAGACTTAATCAGTAAGACAGAGGCAGTTGAAATTTCAGGGATACACAATTAAGAAAGATGTCCGAGAGAATCTCCCACTTATAGAACATTGTGATGGCAGGAAGGGCAGGGGAAAACAGCAAGTAACCTACCTAATTGGTTTGGGTGAATGGATAGCAGAGTGGGGAGTAAGAAGGATGGTAAAGTGTAAAACATTACTTAAGGCTATAAGGAACAGGAAGTTGATGGAAAGCTATGATCACCCACATCCTATAGGAACATGTTAGACAAAAGAATATATTAGTGAACAACTGTGGCTCATCTGGAAAAATCATTAGATTAATTTATGTTGTAAATTATCACAATTTGTTCTTTATGTCTCTGAAATTTATACTGTCGATTGAGACAGCCACATAGAAAGGGATGGTGCATGATTTTATTTCAATCTTAGGTGTTTTGTATTTTATGACCAAGTATAAAGTCTGTGCAGTGGCATTTTAAAAGTGGCCACCCATTTGACCAATAAAATAATAGATAAATAAATGAAAACTTTTATGAACAAGTGATGAAAAACAGATTTTGAAGACTTCTGGTTGCAAGCTTATATTAGCAGTTGCAGTTGGGGATGAAATAGTGATGGGCTGCCCTTTACTAGGTGCACACTGTCTATTGAGAAAGTGTTGCCAGCTACACATTGTGATGTAGATATGGGGAAAAAGTTGGTAGAATAAAATCAGATTTCTCACTGACTGAAAGGAAAAGCTGATCTGTTTGTTTGAGATGTCAGACTGTGCAAGTGAGTCCTTGTAATAAACAACAAGCTATATTGGAAATGTTTTGAGTTTTTATTTCTTGCCATGGCATTCATTTTCATCTCTTTTTTTCCTTGTGAACGCACAGCAGACCTTTCCCAGCTTTGAGCAATCATAACACTTCACAACTTCCTGTCTTTTATTGCTTTAATTCTTGCTCCTTTACAATCCCTCTGCATTGTAGCACATTTCCATTTATCCTAAATGGTCTGGTCTTCAATGTAGCCTAAATATCTATCATTTGAGCTAAACAAATACCTCTGACTACATAAACCACTACCATCTACCACATGATACTTGAATAGATACTGGACATCTAAGTAAGTATTCAGCCTCGTGACCACTTGAGTGGAATGTGACACAAGGTTTTGTTTAAAGTGGGTTGGTAGGCCATACTTATACTCTTTTGGAGATGCCACAAATGCCAGGTAATGACTCTAGCCCTCTCCAAGGAGTGGCAAAGCCTGGGAGTATTACTATTAATTTTCAGCCCCATTTACCAATTCTGATGAAATAATCTGCTGGGAATATCCTGTATCTCACACCAGTGACCCCAAAACTAAATCCGTCACATCTTCATCTATGATGTTTAAAGTATACTGCCAGTTAGGTCCCTTTAACAGGATTTGAATTTTCTTTCTTTGATATTTGTGCTGTAGAATAAAATAATTGTACTTGTCCCTCCCTTTGTTAGTTTGCACGACCATTATGTTCTGCCAATATCTCATAAATAATGGACTATTCTGATTTTGATCACGTGAAAAGAGGCGAAAAGACACTACTTGGTTTCACTGAGAAAAAGAAAGAAAGAAAGGAAGATAAAGTGTTTAAAATCTCCTGCCAATACCTCATAAATAATGAACTATTCCATTTTGATCACATGGAAATAGGGGAAAAGACACTACTTGATTCTAGCGAAAAAAGATGAAAGAAAGAAGAGAAAATAAGTATTTAATGGCTGTTTCAGAGAAATGGAAAAAGTTGTCAATTTCAAATCTTTTCATTTGTACCAAAATATTAAAATAACAACCAGGATTTATAGTTTTGATTACTGTTGCAATATTTTGCTGAAGTTGTTAAGCTCAAATATGTAATCATAATGTGGTAGGGAAATTTCTATAAATATTTTATTATCATAGAACTTGCCATGAGCTTATTCAATCATTAACTTAAGAATTAAGTTTCATCAGAAAATTAAAACTGGGAAATTTTTACAGGTCTTTCTAGTAGTTACTAATTGTCCTTACTACAATTGTGAAATAGTGAAACTTAATGAGTACAGTATCTGGAAAGAAATGTGTTAATCTCTTTGTATTTTTAGGTGAATTTTGTTTATATATACAGAGAAGCTGCTCATTGATTACAGTAAGTGGATAATTTTTAATTCATAGTAAATAAAGTTTTTGGTACAGATTTTGATAACACTAACAGGCTGCTGACATTATCTGTGATTATAATAAACGGTTTCTTCTGTGTCATGATTTAGTTACTATTTTTTTAAGATCAAGATTTCCACTTGAAATTATTTGTATGTCTCATTAGAGAAGAAAAAGTGAAACAAAGTTTTCTGGGTTTTTATGTATATTACACTCAGTTAAATTAGACTTCTGTTCCAGGTTAATGTTTGAGCATAGTCAAAAACCAGAATTTAGAATACTATTTTTTTATATAGGCAGGGGGAGGCTGGCAGGAACTTTCCACTTGAAAAACTGAGATAAAATAATCTCCTGTTTCTGATTCTTGGGATGAAGAATTGACCAAATATTTAGACTTAATTGATTTATTTGAACTTTTGTTCTAATCTGGATTATTGCAGATGTTTTAGTTTTTTTTTTTAATCGAATTTACCCCAAGCAAGGCAGTAAAGCCACTAAGACACAAGTGCTTACTGGGTGTGTAAGAAATGGAAAACAGAAAAATTACTAAGGAGTGAGAACAATAGAAGAGTAATCCCCGGAAGACAGTAGGTAGCAATTGACATTGCATTTAAATTTTTGAAAATTAAAGTTGACTGGAGAGCATGGAGCCAGAAGAAAGTTCCACAAGCAAGAAAAGAAACTGTTGGCATAGAACTTACAGATACATCTAACCAACTCAACTTTAAATTGATGAGACCTCATTGCCAGTCTGGTATTGTGCTTAAATTCATAAAATCTTGGTACCATAGCAAAGAGCTCATTGGAATAATTACCATGAAAGTATTTATAGAAAAGGCACAGGGAAGCAATTTTACAGCAGTGGGGAAAGTGACTGAAGCTGAGATGCCCAATCAGGACCAATAATATTGCTGATTCTTCATTATTTATTAAGGTAGTCCATATCAGCCAAAACAGTCTTGGTATTGGTAACATTAGCTGTTTCCCTATAAGGAAACATTTGACATTTGTTGACCAAGCAGCCACTGCTATTGTCAGTTGAAATTTATAAAATTTTTCTATCAAAACAATTTTTCAGGGAAATAAGTTTCTTAAATCTTACTGCTCTTTCCAGTATTGATGAGGGCTTCCTTCTTTTTCTTAAAGTGTGGAATGTCAACATCTTGATTATGTCATTATTTTCTCTTCAAGTTATATATAATATCCATTTTAGTTGTTGAAAGTTCTCAAGTGATGATTTCTATTATTTGGTACAGTTCTTTGTGATTCTGTAGTGCCAGTCGACAATGTTCAAAGAAGGATGATCTTTGCTGAGGCATACAGTCTTCATTCAAAGCCATTTTTAATCATTGATCTGAAGAAGTAGTTGTATAGGGCTGACAGTTTAGATATTTCTGAATGACTTTGGTGCCATGCATGACGTCAATATGAAAGTCTCAATCTGACAAAATTATTTAAAAACATGACTTAAGGTTAAAGTTTTGGTTCTGTAGCAACTTGCAATGTTGGGCAAAACTATCCCTAGTATGACCTATTCTGTGTTCAATTCCCTTATCTCCTGTACTAAATGCATCTTAAGATGGCTAGATTGTGCTTTGCTGGCATGTCAAGTCTAACATTTATATTAATCAAAGATAAGAACAATAGTTAAAATAAACAGAATGTGTCAAATTATATTGACAATTCCTCATTTCAGAAATCAAAAACAAAATTAACAAACATGCAGTATGAAATGACCATGATAAGCAATCATTGAAATCATCTGAGATTAGATTTAAAGGCTCTAAAAAGCACACAGTGGATGTAGATGTTGGCTAATTAAATATTATTATTGTCTTATGAAAGTAAGTTCAATCTCTGTAGAAGATAGTGAAACATATACCCTAATTTAGCAGGAAAGCACAAATGGACAAAAATAACACATAATCAGCACATACTAGATACCCATATTAGCCAAAATAATAAACACCTGAATGTGACCACAGGGTACTTAACTGAAACAACATGTCTATAAAAACATCTATAACAGGGTTTTCAACCTGGATGGAATTCTCCACTCAGAGGGGAATTTTAGGGTTTCAGCAAAAAACCTTTTACATTTTCTTGTTTTTTATTTACAGAGTTTGGAACCAATCATGAGTGTAAAAAATAAAACTCCTCTATAAAAACATCCATGTAAATGTATATGTACTAATATGGAAAAGAATGAAGATTTTCAATAATATATGCATATTATTTGGAATGAACCTTTTGAGTTGGACAAATCTTGAAAAGGAAGGGATTGACATTCTGACATATGGTGAAAAAGATGTATTTGGCAAAAACGGTTGAGAACCTTCTTTTATACGCTATGTCCTTTCAGGACGTAGACAATAATGGCTCTCCACAATTTCCTG
This sequence comes from Acanthosepion esculentum, assembly GCA_964036315.1. Classification (NCBI taxonomy): domain Eukaryota; kingdom Metazoa; phylum Mollusca; class Cephalopoda; order Sepiida; family Sepiidae; genus Acanthosepion; species Acanthosepion esculentum. The sequence goes on from OZ038479.1 coordinate 88,939,685, forward strand.
TACTTTGTAGCTCTTAATATATTTTGTCTTTTTGTTATTTCTCCTAAACTTTGTTCTCCTATCCATTTACTCAAGCTAGCTGGGAAGGTTATGCACTGTTTTCCTCTGTTTTCCATGTCCCTCTTGCCTTCAGTCTGTCCTGTGAGTATCAGATTTATCAAGCCCTCTTTTCTCATTATGTACCCTAGAAATTTCAACTGTCTCTTCTTGATGTTAAGTATAGGTTCCTTTTCATTTCCAGTTTCTCTAAAACTTTGTTGTTGATCACATTTTCAGTTCGTGGTACTCTCAGCATACTTCTGTAGAACCATATTTCTGTTGCTTCAAGTCTCTTCTTGATCTGGGAGACGATTGTCCAGCATTCACTTTCATATGGAAGAACTGATATCATGTAGCAATTCATTACTCTTTTCTTTTACTGATCTATAATAATGAGAACAGTAATTGAAATAAATCAGATAAATCATAATTTTCTTTCTTGTGCTATAGGAAGTACACAAAGTAAATACCAAAATTTATTGTCATGTATATAAGTTTATATATGTGCATATATATAACTATATTTCTTTACATACTTGAATAAAAACAGTTTTTATCTCTGCTTAGTGGAACAAAATTTGAGTGGATAGGAGTGTGATAAATCACAATTCACTATATTAAATGTAAGTTTGACTAAGGTTTTTGAGGATAGGTGTTTTCTTTTTAATAACAAATCAAGAATAATTTGTAAAAAAATAGTAGCTTCAAAATAATTTTCAGTTATTATGAATTATTAAAGGTTTGTTTATATATTGATCTACCCAAAAGGTTTTGCTATTGATTACTTAAATTTATTTTATTTATTTTTTAGATTTATTTTATATTCTGTTGATAAGCACTCCAAAACAAGCAAAAATAAGTATTAAAAAGGCCATTTTATCAATTCAGTTAACTTTGTCAATTAAGTACCCATATAAGAAGTGCAGAAAGGTTCTTGGACTGATCAAGAAGAAATTCCAGAAATTTTTGCTATTTGCTCAAATTTTGGGGAGTGGGTATATGAAGGGATGCTGAAAAGGTTTAAATTAAATTAAAAAAAATATGATGTTTAGGCATTTCATCAAATTTTGGGAAGTAGGTATATGAGGGCTGCCGAAAAAGTGTCAGCCTTACTAAGAAGGAAATAAAAAATTTTTGATGTTTGGTCATTTCATCAGTTTTTGGGAAATAGGTATGAAGGTGGGTGCTGAAAAGTTCTCTGTCTGACCAAGAAGGAATTCTAAAAATTGTGATGTTTGGTCATTTCATTCAGTTTAGAGAAATAGGTGGATGAGGTGGGGGTGAAAAATCTCTCTGCATGACTAATTCTGAAATTCTAATGTTTGGTCATAGTATCAGTATCATCTTACGAAATTTATATGATCTTATTTTATATTAATCTCAGTTATGGCATTTTTCCATAAAGGAAATAACAAAATTAATAATAAAATGAATGGAAATACAAATAACATAGTAAAATGTAGTAATTGTGCATAAAATATTATAATTTTATGTACATTTACTACATTTCTGTACACTTCTGATAAAATTTCATAAGAAAGATACCGATAAATTAATTAGATACCTTTCTTATGAAATTTAATCTCATTTGTAACAATCTTATTTTAATTTCTTTATAATATATTTTCCATAAGGCATTGTAAACGTAAAGGTGAAAGCTAAGTACAAAAGACAAAAAAATTAGAGCGCTGAAAGTTTTCCTTAAAAATAACGAGGTAAATAATTTGTTCACTTAAATATAAAATATTTCACTTTTCTCCTTCCATAGAACAAATTATCCTCACGGCATCCGTCAATATATCATTCATCACCTGTCAAGTGATGCAAAAGTTTATGACCTGCTTTGTTTTATTTTCAAATTACATCTTTTCGGCGCAGAAGCTAAGCTAAGTTAAGCTTGATTCAAAATATTTTAAATAAACATTATAATTTCTGATTTTCTTAAAATAAGTTTTGAAAAAATGATAATTGATATTTAAAAGAATTTCAAATAGATTTTCATTGATTTTATAAAATGGAAAAAAATGGTTGCCATCTGTCAATTTTGCTGACTCAAAAAAAAAAAAATTTTTAACAAAATTTTCGAACATGTTAGCAACGATTAAAAAATGTAAAAAAAATACCCCAAAATACTTTGATCTTTCCTCTTAATAATAACATAAACATTTAGACAATAAAATTTTGTTTTCGTCAAGTTTGGGGTCTTTTTCATCATGCTATGCTCTTTTTTTTAGCGAGCTCGTGGTGGTACCTATTTTAGCAAATTTTGAGAAGTAGCTTGATCTAAGCAAAAAGTAATTTCAAGATTAATTCTGATGTTTGGTCAGGTTTTTGGAAGTAGTTATATGAAGAAGTGTGGAAATTTTCTTTGGCCAGACTTTGGTAAATGTATATGAAGTGGGTGCAGGTAGTATAACAGTGAACAACTCAGAAATCAGCAAGCTGAGTGTGAATTTGTTTGCATTTATGTCCACTTTTGCACAACTATACTTGGAAAAGGAAAGAATCTATCTTTTCCCCCCAGGTGTGGATTAAATAGCAAAGGTTCATTTACCCTGAAATGAAAACCAGTCTAGGAGAAGGAAAGCTCTGAATTCAAAACCAGTCTGAAGTGTGATGGGCTCTATCAGGCTATCTTGCCCTAGATACACCCACTGTTGCTCTGTACTCCAATAACCCTAAAAATTTACGGAATACATAACAAGAAATAGTGTGACATATATGAGGGTGTGTGTGGTAAAGCTCTCATCATGAGTCTAAAAGAATGTAAAGAAAAATAAATTTTGATAATTTATCATTCAGTCATATTTTAGGAAGCGGTACATGAGACTATGCCAAAAAGTTCTCAGACCAACCAAAAAGAATTCCAAAAATTTTTGATGTTTGTTCATTTGATTTGATTTTTTGAAGTATGTGAATGAGGGGATGCTGGAAAGCTCTTAGCCCAACCAAGATGGAATTCCCCATAAAAAATTCTGATGTTCAGTCAGCTTTTGAGAGGTGTGTCTACATGTGAACTTTTCATCTCCCTCTTGTACATACATACAAGTACACACATGCTCGTGTGCAGAAGCTATAAAAAATAATGAAAATCGTATTTATTACCTTCTTAATTTAATTTTCGATCTCATCCAAGTTTTTGAAAGCGTATACATTTTATCTGTAAACTTACCTGTCTTGTAATAATCCATTTAATTCCTTTATCACTGACTTCTTAATTTTTATGTGGTTTCTGTGTGAAACTTCTAATATGAATTGATAATCTCAGACTTTTTTAAAAAGGCGAAGAGAAAAATCAAGCAGTTTGTAAACTTGCCTGTAGTGACAACAAAATGAGTAGCAGTTGGTTTTTATTCTTTTATATTCTTGTAAGGATGTATGAAGCAGAAGAAATGTGTCAAGGTACAGAAGCAAAGGATTCTTTAAAAAGATAATTGTTCAACTGCTCTCAATGTGACAGAGGGAGTATCCACTGAGGAACTAACACATTAAGGTTTGCAAAATCATGTTTTTAAGTTCTTCAGGTTTCTTTAAATATTACTGTCAAAGAAATATTGGCATTGCTCTGCTATCAACTCTGCCTTCACCAATCTCTGAACTTTGTCTTGTGTTATATCCAGATACATTTGCTGACACAAATATGATCACAGAAAATGAATAACTTAACATGGATAATGTAATTTCAGCATAAAATAATGGATCATAAAATCATTCTATCTATGTGTAATATCCATGAGTAATCATGGTTCTCCACAGCTTCCTGTCTTTTGTTGTTTTCAACAATACTTACTGCTTTTTTTTACCCCTATTTATATTTGTTGCTTTTCTCCTACCATCCTTTTGCTAATATCTTTCAAGTAGGTTTCTTGTTGCTTTCCACTGCTTCTCTTGCGTTCACAATGCTTTGTGAATGTTAAAATCTCTAAGCTTTATTTCCTCATTTGGAGTGTTAGCAACAGTTTCTTTGTAGTTCTTGCTTTGCTTAAAAACTTCCTCACCTGATGCCTGCTTGCCAGTAGATTCACATTTCAACCATCCAAAATTCATTGATAAATATGAGAATAGACATTACCATGCAGAACTCAGCAGAATTTAGAGAACAGTTCTGAAATTTTAAACAAAATTTTGAATATTTCCTTTTATCATTTTGTTGATCAAGACTCTTTTAAAAATTCCATTTCTGTATAAATCTAGTAAGTAAAAACTGATTTATTAGATTTTGACTGGGTTACATGATTAATGATTGATTGATTCATTTTTTACACCTTATCAACCCTTTGCAGGTAATTTAAAGCCTGAAAATATTTTTAGATTGTAAGAATTTTTCTTGAGATGATAATAGTTTCGTTGTACAAGTCCTACTAAATAACACATAGTTGGTGGGAGAAGAGGTGAATTGATACCTTTCCCAAGGGTATTTGTGCGTAAGTGAATATAATGAACCCTACAGAAATTGGAACTCGGCTCTCAGATTAACAATTCAGAGCCATTATCCATTAAACTACCCACACATCCAAGCTTACAGTGCCTGATATTTTCAAACAGTCACCCATCTAGATACTGACCTGGTTCAAATTTGCTTAACTTCAGTGGTTGTATGGGAAATGGTATTTCAACATTTTCAGTGTAAGCCTCATGATTAGTATATATAAATTGAAATATATATATAGATATATATTGCAAGATGTCTATCTATCTATCTATCTATCTATCTATCTATCTATCTGTATATATATATATATATATATATATATATATATATATATATAGGTAAATGACAAGATAGAAAAAAATCCTATATTACATATTTTGTCTTTCAAAAAACTTCTTTAGATTAAATCAGGTTTTTATTAATGGAATCATATATGTGGGAGGGGAAGGGACAAAATACAACAAATATTGGTTACAGTTCTATAACAAGATAAAGTAGAAGATACAGGGATGCTTAAAATTTAAATTTTTAGCATCAGATATATCAGTTGTATAAACTAGCCAACCTCATTCATCTTTCTACAACTTTTCTTTTTATTGCTATTGTTTTTAAATATCCTGGAATTAATAGCAGTAGTTTTGCTAGAAAAGGAGATATGTTATTTGAACCTGGACATAAATTTACTGTTGAAGACTTTGAAATTAGAGCACTTTCAATATACTTAATAAACTACTGTATATACTCACATATCATGCAATCTTTGAAGAACTAATTTTGAAGCTAATTTGATGACAGTAAATGAATATATAGTTTAGTAAATGGCATAGCCAGGGCCAGCAGTACATATGCTAATTTTATATCTCATGTATGATACAACCCCTTTAAAATTAACTTCAAAATTAGATCTTCAAAAGTTGCATGATATGCGAGTATATATGGTACTTGCTCTTTCAGTTAGAACTGCATTAATGTGTCAAAATTATGGTCAAATTTATTATGATGAATAACTGTTGCAGTCAGTGTATGCAAAAGATCTATTTTGTTTACATATATTCTTATACTTAAATAGCTAGATGTTACACCTATATATTTCTTTTCAACATCTTTTACAATCTATTCTATAAATTCCTGCTGCTGGTTTTAGGTTATTATTTTGTTTTTCATTAATTAAATCTCTTATTGTTTTCGAAGATTTCTCTTGATGTAGAACTGTAACCAATTTTTGTTGTATTTCTTTCCCTCCCCTACATATATAAGATTCTAGCGATAAACACATTATTTAATCTGGAAAATTTCTTTTCGAATGGTAATATGCATAAGATAGGATCTTTTTTCATTTTGTCATTAAATTATCCATTATTAGTCTGAAATATAGAATGAGTTTTTGTGAGTTAATCCTTTCTTGGTCATGCCAAGAAATTCCCCACACATCTCTTATATATTTATATGAATTACAAAATATATTTTTTTAACCAGTGATCAGACATAACCTGTGCTAAAATAGTAATATTTACACCCAGTAATGCAACTATAAAATTTGCACCTGGTAACTAAAATAATACAGTGATATACTATAAGTAGCTATGATCAAATTTACCTAGTTTTAAAGTCAGAATGTTTGCATTTAGTTACAAAACTGAACCTGTACCAAAATAGTAGTATTTACACCCAAGGACAAAACTATAAATATTTACACCCAGTGATCCAAATTATTCAGTGTTAAAGTTTTAATATTTACATTCAGTGATCAAATATACCCAATGCTAAATTATTACTATTTTAATCACTGTTGAAAAATCAGATTTTCTAATTAACTTATTAGAAAAACAAGCTTAGTACAAAATATGAATTCCACCTTCAAAAGGATAAACAATATTAGTTTTTAATCTGATTATTTCTCTATTGCTTCTTTGCAAATATTTTGGCTTAAGGCTAAAACAGAAAATGTTTATATTTAGCATAAAAATTAACTGACTATTCATTTCTTAATGCAGGTGTGATGCATTGTTTACAATTCACTTGCATGTGACCCACATTTGTACCCTATAACCAGACTTTACCTCACCCTGTGCACGTTAAAGTACAAAATTGTCAGCCTTTCAACAACAATGATATTTAGGTCTTTACTATATGGCAAAATTTGAAAATATAATTGACAGGTGTGAAAGCGAGAATGATTAAACTTGTGGTAGTAATTAAAAACCCAGCATTTGAAATTTACAACAACAAAAAATATATATTAGATTTCAGATGTCATGCAAGAGTAGGGAAAAAATTCTAGTTTCCTAACATAGATTCACTTTACATTGACTCAGGTGAGATTTGCTTGGTTGCTGATTTTTCTGATTATTGTAACAATGTATTTATTTATTCTTTCAACTTTCCCTCCTATTAACATAATTCAATACTCTTTGGAACTAAAATTGCCATATTTCCCAAATAGAAATACAGGACACTCTTTTCAAATTTAAATTCAAATGGTTTCTAATATTTTTTTGTGTATAAGCTTGTATCATGCAGACATTTTATTTTCTTGTATGAGTCCATCCTTCAAATCTACAAATCTATCATTCATCCTTGCATTGCCATACATGTTCTGGTGCCCCCACTGTTCATCTCAAGGTTCTTGACAAAATCCAAAGATGGATATGCAATGTGATAGGTCCTGACCTGGCATCTTGACATCAGTCATTTTCTCACAGTTGTGATGTGGCTTCCCTCTGACTTTTCTACAAATATTTTCATGGCAACTGTTCTGATGAGCTATTTTTACTGGTTCTCCAACTGCATGAATTTAAGCATGCTACTAGGTTGGCATTTCGGTCCCATCCTTTTTACTGTCAAAACAGTTAAATGTAACCGCCTCTTCTCCAACAGCTTCTTCTCTCGCACTTCCCAACAGTGGAACTACCTTCCTCTTACTTGCTTCCCTGATAACTATAATCTTCAAAAACTTAAATGTAATGTCAATCAACATCTTCTGATGCCTTGATCTTGATCCCTGTCCTTTTTATCCTTTCCTCAAACAGCCCTCTTTACTCTTACTTTCACTCTCTGTAACTCCTTGCATGCTAGTGACACTCCTTCCTTGCTTGGAGTGAAATGCTTAAAAAAAATTATTATCATGATTATCATCATCATCAGTAGAAGCATGGTCATTGTGGCTCCACTGCAGAATAAAAGTCTTTCCCAATTCCCTCCATGATAACCAAGACTCGGACATTCTCTACCATCTCTCACCAACAATCCTGCCTATTTCTTTTTCCCATTTACTATCTGGTTTCTCCGACCATATTTATTCATATTAGGAACTATTTAGCCAACCTTTTGATCCATCAGTTATCCTCTTCTCTTGCTGTATCCACCCATCTCTGATTTTATTCCTTAATCACTCATTTGATATCTTTTAGTTTTATCTCTTTTCATATCAACGCTGATTTCATTTTATCTCTTAGAGTTATTCTAAGCATCAAACCACTGACTTTCATGTATTTCTGGGTTTGGGTTCAAATGATCTTACTTATTTAACACTTATACATTCACATACCAACATGCTTTCACACCTCCACACAAACAAGGTTTTCATATTTGTCAAATAAAAATACATTGCATTCAGTTCAAATTCAGATGTACAAAATTGCATGAATTTATTATTAATTTAAAAGTTTTTTGTTTTTTTTTGTTTGTGAAAAGGGGTTCCAGTCTTGCTGAAGTAAAATATGTGACACCATGTTATTTTATCTCAATTTATATATCTATCTTAGTATCATCCCTGCAACAGCTGACATTTTGAGTCCACTGTTGAATAAAATAATTTCTCAGCTTTTTTATGATGCCAATAACTCTGCCATCATTCACTAGCCAACCTGTGTCCACCAATCCTTTATCTGATCTTTTCCAACTGTATTCATATTGGGAACTATTTAACCAACCTTTTACTCCTCAGTTATCCTCACCTCATGCTATATCCTGCCTATCTCTGATTTTATCCCTTAATCACTCATTTGATATCTTTTACTGTGATCTCTTTTCAGATCAATGCTAATTTTGTCTTATTTCTTAGAGTTATTCTGATGATTGAACCAATGACCTTCATGCATTCCTGGGTTTGGGTTCAAGTGTTCATGCAGTTATATTATTTTATCTCAATTTATATATCCATATCATCATCAGCAGCAGTCATTGTAAGTTCAGTACCAGATAAAGTCCTTTTTCAACTACTTCTATGATGACCATGACTGTGCTATACTCTGCCATCTCTCACGAGAAAACCTCTATGCCTCTTCTTTCTTTCTCCTATCTGGTCTTCTCCCACCATATTTATTCATATTGGGAATCATTCAACCAATCTTTGGCTCCATCAATTATCCTCCCCTCTTGCTATACTATGTCCACCTTTTAATTTATCCCTTAATCACTTATTTGACATTTCTTATCTCAATCTGTTTTCAGATCAACACTGACCTCATTCTAAGTTATTTAAAGCATCAATACACTATAATATAGTGATTTTGTACTTTCTGGCTAATTATTATACATTGTTTAATTTCATTTTCATAAACTTTATCCAATTTATCATCATCACTGTGTTCCTGATTCTCTTCCAGATCTTCATCCTCTACATTAGGATTGTTCTTAGTGCATGACAATTAAACATTACTTCTGTTTATTTTAAACTGCCTTGAAATTAGTACACTATTAACAGCAAATTGTAGAAGATTCAAATACCCTCCATTTATATGTACTCCCATTCCTTCTCAGTTCATTTTCCAGAAGACATTATCAAGGCATGATGTAAATAATTTAGATGAATTTGTATCCCTTTGTTTTTATCATTTTTCCTATCTTTTTATTTAATCACCTTAAATTGAGTTCAAGGCAATTGCCTCTACTAAAATTGCATCAGACACACAAAGCTAAGATATAGCAGATAAATCAGATCAAAGGATTTCATAGAATCTTTTAGAAAGTGCTTAAGGTTGTTATGTTGTCAGCTTCAATTAACTATGCAAAAGCTATTGATACATTTTAGGTTTGTGGGAAAGAATAAGATTTATCTTATGCTTAATTCATCTATCTAAAATGCCATGCTCCTTAATGGTCTAGGTGATCATGACTCTCCACAGCTTCCATTTTATTATCTGGAAATTGCCATGACTTCTTAGTATAGTGATTTCCTACTGTCTTTTCTATAGTTTTGAATTCAGTGTAGTCTTTCTTCTAGAGAGGCTTGCCACTCAAGTTTAAAAAGTTCAGTCTACCCTACTGTTTTTTTAAATTTTAATTTCAACAATTTTAAATCCTTTTCATTAATAACCTGATTTATATATAGACAAGTTTTCTCCTATTCATAGTCAACAAAAGCTAAAAATGACTCATATATTCTGTTGTTTTTTTATTTTTTGATTTATTGTCTGTAGATGGCCTATTGTTAAATAGCCAGCCTTGAAATATGGCTTTTCATGTGGTTGAATTTCATCTACAGTGTTTTAAAATTTATATTTAAGTATCTTCCTTTGTAAAGTTAACATCACCTTTGAATTTAGTTCATTTTTATGCAAATTGGAAATAATGTGAATTTAAATTTGAACATATTGTTCTGCATTTCTGTTTCATAAATATGGAAAACCATTCTGCAGTGAGACTACATTGAAAAATATACTTGAAAGAGCTTTCTCAATGCACAAATTATATTTTAAAACATTTTCTTTACTGACTTACAGAACTCAAAAGCATAATAAGAAGTACAAACCTCTGAATGAATTACACTTCTATTCATGATTAAAAATTGTGTGTCCAAAAAGTTATTTGCAGCATAATTAGATTTCAGCTGCTTAACAACAACAGAAGCTGAATTCAAGTTTTGAAATGTAAAGTTCTCTCTTCATCAACTCTTTAGACACTTCCACCATTCGCAATATCTGATAACAATTTTTTGTTAATTTCAACACAGTCAGACAAGAACAATGACAATAAAGACAAGAATGCTTAAAGTAAGAATTTCTAACTTTAAGACGTGGGGAAAAAAGCATAGAGCAGTTGAAATTGGTAATGAATCTACAGAAAAAAATAAAATTTTGAAAAAAAGAAAAAGAAAAAAAAATTGTCTTAAAGTATAGAGCTAGAACTAATAAATAAACAAGTAAGTGTAGAAATGAGCCAATTCCCTCTATTTTTACTTCTGCGTGCATCCAGCACATATATGGAGCAAATGGCACAACACCTTAGAAGAGAATCTACTGAGTTGGAAAATAAGAATAAACCTGCATTAAGAAAAATAGATGGCTTCAGGATATGTACATAAACATGTTTATTATATATATATATATATATATATATATATATACATATATAGGTTTTATATGTAGGTTTTATGCTTATAGAAGAGGGTGGTGGAAAGTTCCTCAATCTAAGCTTTCGGTTCACATGAGCCATCATCAGAGTGGTTATATGGACATTACAACAGATATGTTCACCATCAAAGATGATATCCTGTTATGTTTATATAGAAGTTTTCTATGCGATGATAATGGTCATGGAATAGACACTGCTGGTTATATTTAACACTATATGTTTGAATAATGATCTGCTGCCCCAATACACTAAATAAATATATGTATTATATATATATATTAAGGCAGCATATTTTCATTCAAACAGGTTTGGTTAAATAATTTAGTCATATTATGTTTGTTTATTTTTGTTTTAATCCTTTTGAGTCCACAAATCAATTTCTTGGTAGCTGTAGAATATTCATTAAGAAAAATACCAACATTTTCTTTAAATTGTTTTTTTTTATCCCAAGTACTTAAAAAATGCGCAGTAAAATGAACAGCAAAAATGTTTTGAATTCACAGAAATATATAACCCTCTGAAGATGGTCTCTGATGAGACTAAAAGTACTTGGAAAAATAAAAATTATTTGAAAGAAATTTTTCTTAATCAATTTTCTGTGGTTACACAAATTGGTTTATGAACTTGAAAGGATTAAAACAAAAATAAACAGACATAGTATGTCTAAATTATTTTACAAAACCTGTTTGAATATATATATATATATATATATATATATATATATATATATATATATATATATGCAGGATGGCTTGCAAATACCTATTACAGATGCCGGCTTATCTCACAGAGTCCACCTGTGGTTTATACTGCAACTAAGCTGACCAAACATTATTTAAAGTTCTTGGGAGAAAGTGCATAATCTAGTATGATCAATTTTTACAACACAGGTCAGCACGATCAAACCCTCTTTGGCAATGACTTTTGACTTTGTGCTACCAAACCATTGATGGCTTCTGATCAGATTTGTCTACCCACTTTTACTCACAAAGCTTAAATTAAACCATGGTGTAGTTTTCAGACACTTTCCAAAGTTGCTGCATACTGGGATCACCTCCCCAGGCTGATGTTATGAAGAAATCACCTCCTTGACAAAGCAACTATTGTGAGATTTAAACCCATGTCTCATGGCCAGAAAGCAAACATTCTAACCACTTGGCCATGTACTCATAATATATATATATATATATATATATATATATATATATATATATATACATACACGTGTGTGTGTGTTTGTACTAAATTTATGTGCAAAATGGCTGAATATCATGCAAAGACCATTTATATATATATATATATATGTAATAATTAGGAGGATTTGATAAATGTAATTAAGTAATTCATCGAGTCTGAAACCTCAACAGAATGCTGTAAGCACTGTCACAGAATGCAGAAAGCACTGGACGGCCGTTTCGTCCTATATTTGGGACTCATCAGCAGTGCGCATCCACTACCGAGAATTGAAACCCGGACAGTTAGGTTGTCAAGCGAACACCCTACCAACTGTTCTACGGGCCTCGGTGACGAAGAGGTAGCAAATCAGACTCGATATAGCGCCGCTCACTCACATTATTCCGTGGCGGAACCCAACTGAGATTCTCTGTAACCATAGGAGTGTGTCCCCAGGAGCCACGACTACTATCACCAAGCCGCCCCAACTGGAGCAGTTAAGCTGGATCAAGCGGTGATATATAAGTAATAATTAGGAGGATTTGATAAATGTAATTAAGTAATTCATCGAGTCTGAAACCTCAACAGAATGCTGTAAGCACTGTCACAGAATGCAGAAAGCACTGGACGGCCGTTTCGTCCTATATTTGGGACTCATCAGCAGTGCGCATCCACTACCGAGAATTGAAACCCGGACAGTTAGGTTGTCAAGCGAACACCCTACCAACTGTTCTACGGGCCTCGGTGACGAAGAGGTAGCAAATCAGACTCGATATAGCGCCGCTCACTCACATTATTCCGTGGTGGAACCCAACTGAGATTCTCTGTAACCATAGGAGTGTGTCCCCAGGAGCCACGACTACTATCACCAAGCCGCCCCAACTGGAGCAGTTAAGCTGGATCAAGCGGTGATATATAAGGAGGATTTGATAAATGTAATTAAGTAATTCATCGAGTCTGAAACCTCAACAGAATGCTGTAAGCACTGTCACAGAATGCAGAAAGCACTGGACGGCCGTTTCGTCCTATATTTGGGACTCATCAGCAGTGCGCATCCACTACCGAGAATTGAAACCCGGACAGTTAGGTTGTCAAGCGAACACCCTACCAACTGTTCTACGGGCCTCGGTGACGAAGAGGTAGCAAATCAGACTCGATATAGCGCCGCTCACTCACATTATTCCGTGGCGGAACCCAACTGAGATTCTCTGTAACCATAGGAGTGTGTCCCCAGGAGCCACGACTACTATCACCAAGAGAATCTCAGTTGGGTTCCGCCACGGAATAATGTGAGTGAGCGGCGCTATATCGAGTCTGATTTGCTACCTCTTCGTCACCGAGGCCCGTAGAACAGTTGGTAGGGTGTTCGCTTGACAACCTAACTGTCCGGGTTTCAATTCTCGGTAGTGGATGCGCACTGCTGATGAGTCCCAAATATAGGACGAAACGGCCGTCCAGTGCTTTCTGCATTCTGTGACAGTGCTTACAGCATTCTGTTGAGGTTTCAGACTCGATGAATTACTTAATTACATTTATCAAATCCTCCTAATTATTACTTATATATCACCGCTTGATCCAGCTTAACTGCTCCAGTTGGGGCGGCTTGGTGATAGTAGTCGTGGCTCCTGGGGACACACTCCTATGGTTACAGAGAATCTCAGTTGGGTTCCGCCACGGAATAATGTGAGTGAGCGGCGCTATATCGAGTCTGATTTGCTACCTCTTCGTCACCGAGGCCCGTAGAACAGTTGGTAGGGTGTTCGCTTGACAACCTAACTGTCCGGGTTTCAATTCTCGGTAGTGGATGCGCACTGCTGATGAGTCCCAAATATAGGACGAAACGGCCGTCCAGTGCTTTCTGCATTCTGTGACAGTGCTTACAGCATTCTGTTGAGGTTTCAGACTCGATGAATTACTTAATTACATATATATATATATATATATATTCACATTGTTTATCTCTCTTTGACTATCTCTTTATATACAGGGTGCGATGGGTAAATTGTTCCTATTTTTTATTTTTTATTTTGTGCATAGACATGGTTTGGTTTTGATTTTGCTGACTGCACAGTACAGTAGGTTCAGTTGGACATCATTCATGAGAAAACGTGCACCATGACGCAATTCACTTCATCAGAAATTTGGAAATGGCATGCTGTACTGCTTGACATTTGCAATGGAAGCTCCAATCCAGACATTTTAGAATGCTTGGGTGTAAATCTAAGGTCAGTGCAGATGATTCTGTGTCCCCAAAAGATGTACAGAGAGTGATGAAAACCAAATATCCAGTCAACATCATGATGTTTGGAGTGATCACTAGTGATGATGACATTATGCGACCCATTCATCTTCCCACAGGGCCTCAGAATCAACATGGTAGGCCTACATCAAGTGCCTTGAAGAGGTAGTGCTGCCCTGTTTCAAAAGGGTGACTGCTGAAATAGAACTCTGCACCATGCTATACAAGCAGGAGAACCCAGTCATGGCTGTCAGACAGTTTCTGGGACCACATCACCACTTACATCTGACCACCGAATTCCTCAGACTGAACCCCGCTTGATTATTATGTGTGGGGCACATTTCAATGGGAAACCAACAAAACTACTTGTAAAAGTAAGGATGAACTGAAGGCAAGGGTTATGGCAGCATTCACCAACTTAAACTATCCAGAAGAGATGCAGGAGATCCCAAAGTGATCTGAAGGCTGTGGTTGAAGACAATAGTGATTTTATTGAATAAATTCTGAATTTACTCTTTAGTATTTCAAGATATTTTTGTGTAATTTTGGTAAATATATCTGTTAAAATGTGATATGAGTGTTATTTTCATTTTTGCACAATTTAGATGACATTTTGTCCATCACACTCTGTGTGTCTGTGTGTGTGTGTGTGTGTGTGTATATATATATATATATATATATATATATATATATATATATGTGTGTGTGTGTGTGTGCATGTGTTTCTGCCTATATATATGTGTGTGTGTGTGTGCATGTGTTTCTGCCTATATGTGTGTGTGTGTGTGTGTGCATGTGTTTCTGCCTATATGTGTGTGTGTGTGTGTGTGTGTGTGTGCATGTGTTTCTGTCTATATGTGTGTGTGTGTGCATGTGTTTCTGTCTATATGTGTGTGTGTGTGCATGTGTTTCTGTCTATCTGTGTGCATGTGTGTTTACATATCTCTCTCTAGATATATATGTGTGTGTGTGTGTGTGTAGATATCAATAAAGAAATATATATATATTCTCTGTATAAATATTCAAATACATATAAACTTTGTTTTTATGCTCATACATATAACATGTATATATATTTTTATATTCATATACATAGATATAAATATATATTTACACACACACACACACACACACATAGAAACATAAATACATTTATGTTTACATTACTGCATATGCATATATATATATATATATATATATATATGTATGTATGTATGTATGTGTGTGTTTGTGTTTGAATAGATACATTATCTACCATATATATCTAGCTGCATGAGCTCACAAAGAGTTCAAAAGCAAATTAATGTAATAAGACGAAATGGCAGGGTCATGTTTTTAGAAATGTATGGTAGTAATGCTTATTTTTAGCCTTAGGGTAAAAGTGTTTTGTCGGAAGGAATGGAAAATATCTTAAGTCTTGTGCTAGGAAATGCAGAGGTTCCATGGTTGGTGCACACACACTTTAGGGCAAGAGGTGAAACAAGCCGAGTCCAACATGAATAGCCACAGTGAGTCCATTCAAAATAGCCAGTCTTGCCAGTGACAGGATGTACACTAAAAGCTATTTTTGGGAAATTAAAAAAAGAAAAAAAATTTTTGGCAAATCCCATGACTACTTATTTGGAGAGAAGTGCTTGAAAAAAGAAAGTAAAGAAAGAATAAGTATGGAAATTAGTAAGGGAAGGGAAAATGTAATTTAAATAAGGATTTAAGAGAGAAAGAGACATACAACAATGATAGTCAACAAAGAACCAGCCCAGCAAATATTGCATGTCATAATCAAATCCAAGAACATAAAGCAGATACTGCCAAAAATAAATAAATTAGAAAAAGAATCTAAAAAAAGAGGGCAAATTAAGAGAAAGAAAATAACAGTGTGTAATGAAAGTTCTGAAAGATAAAGACAAGGCAAAAATTGTGGGATGCTGAAAGAAAAACAAAGTAATAAAAATGTATATAAAGGAGATGAAAGATCAATGAATAAGAAAGAGAAAAGAAAAGGTGGGTAAGGAAAATAAATAAAGGAGGCATAAAGAAAGAAAAAATAAAAATGTCAAACAGCAAAAAACAGAAGGTAGAGTGTTTCAAGAGAAAGGGAAATCAGGAGCAAAGAAAAGAAAAAGTGGCAAAGAGAAGGAGGAGTGAAGAATGGATGCAAAGAGAAGGAGGAGTGAAGAATGGATGCAAAGAGAAGGAGGAGTGAAGAATGGATGCAAAGAGAAGGAGGAGTGAAGAATGGATGCAAAGAGAAGGAGGAGTGAAGAATGGATGCAAAGAGAAGGAGGAGTGAAGAATGGATGCAAAGAGAAGGAGGAGTGAAGAATGGATGCAAAGAGAAGGAGGAGTGAAGAATGGATGCAAAGAGAAGGAGGAGTGAAGAATGGATGCAAAGAGAAGGAGGAGTGAAGAATGGATGCAAAGAGAAGGAGGAGTGAAGAATGGATGCAAAGAGAAGGAGGAGTGAAGAATGGATGCAAAGAGAAGGAGGAGTGAAGAATGGATGCAAAGAGAAGGAGGAGTGAAGAATGGATGCAAAGAGAAAGAGTAAAAAGGAAATGAAAGACAAATACGAAGTACTGTAGGAGAGTGTGAGAAAACAAAGGAAAGAAATTGATAGGTGCAGAAAGGAAGAAGTACAAAAAAAAGAATGAAAAGTAGAGTACAACAAAGAAGGGTAAACCATGATGAAAGGGAAAGCAAAAAGAGAGGGAAGAAATGATTCTGAAAGAGAATGTCAGAAAGTGTGTACAAGAAAGACAAGTAAAACATGTTGAAAAAAAGAAAAAACATAGGGGTAGAGGAAAGAAAGGATTCAGAAAAAAGATGGTAAGACAAAGGAGAGTAAAAAGAGTTAAAAGAGTAAAAAGTGAGCAAAATAGGTGTAAGGAAAGAAAGAGAAAAAAAGGAAAGGAAGGTGCAGAAAGAGAAGGAAAAGAGAAAAGAGACAAAGTAAAAAGTGCTGAAAGATGTTTTATCTTGAGAGACAAGAAAAAGAGAAGAGAAAACAATAAAAAGGAAGGAAAAAAAGAAGTATAATGTGAGTGGAAGGGAAATTAAAAAAACTGCTGGAGATAGGAAAGGGAAAAGGAGTGAAAAAGTGATCAACAGTGAAGGGAGTAAGGAGTACATGTTAAAGAGATGAATAAATGTATAAAGGAAAAGAAGAGCAAGAATTGACAATGAAGAGGCACAGATGAAAAGAATGTAGATCAATTTGTTGAGGTTTATTTAGACAAGAACCAATTAAAAACAACTTAGATTGGGGAAGGGAAACACATCATTGTATCATGCATATCACAACCATAACTCTGATAAAAAATAATATATATGATGATGATTTCTTCCTTCAATTTTGGTAGATTAAAGCCCAACAGTTCTGTTTACAACTGAGCCGCTAGACTACCCACACAGATGATTTGATTATAGTGGTGAAAGCTTGTACAGAACTAGCCACAGTTTTCAAAGCTGACAAGAGAAACAATGCATGGTGTGATTACAATGTCTCCAAACGGAATCCATTATATACACATGTTCTATTTCATCTATTAAAAATTCTGGAAATATTAGTTTGTATGTTGGTTGCAAGAAGAATGCTTTTAAAAAATGGTACTATAACCATCTAGCTTCTTTTACTAATGCTGACAAATGAAATATGACGTCACTTTCTAAGTAGTTTTGGAAACTGAAAGAAGAAAACAAGACACCTAAAGTTAAATGGAAGATCCTCAAACAAGTCAGAACTTGTAGATCTTTATATGAACTATGTTTTTATGTCTACAGGAGAAAATGAGTATTATTAAACTTTTGAATAGGCTTCAATTCTTAAATCAGAGATTTGAAACTACCATAAATTGTAGGCACATTAAAGATTTAACCTTACAATCTTGTTAAACTTTTAACTTAATAATCACTTCTTTTATGTTAGTTTACCTTCATATAAACATTTTAATGTTATCCCTACTTATCTATCTTAAATTAAGGTCCTAAATAGCTTTGTACTTGTATATTATTGGTAATAATCTTCATTGTAGATAAGTTTATATTTCTATTACAAGTTTTATAGTTTGGTAATATTTTTTAAATTTATAAAAATTTATATAAATGTTCTATACTTTATTTATTTTTTTTAAATTTTAATGTAATATTGTGTATAGTTAATTTTATTTTGTATGTCTAATGTTTTTACTTCTTAAAGTGCCTTTTATTTACATACTATGTTTAATTTTATTAAATAATATGTTCATTTCTTTCAAAAATGTTAAATTTTATTGTTACATTGTATCAAAAATCTTTCTATGTAGCAAACACATCCGTGAAAATTTGAATCTTTCTTGTACAACTTTTATCTTAATGTCAACATTCTTTCATTGGCTGAATTGTTATCAATAACTCCTATTGTCTTCTTTTCTTCTTTTTCTTTTCTTTTTCCTTTTCTGTGTATTAATCAATTTTGGTATATTACTACGTTTTGTTTTTCTATTCTCTTTTCTTTTTCTTCAGAGAAGGGATGTAATGTTTTTTTTAATATTTTTCTTAACTTTTTATATTTCTCTTTCTTTCCTTTTTTTTTATCCTCTTCTTTTTTGCTTTCACCTGCTTATATTATT
This sequence comes from Acanthosepion esculentum, assembly GCA_964036315.1. Lineage (NCBI taxonomy): Eukaryota > Metazoa > Mollusca > Cephalopoda > Sepiida > Sepiidae > Acanthosepion > Acanthosepion esculentum. The sequence continues at coordinate 88,958,529 of OZ038479.1, forward strand.
ATATTTTTTACTTTTCCTATAATGGAATTTTTTTTATATATTTCTTTCTTTTTCTTTTATGATATTTCTTCTTATGTCGTCTTAAATTTTTAAATAATGTAAAAAGTGATGTTTCATGAGTAGCATTTTTATATAAAATCCTTTATAACCATCTTTGTTCCTCACCTGATGAAATGCTTCCTTTAGGCATCGAAACAAATCTGCATCTTTATAGTGATTACTTGTTTGTCTGTATGTAACAAATTATAATAAATAAATATAAATAACAAAATTATAACATATAAATATATATAACAAAATTATAATAAATATATATAACAAATTATAATAAATAAATATATATTATCTATTTATTTATATATGTATATATAGAGATAGATAGAATATATATATATATATATATATATATATATATATATATATATAAACTCCATATGGTGGTTGATATCGAACGGTGGTCTTTGCCTCACTGATGGTGTGTCCATAGCGCATCTACACTCTGGAGATGTTGTCCACTGAGTTCTGCAGATCTTTGATTACATGGGCCAGGGTGCAGTTGTCATAAGCATATTGGAACTCTGAGACACTTGCATTTGTTGTTCAAGTCCTGATCTGGAGGTGAACTATGTTGAAGAGGCTGCTTTTGATGCGGTATCGATTCCAGGGTTGCCATTGGGAATCTCCTGAAGCATTACTGCCAAGTAAATGGAGAAGTGACTAGAAACAGTTATGCTTCCTTGTGATGGGAAAAGGTGTCTGAAAGCCCTTGTGATGGGAAAGGGGTCTGAAAGTCCTGTTTCATGTTGGACACAACCAATCATTCCATTGTGTATAGCTTAATTTCTCTGGGGAATACATAGTGTCTGAGGACCTACCACATGGCTGGTTTTGGAACA
>OZ038479.1:88961924-88976924 GCA_964036315.1 Acanthosepion esculentum
AGTATAAAAATATGAAGATTGTTGTAATTTGCATTTATCCTGGTAATAAGTGATAACCCAGTTTTCTTAGAGATGATAAAATTTCTTTATTCTTATGAATATTTGAAAATTATGAAATATCCATCAAGAGTTATGTTATCCCAAACAAAGGAAAACCTTTCAGATGTATTCAGGTGTCCTTCAGTTCATATTTATAGAAAGCTCTGTAGTTAGAGCATTAGAACAGGCATTCGTATGGTCTAGAGATCAATTGTTATGTAGAGGTTGCAAAGAAAGTTTGGACTTGATATAGATTTTAATTGATTGTTCAATCATTGTGTGCCACACACAACAGAAGAGAGAATGATGAACTGATGCCTACTGCTCAATGTCTTTATATCAATACAAAGGATTAAACTTAGTGGGTAGAGCATTAGGCTGAAGATCATGTGGCTTGCAATTCAATCCTCTTATGTTAGCATCAGGGATGGGTTCTGTGCACTTGTATAGGGGACATAAGGACAAGTGGTCAGTTTAAGCAAAAGGAAGTAATTCAATAAATGCCCATCTGGGTTGAAAGAGTACAGACATTCTGAATATAAAAGTATCAAATAACATTTATTAATATCATTCTGACAATTTGCAATGTATGCTACATTCTTCAAGTTGCTCTCTCTCCCCATGTATATTTATAAATATATATTGATATATAAATACACCCCCACACAGGTTATCCAAAACTTGCTGGGCAATTTGACAGATGAAAAGTTTGATCAATTTGTTCACAGACCTTTCTAGAAGCAATATACGTACACACACTGTATGCATATGGCTAAAGTGATACACCAGTAGTCCATACTAATCAAGTAGTACTTGGACATCATTTCAGGATCATTTCCTTTAACACATGTACATACATGCATGCATACATATTAAGAATACATCTAGATTTTCAGCAACTTTTACATTGTCTATGATAGAATTTGCACAGATCCTTGAAAATGCCTAATAGATTATCTGAAAGCACCCAGAATTAGCAGAAATTTTTACAGTTTCTACACTCATTAAGTCTGTAAAATAAAAAAAACTTGTTTACACACAAGAAAAATATAATAAAAAAAGTTAACAATCATACTTTATCAGTCTTGTTAAACAAAACATGTATTAAAGAGCGATTGTTACCAAAACACACAACTATATATATATATATAGAGAGAGAGAGAAAGAGAGAAAGAGAGAGGGGTTTGTTCAGAGCCATAGATAAAAATATATTTATTTTGCACAAAAAAACTGTGATAGACTTAGGGCTTATTGATCCACCCTCCTCATATATAAAAAATATCTGAAGGACTACAAAGGACTTGTGGACATGAGAATATTAGATAGAAAGTCTTTCTATCTTTATACATATACATACATATATATATATATATATATATATATATATATATATATATATATATATATATTTGTGTATTTAGGCAGCAATCCTTCTTTCAAGCACATTTCATTAAAAACGACTGACAAGGTGCTTTTATTTAGTTTTATATATGCATACATCAGAACCCACCCATAAATTCTGATAAATGTGGGCCAAACAGTTCAGTTCTTAGAAATGAATTGCCAGACCACTCACATATAGGATTTGATTATAGTGATGAATGCTTGTGCAGAACCAGGCACACTGTTTGAGTTTTCCTTCTCTTAAACTGGTTGCCAATCAAAGCAAAAGAGACTATGGCTGTAGAGATTCAAACTTAGTATGCTGATCCCTTGTTTCAAGCCATTTAATGGTAAGCTTGATTGGTTTGATAAAGTCAAATTAGCAGCTGATCTCAGCAGTGACCTACAATCTGTTATGTGGGGCAAGAAATGGCTTAACTCTAATGACTTCAAAACAAAACTGCTCTATTTTAATTATCTGAGAGAACCTTCTTTGCCTTCTATCAGCATGTCTGATGTTAACCACCAGAAAAGTGACTCATTGCACTTTCTTAAGATAATGTTTTCCAGTGACATGAAGTCGAAAGATTATATGGAATCAATTACTAGATCTACTACTAGGAAAGTTGGTTCAATGTCATGATAGATAATTTTTTCACCAAAATCTATCTTATACACTTATACGTCTACCATTCAATCATGCATTGAATATTGCTGTCACATCTGGCCTGTTGCTTATGTTTCATATTTAAAGATTCTTGATAAAATACAAAGAAGAATCTGCAATATTATTGGTTCTGACCTGGTATCACAGCTTCAGTTACTTTCTCACCACTGTAATACAGCTTCCCTGTGTCCATTTTATAATTATTTTCATGGTAATTGTTCTGATGAGCTTTCCTCTTTGGTACATAGACTGTAAGAATTTAAACATACTACTAGATTGGTGGTAAGGTCTCATTACTTTACAGTTGAAATGTCTAGATACAACCCTAAGTTCTATGCTGACAGTTTCTTCTCTTACACTTCTTGCTGATGGAACTCTCTTACCACCTTTTGCTTTCCAGTTGATATTAATTTTCAAAAATTTAAATGCAATGTGAATCGTTATCTTCTGTCTTCTTAATTACTGTTCTTTATTGTTCACTCTCCTTAATAAAATTTTCTTTTTCTCATTTTCTCGTATTCAGTAACCCCCTGTGTTTTTGTTGCTTTGGAATGATAAAACAATAAAAAACAACCATAACACCATCTGCACAGTAAAAGAAGTTTGTGAAAAGATTACAACCTAAGAAGCCATTATATAAATAAATTTGGTCTTTAGACATATTTTGGGAACTGGGTCAGGCTGAGAACTTTTCAGCTTTTACACAGACACATGCACACACACACACACACACATATATATATAGGATTAATATCAGTAAAAGTCTGTCACTTAGCTGATTGATATTACCTTCAGCATCCTGACTCCAGAGTTTTGTAGGTGGACATGTCTGCCCACTCTTCAGGGGCTATCAGCAATTTACTGTTTATTTTTTTTCCTTTTTATACATTTATCATTAGTGCAAGTTTTGAATAAAAATATCTGATGTTTTATTTTTTTTTTTTAAATGATAGATATGAAGCATAAATTCTTACAGTTTATTATCATGCCATGTTTTTAAGTAAAAACAAAATTTCTTCACATTGTAGAGAAAAAATCCATGTTTCAAAAAATAACTAAAAGGAAAACTACATAACCTCCTGGACAAGATAGTAAAGCAAAACAAGAAAGAACTAAACATCAATTTTCAGAAGATAAAATGTATATATGGATGTTAACAAGATATGACCAAGATACAATCTGCAAATTGGAGATATCATAAACAGTAGGAGGTTTTAAGGAAAATGGAAACAAAAAAGAAATTTAAAAAGTGATAGATTCATTTGGGGGAGGGGACATAATGAGGAAGGAGGTCTTAGAAAAATTGACACTCACAAGATATATTGAAGGTCAAAAGAACATCTAACTGACCATCTTGTGCAAATAGATGGTGAAACTAGGAGTGGGAGGGTTGGTTAAAAGACAAACAAAGACAGGAACCACAAAGACAAGGAAGTTGTGGAAACCCATGTTTGCCCATGTCCTGAAGGGACACAACATACAGAAAAGGTTTTTAGTTGGTATTGAATATAAGACAATCCAATAGCTTCATGTCTCGCACTTCTCACCTGTGGAACTCCCTTCCTTATTCCTCCCCCCCCCCCTGACAAATATAATCTCCAACTATTTAAGTGTAACATCAATTGACATCTCCAGTTGCCTTGATCTATCCACTTCCCTTCTCCACATCCTTTCCCCTTTCATTCCTATCTGCTCTCGCTCCAAATCTTCTGTAACCCCCTTGCCTTGATCAATCCACTATCTTTTTCCACATCCTCTCCTTTACCACTCCTGTCTGCTCTTCCTCCAAACCTTCTGTAACCCCTTGCGTGCTAGTGGCTTCCAGCCTTGCTTGGGGTGAAAAGCTTTAAAAAAAAAAATATGTTAATGATTCTACTGGAAATTTGCAAAACTCTAAATGTTTCAAGGAGTGCAAGGAGTTACTGAGAGTGAAAGAAACAGTGAGACCAATAAAAGAACAGGATTCAAGAAAATAGAAGATGAAAATTAACATTGCATTTCAATATTTGAAGGTCATAGTTCACAGGAAAGCAAGAAGCTAGAAGAGAATTTCACAAATGAGAAATGTGAGAGATGAAATTATTAGCATAGAACTTATAGTTACAAGTAGCAATTTCAACAGTGAAATTATGAAACCTAGTTGCCAGTTTAGTACTCTGCTTAAATTTGTAATGTCATGGTACCAACAAGAAAATTTAATCAGAATAATTACCAAGAAAATATTTATAGAAGAGGTAAAGAGAAGCCACGTTACAGGGGTGGGAAAGTAACTGAAGCCAAGATACTAAGTCAGGACCAATAACATTGCAGATTCTTCTTTGGATTTTGCCAAGAATCTCTAAATACATAGAAGAATCACCAAATCAGATGTTGCAACAATATTCAATGCACAGACCAATGGCAGACTTAAAAAAAATGTGCTCAGTAGATTTCGGTAAGAAAAATTGTCTAGCATGACATAGTAAACTGACTTTCCTACCAGTAGACTTAGCAATTGATTCAATATAATCATTCCACTTCATCTCAGGGGAAAATGAAGGTGCAGTGAATTGCTCTCCTGCAGGTTAGTATCAGCCATGTTGATGGTAGGCAAAAAGGTTCTCTCAGATGATTGAAGGATCTTTAAGATGATTAATAGAGAACAGCTCTATTTTAGGGAAATTAAAACTAACCAGCCACTTCTTGCCCCAGTTCACAACAGATTATAGTTCATTTTTGAGTTCAACTGCCAATTTGATTTTATTGAATCATTTATTGACTTACTATCTGGTAGAACAAGCAAAATCATCATGACAAAGACCAAATGTACTAAACACCTAAAGCAAAAAAACAAAGAGTACTGTAGTTGAAATATGAATAAATAATACATAAGAGCAACTCAAGGTAGAGTGTTACTCTTAAAACCAACCATCAACACAGCTGCCATATAAATTAACTGCTAATACTATCTACCTTGACAATCTTTAAACAGGGTATTATTATAGGTGGTAACTTGGTCATCATTTACAGACAAACAGGAAGATATATCAACATTTTTTATATGTTAATAGCACCTACAAGATCTGTTTGGTACAGAGATCTGTGAGGATACTGATGAAAGTGCTAAATAATGATTTAAAGAGATTTGTTCAAGGATCAACCTCCAGACAATGGGACTCTACCTGCAAAAATAATAGGAAAAAATAATTATAAACATAAGAGAAAAAAATGAAATTTGCTAAATGGATTAAGTTAAATAAGATTCTTTGCAATGCATAATATGAATTGATCAGCAGATCCAAGATGGAAAGCCAGAGTTACTTGTAGATGAAGAAAAAAAATTCTGCCACCAAGTTGATGTTGTTGCAGTAAACAAAAAATAGGGATCAAGAAAGAGAGCCCAGGAGATATATATATATATATATATATATATATATCAGAGAGAGAGATGGGGTTATTTCTCACTAGGTGTTTCTCAACTATGGATTTGTGTCAGACTAAGTTTTTTTTTAATGGCATGTTCCTTCATGACACTCCATAGATTCTTTTTTGTTATTATCTGTGAATTTCTGTCATGAGGAATTATCATTATTTACACTATTTGCATGTTGACTTTATTGTGATTATAACAATGTTTAGGCCATTGTGCCCTCTGACCTACATCTACTATGATAAAAAAAATCAATGATGAAAACAAAAGTCTGCATGTAAATAATGTAAGTATCTGTGAATTGTCACACATTCTTAAGAAAGGGAGTGGAACAGTTTCATAATTTTATGCCTTTCCCAAAGGCCTAGTGAAAATGTAAATGCAATGGACTAGCCCAGAATTTGAACCTGGCTTGCTGATGCCTGTTATACTACCTACAAATAAGTTCAGTTAAGAAAATAATATATCTGGGCACAAACGCACACATATCTACATATATTATTGTATATTTGGGCGGCAATCCCTTTCTAATACATGTTTCATTAAAAATAATTGTCAAAGTACTTCTTTTCAGTATTTTCTTGTGTTTTTCATGTGTTCCAAGAAAACATTTCTGTTTTGGATATTGTGTATATAGAAATTGTCTAAATGGTTCTTTGTTCCTAGGACTTTTGGTTGTGCTATTGTAAATGGTGTATAGGTTAATGATAAATAGCCATCTTTTAATTTACTGAATATGGTCAGTACATTATGGTTAAGATTAAGGGCTGTTTCTTTATGATGAGGACTTCTATTATTTTAAGATGATTTTTAAAATTAAAGAAACATATCATATTTAGTTTTTCAACAAGTATGTTGATTTAAATGTGTCCTTATAGAGCTATGATCTGAGAAATATGAGGTCAGCCATCTTAATAAATGAGTCATAGCATATCTGATGTAATTATCTATAAATTTGGTTTTAACAAAAGAGTGGAGAATTTGAATTCATAAATAATGTTGGTTTGTGTTTAGTTGGAGTTGTTATTGATAAGTATGGCTATTTTAAATTTTTTATAGTAAAATGAAAAGAAGTACCTTGTCATCCATTTTCACACACACACACATATATATATATATATATATATATATATATATATATAAAGAAAAAGATCTTTATATATATATAGTTTACGAAAAACTAGGTAATCCGTATGGGTAGACCCAAGGAGGATAAAATCCAGAGAGCTCAATGTAAATCAGAGCTAATAATTTAAATAAAAATAAAAACAGACCACTTTAAGGTTCCATGTAATAAACTATTTCACCAGAGCCCTTTTAAAGGACCGCGGATCATCAGACTTTAGTTCCAAAGGTTGAAACCTTTGGAAGTAAAGTCTGACTTTACTTTTTTTTTATTTAAATATATATATATATATATATATATATATATATAAAATTTGTATAAATTCTTTGAATTTTTTTTTTCTCTCATTGACTCCTTCAAAATGAATGATATAATCGCTGGCTAACGGAAGAGGTGTACATATGTCTTGGTTTACTTCCGTCCAAATAGCCATGCAATTCAATTGAATATCGTGCAAGTATCCACTGAAGAATTGAGCAATGCTGGATAACTGAATACTGTTTTAGGAAGGGGCAATGGGACTTAGACTAAGTTAAAACTTAATTTAAAGAAGTGGGGGGAGATTTCATTCTCAACCCACAACAAAAAGGAGACTTATCAAAGGGCTGAAGATTTCTGAGCCGGCAACCAGCTTGGACTTCTTGTAAGCCGCTTTTTGTTTTGTTTCTTCTTTTTTTGTGTGTATGTATGTGTGTTTGTGCATGTGTAATAGGAGTAGGTAGGCTTTCCTACTGCCCGGTCAATACTCCTCCCACTTCTCTTGAACAAAAGTAGAGGCTCACCGCTTGTTTCTTGTTTAGGAAGGGGTTCCCAGAACTCTTCCTCTCCTTCTCTCTGGTCTCAGTACTAGAATAGTTGTGATTCTCCTGTGTTGTGCACAGTCTGTGGCAATGCCTCTTCATTCTGAGGGTACACGGGCAACAGTTTTCTGGTTGCTGTTCCTGACTGGTAGTTAGGAGCCCTAACATAGCATCTTTTGCGGCTGCTCTGATCAACAGTTGTATAATACTGGGGTGCCTGTAGTGCCATGTCGCACATGGAGGGGTGTCCTTGCTTTCGGTGGGCATCCCTGAGGCCATGTTATGTTGCAGGCTGTGCCAGGTCCTTTCTGTCTGACAATGACCATCTGCTACTTCTACTTCAGGCCTTCTCATTTTCACTTCCTAAATTATCAAACATGACAAATAACGATCAAAAAAGCAAACCTAAACCATCTCTTAAAAAATCACATAAACCCTTTAACATTTCCTTTATTAATGTCCATGACATTCAAACCAACTTCTGCAGTGTGGAATCATTCCTCATTGAGAAGTCTCCCAATATACTGGCTCTCTGCAAGACTAACACTGACTCATTTATCCCCTCCTCTCAATCCCCAGTTACCTTCCTCTCCTTAGAACAAACTCTCAAAACCACATGCACAGCCTTGGAGTTTATGTCAAAAACCATCTCCCACTGGCTAGAGAGCTCTTTCTTGAATCTACAGACCACTCATACTTGTGTCTCCACCTATCTCTCCTCAATGCTGTAAGCTACCTCTTCTTCCTCTATCGCACTCCATCCTCCCAAGACTGTGGCGTATTCAAAAGCAAGGCTGTCTCTCTCCATCCATTTGCTCATATATTCATGTTCGGGGACTTTAACACCCACCATACCAAGTGGCTTAAAAACTCTATAACTGACCTTGCTGGTATACAAACCCTTAACTTTTCTACTTCTCAATGCCTCACGCAAATAGTTGACTTTCCCACATGTTTCCCCAACAGCCTGGGCGGTAAGGCTTCCCTTCTCGATCTCTGTTTCACTTCCATCTCTGAGTCCTGTCGTACCTTGCTTCTCTGCCCTCTTGGCAACTCTGATCATGCTGTAGTGTCTGTCAACATCTTCTTCTACTCCACCCCCAGCAAAGAAGCTCCTACCAACAGAACATCTTTCTGTTATCAATGAGCAGACTGGGATTTCCTTCATGATGTCACCTGGGATGTGGTCTTTAAGCTCCCTGTTCAAGAATGTGCTTCTGAGGTCTCCTCCTGGGTAAAAGCTAGAATCGAGGCTTTCATCCCCACTAGGAAATACAAGATTAAATCACACTCACCCCCTTAGTTCTCTGCTGCTTTCTCAGCTGCCATTGCCCATAGGAATCACTTCTTTCGCCTAATCATAGTGACATGTCAGATCGCAACAGACATCTCTTTGTTTCAGCCCATAACGAATGCAAGTGTGTCCTCAATGAAGCAAAGTTATTATTTTCTGATAGAATGAAACAATGTATTGCATCTCGCAAATTCAGCTCCAAAGAATGGCTGAGTGCTTTGTGTAGAAATTCTCTTCCAACTCAACGCTCAACTCATCCTGTGTACCCACACCCGATTTCCCCACTAGAACCAAGTCTTCATTGAGCGAGTTGCACATAACCCCATCATTGGTATTGGGCATCATCTCAAAATTAGACACCCATAAGGCTAGCGGTGGTGACAGGATACCAGCCATTATCCTGAAGAAATGTGCTCCTGAACTGGCCCCTGCCCTCTTCAAATTATATAACTACTGCCTCAATGAATCTTGCTTTCCAACCTGTTGGAAGTCTTCATCTATAGTACCTGTCTTTAAGAACTCTGGAGACCCTTCTGACCTATCTAACTACCATCCTATCCACTCTTCGGCAAAATTTTTGAAGCTTTAATCAACGCCAAAGTAGTTAATCACCTTATACCCCATGATCTGCTCTCAGATAAGCAATATGTTTTCCCGTTCTACAGCTGATATGTTTACGGCCATAACTGAAACTGTTTACTAAGCACTCCACAATAACAGAGAAGCTTGTGCCATGGCTTTAGATATTTCTAAAGCATTTGATAGGGTCTGGCATGCTGGCCTCCTTCGTTTCAGGTCGATTATTTGAATTAATATGATCATTCCTGTCAAACCATATAATAAATGTTGTCCTTAACAGATTCTACTCCAGTTCCTTTCCTACGAACGCAGGTGTTCCCCAAGGCTCTATCCTGGGCCCTACTCTATTCCTTATCTTCATTAACGATCTCCCCAACGTCATCAGTTCCCAAGTTGGCATCTATACTGACAACACGACTATTTACTCCTGCTTCAATTGCAAGTCTGGTATCGCTGACAAAACTAACCTGGCCATTAGTCTCAAAAAGGACCTCCAATCGGTTGTAGACTGGGGCAGGAATTGGCTGGTTAACTTTAATGCCTCTAAAACAAAACTGCTCTCTATTACTCACCACAGGGAACCATCCCTGCCACCCATTAGAATGTCTGATGCTCAACTCCACGAGAGCACCTCTTTGTGACTGCTTGGTCTCACACTGTCTGCTGACCTGAGATGGAACAATTACATTGAATCAATTGCTTCCACCACCACAAGGAAAGTTGGTTCCCTGTATTGCAGCAAAAAGTTTTTCTCACCCAAGTCCATTCTTCAAATCTATAAATCAACCATTCGCCCTTGCATGGAATACTGCTGCCATATATGGTCTGGTGCCCCCGCTGTTCACCTTAAGGTCCTTGACATGATCCAGAGACGGATATGGAATGTAGTTGGTCCTGATCTGGCATCTCATCTACAGTCACTCTCTCACAGACATGTCGTTGCCTCCCTCTGTCTTTTCTACAAATACTTTCACGGTAACTGCTCCGACGAGCTACTTTCGCTAGTTCCCAGACTTCATGAATTTAAGCGTTCTACTAGGCTGGCATCACGGTCCGACCCTTTCACTGCCGTCTCTTCTACTCCAATAGCTTCATGTCTCACACTTCCCATCTGTGGAATTCCCTTCCTATTACTTCTTTCTCTGATAGCTATAATCTCCAACTATTCAAATGTAATATCAATCGACATTTCCAGATGCTCTGACCTATTCCCTGTCCTTCTCTTCATCCTTTCCTCCATCACACCTTTTTACTCTCGCTCCAACTCTGTAACCTCTTGCGTACTAGTGCCATCCCGCCTTACTTGGGGTGAAATGCTTAAAAAAAAATGATAGGTTTTATAATTCAAAAAACAAATGCAAGGTGATTTTCATGAATATCAAGAATGTATGAATCTTTGCATTCAAATGATCCTGTATATACAGAAATTGAAGAATTTTTAAAATTCCCTGTGCTATATCTACTAAAATACAAAGAAGAATTTATGTTATTGGTCCTGATGAGGCATCTCGGCTTTAATCATTTTCCCATCACCCTAATGCTTAATGTAGCTTCCTTGTTCCTTTTCTATAAATAGTTTCATGGTAATTTTTCTGTGAACTTTCTTCTATGGTACTTAGACCTTATGAATTCAAGCGCAGTTTCAGATTGGTGGTAAAGTCTCATTTTACAGCTGGGATGGTTAGATGTAACCATAAGTTCTATGCTAAAAATTTCTTCTCTTGCATTTAATGCTTGTTGAACTCCAACAAGCAATAAGTGCAAGAGAATCCTTCTAGATTCTTTCTTTGCCGTCATCTTTGATCATCAAAAATTTAAATGCAATACCAGTTGTTATCTTCTGTCTTCTTAATTCCTGTTTTTTTTGTTATTGTTCGCTCTCTTTCATGGTGCTTTTTTCTCATATTCTCTCATACTCTAGTGACCCCTTGCATCTTAGTGGCTTTATTGCCTAGCTTGGGGTGAAATGATTAAAAGAAACAACTTTTGCATGATATATTTTGCAGTGGTTAGAAATTAAACAGAAGTAATGAACATTTAAATTGCAAAAAGTCTTTATCAACATTTATATATGTACACAACAGAAATATATGGAACAATATGGAAAATGTTTTACCTTGACATGTTTCCCTGATGATCCAGCATCATCAGAAAATTTTAAAATAAAATTATTTTTTGGATGATGCTAGATCACTGGCAAAACGTCAAATTTTTTTTTCAACTAGTTTTATTTCCTATTCCTTTGGATTCTAATCAAACTTTTCTGAAAAACATGGAGAGTGCGAGAGACTGAGAAAAAATGAGACAGAGAATTCAAAAGAAATGCACATTCTACTTGAAATGTTTAGGTGTGGTATTTCTTTTTGTACTTTTTTTTTTGTTTCCTCTTTTTCTAGTGTTTTCTGTGTTCCCAAAAATATTTATTTATTCTGAACAACCCTAAATATTTTTTTATCTGTTTGCAAGTGTGGGTAATATAACTTTTGGCATTTTTGTCAGGTGGAAGGGAAACAAGATCTTTTAGGGTTAACAGGGAAGCAAATAGAAAGATTTATATTTTCTTTTTTTCTTTTTCCAGAAACTAATAGAAATTTTCTTCTACTTTTATTCTTTAAATTATTTTTTTGAATCTGAAATTTGTATTTTCACCAAGAATTTCACTTAGGAAAAACTCAGCCATAAATAATACATTTCTTGAAAACACTTAACTAGACCATAAAATAAAAATTACATACATATATATATATATATATATATATATATATATATATATATATGAGAGGTTGCCTAAAAAGCTCTTAAAGAATTTGATTATTCTATATAATCTCTCTTGTATCCAATCAAATATCATAAATAACTTAAAAATGTATACTGCATGCAATTGACAAATTCTTTGGGAGTATTTTTTTAAATCCTAATTTCAAGCATCAAATTTTCTAAATTTTCCAGAAAATATACACACACATAGAAATATATATATATATATATATATATATATATATATATATATATAAATTATAATTCTGCGATAAAGAGTTGAGATGATAAAAAAAACATTATTAAAAAAAGATATTTTTGAGGGGAGAAGAATGCAGAAAAAGGAAAAATATTTAATTCCAATTCCTGATAATCTGATATCGTAGAAAGGGGAAAAAACATGTCACTTCATATATTTTATCACAGAATAGATTAAATGGGGGATGAAAAAGTTAAGTAAAAATATTTTTTAAAAATTGGGGGGGAAAAGAGAAAATGAAAGAGGTGAGGGAATATCGACAGAGAATTGTAAAAAGTGGGGACGGAAGGGGACTGGAAAAAAAGAAAAAAAAGGGAAAGGAAGACAAAAAAGGAAAACTCTCCGATCATTTTCATCCTGGATATATTGATTCATTTTTGGGAGAAGATAACCAATAACCTACATTTTTTTTTTTTTTTTTTTTTTTTTTTACACGCGCGCCACACATTTCATTTTTAGTTTTCATTTCATGCACACATACATATATTACTTTAAGTTAACACACATTGTTTTCATTTTATATACAGTTTGCTTGCATTCATACAGATACATACGCACACAGGGAGGCGTTGAAAAGTTCTCGGCCCGACCAAGGCGCCCTTCAAGAAAAAAGAAAAAATAAAATGGAAAAAAAATAAAAATAAAAAGCTGATATTTGGTCATTTTGGTCAGATATTGAAAAGTAGGTCGTGTCTAGAACACTCGTAATTATTGCTTTCATATTTCACACACATACACACACACACATACACACACACACACATACACACACTTTTTACTTATGATTTACATTTTTCACACATGCACAAAAAATGTTATTGTTTTCATTCCATTCACCCAAACACACATATTTGCTTGCATTCACACACATACAGACACAAAATACACAGATATTACTTTCATACAAATGAAATTCTGCATTGCAAGCGAGCAGTTTCTCTTCTGTTTTTTTTTAGTGTGGTTGAGCAGGGGATAGAGAAAAAGAGAGAGCAAAAAAACTGTGTAATCAGGTAAATCCATTTAAAAATTTAAATCCTATGAAAATAAGATTTAATCTGATATTGTTTGAAAAGTTGATTTATAAACTGTCATGTCCCTCTGGGGTTTTGCAAAAAATAAAAATAAATTAAGAATAATTTAAAAATGAAAAAAAGTAGGGTAAAACAAAATCGGAAATATATATATGGAAAAAAATCGTTACTGCACCTGAACCACTTGATGGACATAAAATAATAACAATAACAAACAAAAAAAGGTAAAAACGCACATGTATGCTCCGCATACGGAAATGTAGATAGACACGCATAAAAGCCACTAGCACTGCCATTCACAGGCGTGAGCACACACATACACACATATCACGTATTAGGGGCCAAAATAAAACCTAGGTTACCATTTTACTGGAGGTTCAATCAATGCCTGCATGACATGACTCAGCGGCACGGATGGAGAGAGGGAAGTAGAGTTTGATAGAAAAGTAATTACATCAGTCCACTGCATTGTGGGAGTCAAAGGTCACAGGAGGCATTTTCCTTTTGCTGAACCTTCCGTACACAACAAGAAGACCTTCACAGCGCCGACCACCTTGGAGCGTGCACGCGTGTGAGCACGCGTATAGGTTGGGTATCCGTGTGTGTGTGTGTGTGTGTGCGCGTGTGTGTGTGCGTGTGTGTACATATATATATATATATATGTGTGTGTGTGTGAGAGAGAGAGAGCTTTTTGAGTAAGTGTTTAGCACAAATTAAAAAGAATATAATATCCAAGTTTGTTTTAGGGGAGGGAAAGTGCAGAAGACCAATGAGAGAGAGAGAGAGAGTGCAAACTGAAGAAGGGAAAAGGTTTGTTCACTTTCACCCCTACCACTTGCCCCCTTATTCTGCTGACACCCACCCCCTACCACTAATGCCATAGTCGCTTAGCAGCAGCAGCAGCAGCGGCAGAACTTAACCTCAGGATGAACATTTCACCTTAGTACTGTCTGTATTAGATTTAACAGCACAGGTGAGTTAGGAATTCTATCTTTTCCTATTTGCAGGTTTTTGTAATATTGCTTGACCCAGTGTGATAGAGACAATCTTTACAATCTTTCTTCATTTAAAGAAAAAACATGATGTGTACCTCCTTTAGCCCTTTGCAACACAGTTACCAAGTATTTGTCATTATCTTTAATTTTTGTTTTCTGAAAAAAACAATGGAATCTAATTCTAAAAATGATGACATTTTCACCTGACATATATGTGTGTTTTTTTTTTGTATTTTGTGTGTGTGTGTGTGTGTGTGTGTGTGTGTGTGTGTGTGTGTGTGTAAATAAAATCATTAAAATTTTCTTTAATTAATCTAAGGTATTTTTAAATTTGGGAGTTAAATATACTTTGATGATTTTGGTGGTATCCAGATTTCCAATTTATTTATTTTCAATATCTATCTATCTATCTATCTATCTATCTATCACTATATATATATATATATATATATATATATATATATATACATATATATATGTGTGTGTGTTCAAATTTTCTTGAATTTAATGTATTTTCAAATTTTAGAGTCAAATATATATTAATAATTCTGCTTGTATATGACTATAAGTATACACACACACACACACACATATATAGAGACACATGTCTGTATACATATGTGCTTGTGTGTATGTGTATAAAATACTTTGTTGATAACTA
>OZ038479.1:88981924-88986924 GCA_964036315.1 Acanthosepion esculentum
GATACTTTACTGACTCTAGGCAGAGGCCTTGATGCAATACTTTGATCCTAAGCAGAATGTATGGATACTCTGATCTTAGAATGTGTGCTGATCCATTCATAGTCCCATCACTTTCAATGAATACTCTATTATTTTTTTTTATATTTTCTAAGTTTGCCTTAATATTGTATAAGGCTGAGTGAAGTGATGGAAAGAATATTGGGTTGTGTCAGTCTTCAAAGTTTTGTTTTAATTTTTAACTGTGTTCAGTTAGCCACTGACAGAGATCGATGCAACAACTTTAACCATCAAGCAGAACTGGTTAAATTCACTCCATGTAATAAAAAAACTCAGTGCTGTGTCCTACCCAAATATGAAAACATGGCTGAAGAAATAGACAGATTATCATTGAAATTCATTGAGAACTTTGGAGATATTATGTGAATAATAGACAAATATGGGCAAAGACATAACTGCTCTCTAATCCAGTGTCAAATCAATCCTTGACTTCTTAAAGAGTTGTCTGTACTTTGCTTACTCTTCAAAATCAGGGATTGATTTGACATTATATTGATATTATAAAGAGGACCCCCACTTCTAAAATGATAAATCAATATTTTTGATTCTGACAAGTGTAGAAAGAATGCTAATCAACAAAAATGATTTCCCCTAAAAATTTTCCCTTTTTTTCTTTTTTTTTTATAAATAGAAAAGTCTATTTAAGTAGTGCGTTTCTCTTTTAGTCTATAAATATTTAGAGCGATAAGCCAGATAGAGTTTCTAATTAGACAACTTGGACTCAGGGGTAATGTTCAATCAGGCAGTATTGGTTTCTTGACAAGACAAATGCAAAAATGCAAGCATACCAAATCCACTATAGAAAAATGAGCAATGTGTTTGTGTGTGAAAGAAGGGAAAAATTGTATGCCAATAAAGACAGAATAAGAAAGAGAAAAAGAGAGAAGGAATTAGCTTACAAATGGAATATTTCTCCAGTGCTCTTGTGTTTCTTCTTCTCTCTTTATCCTACAAAGGGTCTCTCTCTTTTCCCTGTCATTCATCTTAATTCTTCTTCTTCTATATAATGTAAACTTTCAGGTTATGGACAAACATGGTTCTCCACAAGTTCTAATCTATTGTAGCTCTTAGCATTTTTTTGTTTTTTTACTATCTCTTCCAGTCTTTGTTATGTCATCCATTTATACAATATATGTTTTCCTATGTGCCTCTTGCCTTCAATATGTTTAGTGAGAGTCACATTCTCCAAACCCTCTTTCCTCGTTATGTCTCCAAGAAATTTCATCTGTCTCTTTCTGATTCAAAGCATATCATTTTTGTTTCTATTTTCCTTGTTGCTCATATGCTCTGTCTGTGGTATTCTCAGCATCATTCCCTACAACCACAAGTCTCCTCTTAATCTGTGAGGAAATTGTCATCCAACATTCATTATCATATTGGAGGATTGATATTACATAACAGTTCAGCAGTCTTTTCTTTATTTCAAACAAAGTTTTCCTTTTTCTTAATACTTTATATATATTTTGGAAAGCATCTTTTGCTATTTTAATACTCTTTGAGATCTTGGTGTCAAATTTTCCATCCTCTATTAAAACACTTGTGAGATATTTCACTTTCTGTGATTGATTTTGACATTTCCAAGCATTCTATCTTCTTACAATTGATTGTTTGTTCTTTCTTCCCATATGACTTTACTGCTTTTTCTAGGAATTCCTACAGTTTCTTGGATTTTTTTTTCTGAGTCTGTCATCAACTGAGCTTCATCTGCATATCATATGTTGTTAAAATTATGCTCACCAATAATAAATTCTTCTAGGACTTTTAGTTGTCTTAGGATTACCTTGCTGTATAGGTTAAATAAATTTGGTGAGAAGATGCAAAATTTTCTTACACCTCTTTCTGTTTTTGTGTACTCATTTTAATTTTTATCCATATACAGATGGTTTGCTCCCAGTATATATTCAGGATTTCCTAAAAATTCAGAGATAAAACAGAAACAGAGAAATTGGAGATAAATAAAGAAAAAAAAAACAATAAAGAGGCAAAAAGAGAATATCTCTTTTCTTGAAAATATTTTAATTCAGCCAACTCCTTTTGTTCTTGTATTTTTTCTTCATATCTCTCTTGTTTTGTATATTCAGAGAAGAGAGAGCACAATGTTAGAAGTTAAGAAGTAATAGAAATATAAAAATAACAAGACAAAAACTAGAGGAAGAGAGAAAGGAGATAGAAAATTATTGAGAGAGAAAGGGGAGAAAGAAAACAAAATTGAGAAAAAGGGAAGAGAGGGAGAAAAAAAGGATAAAAGTGAGAGGTGAAATTAAGAAAGAAGAGATAAATAGAAAGTGAGAGGAGGAAGAGAGAAGATGGATAAGTGAGATGGGGAAAAGAAAAAGAAGAGAGGAAATAGAGAAAAGTGATAGATGAAAAAGATAAGATTACACAGAAAAGAAAAAGTGATATAGGAGAATAGTTAAGGAAGAAAAAGAGAAAAGTGAGATAAGAAAGAGAACAGATAAAGTGGAGAAAAGTTAGAAGCGAAGTTGGAATGAAAAAAGAGAGAATTCTAAGACAGAAAGAAGAAAGGGATTTGAAGACAGTGTGAGAGAGAAGTAAAGAAAGAGTCTATATGCAAATTATACTTAAAATAATTATACATCCATCTGAATACATTTCTGTTGACCTTATAACTACAATCCTCTCTATCTCCCTCCCAGTTTATCTCTCTCACTATTTATCATCCTCTCTGTATATGTCTTTACCAAAGTCTCTCTTATTTTTCTCTTCCCCAGTATTTGTATCTGTCTTTCTACTGGCAAAACGCATTATGTTGCCATGTTTTCAGAAGAGTGGAAAACAGGAAATGAATGAAAAATAATAAAAGGATATATAGAAAGAGGACAAAAGAGGAAAAGGGAAAGAGAAGAAAGAGTCATGAGGGAAAAAGAAAGAAGATAAAGTGAGGGTGGCAGAAGAGAGAAGAACAGAAAGAAATAGAGGAATTGTGTGGATTGTGTGTGTGTAGACTCTATATATAGATTCAACAGCAGCAACAGCTAAAATGGATAGCACATGTAACTTGAAGAGAAAATAATGACATCATTGAAGATGTTGACAAGCCACACTACCCAAAGAAAAAGGCAAGGAAGGAAGCTCCCATCAGTACTGGAAAGAGCAATAACAGTTACTGGACTTGAGAAATCTATTTTCTTGGAAGATTGATTTAAGTGAAAGATTTTATAAATTTTAACTAACAGCAAAATTGATTGCTTAGTCAATGAATGCCAAATGTTTCCCTGTAAGGAAACAGCTAATATCGCCATTACCATATATCTTCTTTTTTTCTGTTCCACCAACCATTTACTGAAGCTTGCCAGGTAGGTTATTCATTGTTTTCCTCTGTCTCTCTTGCCTTTAATCTGTCCTGTGGGTATCAAATTTTCCAAAGCCTCGTTTTTCATTATGTACCCTAGAAATTTCAACTGCCTCTTTCTGATTTTAAGTATAAGTGTCCTTTTTGTTTCCATTTTCTCTAGAACATGGCATTCTCAGCATCCTTCTATAGCACTACATTTCTGTTGCTTCAGTTCTCTTCATCTGTAAGGCAATTGTCCAGCATTTACTACCATATAGGAGGATATTAAATAAAAGTTCAGTACTCTTTTCTTTGTTTCTAATGAAATTTTCCTTTTTCTTAATACTTTGCTTACCTTTTGGAAAACAGCTTTTGCTATCCCAGTGTACCTTCAGATTTCAATGTTGCACTTTCTATCCTCTTTAAAACACTTCTCAGATATTTAAATTTGTGTACTTGTTTGAGTTCAATATCTCCAATATGTAATTTGCATGTTGGGTTGTTCTTCTTGCTAACAACCATGAATTCTATCTTTTCACAATTGATGTTTAGTCTCACTTTCCTTGACTACCTTCTGTAAGTGTTTCCTTTCTATTTCTGCTATCAACTCTGTGTCCTTTGCATATCTTATGTTGTTAAGATAGTGGCTGCCTATAATGAATCCTGAGAGGACTCCTAATTCCCTCAGAATTGCTTCACTGTATTGGTTGAATAATTCCAGTGAGAAGATACATCCTTGTCTTACATCTCTTTTTATATTTTTGTATATTTACTGAATTCATTTTTCTATTTGCATGCAGGTGGCTTGCTACCAGTATAAGTTCTGGATTATTCTAATATCTTTTCCATATATGTGAAGGTTACATAACAGTTACAATATTTCTTTGTGACATACTTTATCAAATGCTTTTGGATAATCAATAAAACACAGGTACACAGCCTTCTGTTTGCATTTGTATTGCTCTTTCTGATATCATTCTGAGCATAGATATCATATTTCTTGTTTCAAATCATCCTTTGATGAACCCACACTGTTTTTGTCCTATTTCCAGTCTGATACAGCTGAATGCTCTATTCATTAGAATTCAAATGATAAGTTTTGTTATATGGCTCATAAGGCTGTTTGTTTGATGATGTTCACATTCATTTGTTCCTAGCTTCTTAGGCAGTGTTATAAAAATGTATCTACTTAGGTCTTCCAGTATATCACCACTGTTGTATATTTTATTTATTATGTTTGTAATCTTGTCAATGCCAAAATCATGTAAGGCAGCCAGCATCTCTATTATGGTTCCGTCTGGTCCTGCTGCTTTGTTTCTGTTCAGTTTGGCCACTGCTGATTCTACTTCAGATTTTAATATTTCTGGTCCTTTGCTATTTTGTCAGCTGTTCTCTTTCGTCATTGATGAGTTACCAAATGTATTCGTTCCATCTCTAAAGTATTTTTTCATTCTCTAATATCAGTGTACCATCCTTGGCTCTACTCAAACAAATTTCTTTTGTTCCAAAAACTACTCTCCTATTTCTTTTTTCTCTCTCAATGTTTTATTTTGTTCTTTGTTCTAAAAATGAATCTTTTTGATAGTTTCCTCATACAGAAATGAATGAAAAAAAGAAAAAGGATGTAAAAGTAGAGAGAGGAAGAAAG
>OZ038479.1:88994424-89026924 GCA_964036315.1 Acanthosepion esculentum
TTGACCCAGGGCAACACTGTCTCCTCAAGGCACGATGTAGGTCTCTGTGTTGAGTCTGAGGCCCTCACCAACAAATTTGGGTGTTCTTTTCTTATAATGACCTGAGTGAGTTTTCCGAGCTGCTGGACCTTTGTAATCACCATTAGACCCATCCAACTCTTTCCAATCCTCTGAACTGTTCTCAGATTGACACCCAAACACTCTGAAATGTCCATATTGGAGCTTCCGGAGGTAATGCCAAGCAGTACAGCATGCCGTTTACAAATTTCTGTCAGAGTAAATTATGTCATGGTGTTCTTTTTCTCACAGATGGCGCCCAACTGACCCTACTATAGTGTGCAGTTGACAAAATCAAAAACAAACAATGTATATGTGCAAAATTAAAAATATAAAATGCTGACAATTTACACATCACACTCTGCATATATATATATATATATATATATATATATATTGTTCACTCAGTGCAAGGTTCAAAAGCAAAACAATATTGTATGAATGGAAGACATGGAAGTAAGATGTGAAAATTACAAGGATATACTGGATAGTTAATGAATGACCCTAGACTTGAAAAGGCTAAGATTATAGTGATCTCTATAAGTAGTCTAAATGGAACTTTATTCTTACCAATAGAATATGAAGGGAATACAGATAATTTGACCTTGTGTACCTGGCCTTATGGGTCTAAGCAGTGAAGACCTGAACTGGTGGAACTAAGGAATCTAGCTTGTTAGTACATTTTCCATGGAAATAGCTATAGAGTAACAGTTTGCAATGGGTGTTTTTTTCTGTAGGTGAAGAGTCTAAATAGCAAAACAACATTCACAAGTAGTAGGTATAAAAAATCTATTTGGATTAATTTGTCAGTAAGTACAGCAGAAACACTGCATCATCCAGATCCCATTCACAAAATTATAATATGTCAGCCCTGATATTATGCACCTGATGGTGGCATGGCTAGAGGGTAGTTACTTTAAAATTCAGTTCCCTGACTATCAGATGTATAGTACTACCCAAAAACATTTACCTCCAACACCCTGAATGAAGAGACAAACAAATGAACTAGAGTAAACATGTGTCAACTACCCAAAAATCAAAATGGTAGAACTTCTTAAATCATAATCATCATACCTCAGCATGACAGAGAAATTATCCAATGCATCATAAATGGAAGTTTGTTTCCTTAAACAATCATCAGACCATATAATATTCCTCTTTGTGTAAGCTCTCTATATATTTGCAATGAAAATGGACGTATCAAAATAAAACAACAAAAAAGAAGAAAAATGTTACAGTTACCATAAACAGGTAGATTGAAAAAATAAAGGCCCTCCAAAATAGCTTCACTAGTTTTCATCCATCTCTAGACAGCTATATTATAAAATATGCACAGTGAATAAAATAGAAAATATCAAAGACAATACGTTCTATATACATATTAAATATATAACCATCAAAAGTTGAAATAATTCAGTCACTATTTATGTTTATATGGGTACATGGCCGAGTGGTTAGAACGTTTGCATTCTGACCATGAGACCCAGGTTCGAATCTCACCATGGTCAATTTGCCAGGAAGGAGACTTCCTGATGATATCGAACTGAAGGGATTGATCCCAGCATGCAGCACCTTTGGAGAGTGCCTGAAAACCATACCAAGTGTTAACCCAAGCCTTATGAGTGAAATTGGGTAGACAGAACCCTTGCATGAAGTCACAAGTCATTATGGCTGAGGGCTTGAGCATGCTGGCCTTGTTCAAATTGTTGATCATGCTAGATAACACACTCTTTCCCAGAAACTGTAACTAAGTTTGCTTAGCATAGTTGCAGTATAATCCACAGGTGGGCTCTGTGGATGTTGAATGAACACAAATGTGCCTGAGTAATCGTCTGCAATAGGGACTGGCTAGCCGCCCTAGTAGATGGGTGTACTCGAGTATGAGTGGCCAGCCATATATATATATATATATATATATATATATATATTTTCCAGAGGGAGGGATGCAAGACGCTAAGACTTTCAATTGGAAATCTAAATGAACCTTCCTTAGTCCTGAATATAGGTTATGGGACTGGGCATACTAATGATTATTTAACGTATGCTTAGCTTTCATTGATCCAGATATATTGATGCACCTATGTAAATTATACGAATAACCACTTTTTGTATTGGTTGGAATATCATGTTTTACTCTTAATTCTAATATTTGACCCATTCTATCTATATTGTTAGCTGATATTTAAAATGGTAAATTACAGAATTAATATGCTTAGAAGGCAGAACATCCCTCTGGATCAATACTTATATATGAACCATATGGTATTAGGAGTATTTATTTTTAACTAATTTCATTAAAATGTATTGCTTGTGCTTTTTAATTTTTATTCTAACATTTAAGGCAGAAGAAAATAAGCAATATTTTCAGCATATTATACTCTTTTTATTTTAAGAAAGGTAAAAACGTCATTTGAACACAAGGAAAAAGAATTTTGCAGTATATGGAAAAGGTTTTGTAAATGTTCAAACATGTCAAAAGTGGTTGGTGATCATTCATGTTAAAGATTCTTTTGCAGATTGAACATTCATGGATGTGTATATTAGGAAGTCAAAGTTTACAGTAACCCAATCAAATACTTGAAAATAATGTTTTCCAACACATGAAATGGCCAATATCCTAAAAATATCCAGATCAAGTATTGAAAGTCATTTGCATTAGCTTGGTTATATTAACCACTTTTATGTGTGTCATCCACATCCATATAATATATGATTTGCTAAATTTTAAAAAAATACTAATGTTCACCCAATACAAGACCAAAGAGCCACTCAAGGTAGAGGATTACTATGTAGTATTAACTGAGTGTAAGAAAAGGTAAGAAGTGTAAATCATGAGGTTATGTAAGAAAAATAACAGTTAACTCTAGATTGAAGAGGTGAAGATCGTAGTGTTTGAGGAAAACATCCTGTCAGTAGTTTGTTCCACAAAGCAACAGTCCTTGGGAAGAAACTGTTTGTGTTGTAGTTACTTCTTATTAATGGAATACAAAGTTTTATTAATAGAATACAAAATTATTAATCCTTGTGAATGTAGCATTGCAGGTCTCAGCGGCAAAGGTCAAGAACCAAGGAATGAACTTGTTAGAACACTTGCCATGGAAATAACGATAGAGTAGCAAAAACTTTGTGAAGTTTTATCTGTGGGAATAGGAATTTAGGATAGAAAATAATTCATCACCCATAAGACCGCAAAAATGTTCTGCTTTTTTTTTTTTGTGATGAACAACAATACTTGACAACAGCGTGAGACACAAGAAGTAATGGTATAAGTGAAAAGCTATTACATATCAAGAGCTAGTCTTTCTCCAAAGAAATTTTATACATACATATATATATATATATATATATATGGTGGGATTAGAAGGAACTTCTCTACAATGAGTTCCTTCAAAAGAAGTAATCAGTGAATTCGAACAAATCTCTTCTTTTTTTTTTGAAGGAGATGAGCATAGCATAGTGGTTAACTGTGCAGAAAGTGGGATTGACATGTCTAGTTCAAGTTCCAGCTCAGCAGTTGTATTTGCTTTTGTATAAACACCATTAGGAAGATATGAATACATCTCGTCTCCCCACAGTTAGGGGTTAATAGCAAGACAGACCGGACTGTCTAGCTTTGTTTGTCATCCAGTCAAAAACTACTTGGGCGTTATTTACCATCGCAAAAAAAAAGAAAGACTAATGTACAGAGGCTGTGATCTGATACTCCACTGGGTGTTTACAGGGTTAATAACAACTATATTTTCTGAAGCAAGGATATATGTATTGTTTGCCAGCGAGAATCAGTGTCATTACAATAAAAGTCTGCTGGAGAATGCAATGAGACACCTGTTCACTGTCTTTCCCAAGAATACTTAGCAATTCACAAATAATAAAGGAAAGGAACCACTAGGGTGTCATGATCGCCCACGTCCTGAAGAGATATGGCATTAAAAAGAAACCAATTCCCTTCTGTGAGTTAAGTAGCAGGGCAGACTGGGCTCTCTAGTTTTCGGCGGAAGCCATTCTAGAAGGACAACTCTGAATTCAAAACTGCGGAGAAGCATCAGGAAACTCCTCAGCTATCTTTCCCCAAAATGCATGACAATTAATTCACAGATAATAAACTAGATATTTTTTAATGAATTTAGAAAGCAATTTAATGAGGCGAAAGTGTATAAAAGTGTTTTGATTGCTAGATCTTCCACGGCAAATTTGCGTCCAGGTTTTCTGTTTTCTATCACAATGTAGGATGCTTAATAATAATAATAATAATAATAATAATAATAAAAAAAGTAATAAAAACAAATCCATATGGAAACTGAAAGGAAATCGGCTAAACTACATGCCCAGACACATCTAAGAAAAAAAAATTAATTTAAAAATTTTAAATTTTAACGTTCCAACATTAACACCGATTCTTGCCTTTTTTTATCTCCTCCTCCCACCCTTACACATATATACTTCCAGAAACAATTAATTTAGTAGCAGTAATTTAATCTGAATAAGTCTTTAGAGGACGAAATACGTTGCATAAAATTATTAATTTTTTCCACTTCGTCATCCATTTGCCTACTAAAGAAAAGGGATCTCTAGAGAGTCAAAATCGTTTATGTATCGAAGTGACAATGCACGAAAAAAAGGTTACCTCACTAACCATTGTTCCCTGACAAGGTGCCATCTAAATTTTTTTAAAGTGTACAAGTCCACGAATGTGGAGCTCCAAACCAAACTCAAGTTTTGATGACCTGCAAGGTTGTTTTGATGACTAGAACTTTACGGCATGACATCAAAATATTTGCTAAGCTTAGCTTAGTCTGGTACGTCCACGAGTGTTGAATACCCAATAACGACTGAATTCCTTTGGATAATATTAATGATCTTCGAGGTTAGTTTGCTATCCATTGTTCCATAATTACGTGCTCTATGTAGTTAAGTATTAGTAGATGCAAAGAAAGAAGTACGCAGTTCCTCTACCAAATATATTCCCTTTGTTACTCTGCTCTATGTTTCTCTCGATGTCTGTTTCCTTCCTTAACAGTTTTTTTCTTCTACATGAAAGAATGGTTAAACTTGGAAATCGTGATAAAGGGAAAGTTAGTTGCCCTGGAGGAGATGTACAAAGGGCGTGGAAAAGGGAGTACAGTATCCATGAAAGAAAATAACTATCAAGCTGAACACACTTTCTTTCTCTCTTTATATCTCTATCTCTGTTTATCGCCTCTCTCTCTCTCTCACACTCTCTCTCACACTCTCTCTCTCTTTCTCTCTCTCTCTCTCCTTAGCTTCCGACTTTTCCTTGAAGGAAAAAAGCTCTAATTACAGCCAACCCCTAAATCAATACTCTAGATCTCTTTATGTTTAATTAGACTTAACTAATTACTCACGATTCTAATTCATTCTCGTGTGCCAAGGTAAATCAGAGGTGTTAGAGAGAGAAGAAGAAGAAAGAGAGAAATGAAGAGAGAGATTTGGGGTTTGGGAGTGGTGATTGAGAGAGCGGTTGGGAAAGCAGTGTATATTCTGAAAGCATCAAGAATTTCCAGATTGGCATTTTGACAATTGTTATTTTATAAAAAAAATAAAAATAGAAGATAACAACAACAATAACAACAACGACAACAACAAAGAAAAGGAATAACGGAATGGCGCATGCAAGAAATTGGATTTTGTTTGGAAATCAATTGAAAGCTAGGCTGGATTGGGGTCGTGTCTGATTAGGATTCGTGAAATTAAGTTTTGCGATTTGTTTCGTTTATGTTATTGTTTTGTTTTTTTCTTCCCTTTTATGGTGCGGAGGATACGAGTGGGTGTGGCAATGATGGGAAGATAAATATTATATTCTGTTCTTTAGAACAAAAGAATTTGTGGAATCCTGGGTCACACTCAATTGCATTTCAAAGCCAGTGCATGATCTGGATGGGAAATATGGAAAAATAAATTACATCTTTGCTTTATCGTATTTTATTTTGTTTTCACTTGATAATTTAGAAACAAGAATTCAACAACACCCAACGATCCTATCATCTTTAATATCAAGAATATTAATATAAATATAATAGCCTAATTCTGTCAGTAAAAGATTAATTGCTGACCAATGGAAAGATATTTCTTTCTGATCTTCAGTGCATTTATCGAGTAAAATTATTAATTTATTTTGCATTAGAACCTTTAGTAATACATTATACTTATACTAGGTCAATTATACTTGCGGTTGCTTTAATTCTTGGTCATTGGCAAATTCTTTCTTCATGATTTTCAATATATTTTATAGTAAAATTATTGGCAATGCAATTATATTTTACATAAAATAACACTATCCTGTAAGTAATTTTGCCTTACTTTTTGTCCTTATTTCCATTGTGTTTATATCCTAAAACAATTTACAATGCATTTTTATTGTAAAATTATTGTCAGTTAATACATATAATAGCTCTATTCTGTCAGTCATGCTTGTCTAAATTCTGAACTATAATTTCTCTTTGAGATTTTCAATATAATTATATAACAAAATAATTTACAACACACACACACACACACACATATATTGTAAATGATTTTAATAGTGAGAGAGAGTGACATAAGAATCAACGTGCATGCTTACTGTCATGTCCACATTGCCTATATCTACAAACGCTCCCATTCCCATTCCTATCAGTTATGTGCCATGCGTGATACACGTTTAGGTGATCATGTATCTTTCGACACATGACTGACGAGGCAGATTTTTTCCCCGAAGCTGGTTGACATTTCTTTCTGTGGTAGGCCAATTGCCATCCAAGAGTATAGGACCCGGTCTGTCCTGCTATTTACCCATAGCTGGTGGGTGGGGGTGTAGAAGAGGATCCATACCTTTCCCAAGGGTTATTAGCACGTAAGTGAATGTAATGATATATATATATATATATATATGTAATCTTTATGACCAGAATGCTATCATGTGTTTCTGTTTCATAGATTACAGAAAGGCATTTCATAAGGTACGAAACAAAAACTTATTAGAAGTATTAGAAAATTTTGATTTACATGATAAATATATTCGCATAATCCGTAACCACAGTTGGGAACAAAAAACCTGCATGCAGATAGGAAACGAGTTCAGTAATATAAAGATGCATTTCTCATTATGTTAATATATACAGATTAACGATGCTAAGAAAACTATAAGATATATCAGGATTTATTATTGGCGGATATAATCTTTAATGAACATTAGAAGCGCGAATGACACTTGTTTTCTCATGGCAGACAAAGGAAAAAATAAAATAACTCTTATACGAGGTAAAAAAAATATAGAAGAAAGGACTAATAACTGTAAGACAAAGAATGCATAGTTTTCAGCAAAAAAAACAAACTACAATGTGAGCTACGTATTGGGAACATCAAAATCAAGCAGGTACAGATTTGACACGCAAGGTAGTGAAATAACAGTAGGAAGTAATGGCACATAAAGCTGAAGGCGCATATAGGAACAGCAAAATGTGAAGCAGAAATCTGAAGGCACATATAGAAAAAGCGAAATGTGGCACAAAAATCCGAAGTTCGCATATAGGAATAGCAAAATGTGTCACTGAAATCCGAAGGTGTATACAGAAATAGAGAAATACGAAGGTATTTTTTATATATAGGGATAGCGAAATCTGACACAGAAATTCGAAGGCGCATATAGGAATAGCGAATGTGTCACAGAAATTCACTTTCGCACACATTCTTTTAAGAAACACAATAATCCATTACTTCTTACTAACTATAGGTTAAATAGCGGAGAAAACTGAGCTCTCTAGAAGAAAGTCAACTCTAAATTTGAAATAGCTTCTTTTTTCCATTGTTTTGTTAGTGTCCATGCAGCGATACTATCGAGTAAAAAAACAAATAGGGGTATGACTTGGAAGAAGTCTAATTTGATTTTATCCGGTAAATAGATTTCCAGACTGTTGACAGTACATTTATTGCAGCCCATGCTTTGCCAGTTTTTATTAAAATATATTAAATGAAGAAAATATTACTGAAAAAAGGTGTTGAAAAGTTATCAGCTCACAAGAACTGACGTAGAACCATGAAATGGATATTCACTTCTCCATATTCACCTTCAGTTAAACACACTTGGATTTCAAGTTTCAACTTTTTTCTATTGCTCGGACAATAAAATATGTTGTTATTACATGTACATCACTGGTTTACAAAATGTTTTTTCTATGAAGCAAGCTTACTAATTGGTGTTGTTTTTACTAATTTTGATGTGGTGAATTCACATTTCTGAAAAGTTTTGTTTGCGCGATCACCTCTAGCTTTTCTGCGTTCACATATCACATTTTTATTATACTGCAGATAAATTCAAAATATGTTGTTATTTTATCTATTACAAAGGTATATTACAGAAAAATAGCATAGATACAGATTGACGGAACTTAATTATTTGGATAATACCATACATACGCATCATAGTACAGCAGTCAGAAGTATGTTGTTTTGGACGATCTCGTATTTGCCTTCAGTATGTCGTGCGGGAGCATCCAACAGAAGTCCCCCATCATGCTGGTTTGCACTTGCCTTAGTAGTCTCTTTCCATCTTAGTCATAATATCTTGGTCGAACCTCTCCTCCTCATCACTCACTGTTCGGAGGAAAAAAGTTAAGGTGTGGATTGAGAAAGTGAATCTTGTGTGACATTCGGCATCCCATATCCTCATAAACCTGTAACAATTTCTCAATACACTCTTGGTAATCTGGTACCCGTGTGTTACCAAGAAAGCCATGGAAGACTGACTTAAATGCTTCCCATGCTCTAAGTTTAGGTAAGAAGTTCCTTAAATAACTTATCCTTCAGCACTTATCAGATGTGTGGTGCAACAAAATGCTCTCTTTGAGATTATCAGAACTTAAAACAGGGAATAGAGTGCAGAAATGTTGGAAGGCAGCACCATTTTTGTCCAGGGCCTTCACGAAATTCTTCTGTAGATTATGTTTCTTATGAAGAGGAGGAAGAAACACCATAGGATTTTTAACACAAAGCACAAACGTGCTTCTAGACCCAGTCTTTCTGCTTGTAGTGCTTGGACACAGCTCGACTGTCCCAGAGACAGAGAAAGCAACAGTACTTCGTGAAACCCACTTACATACTCATACGGGGCCCATTGACTTCGAGATTCTTACAGATACACCATGTATTTGTACTGTTTGTACTTGACAGATTCCAAAAGGAGCTCCATACTGTCATACGACTCCTTTAGACCGAGTGAGTGGGCAGTGGGAATTCTACGGTATTTTCCCATTGTGCAGGAACACAGCCTTCAGAATTCGTTTAGAAGAGTCTATGAAAAGACGAAAATCTGAGGGATTGTGTTAAGAAGAGCGCTCAAGCCAAACATTTCTGCAGTAGGACAATCTGTTTTCTATGTCGAAGAATGAGGCAAAATCCTTGTTTCGTGTCCTGAAACTGGTGATCCTTATATATGCTGTGACCAGGTTCCACTGCTTAAATCAGGATGCCAGGAGCTCTGATTGCTGCGTAGACCGGTACAAATAATAGCAAAGTCATCCAGGTCTTCCTGGGTGATCCAGTATTTGATCCTGGATAAAAGAGACATATTATTTAGAAGAAACCAACTTAGCAGAATTTTTTTTCTCTGAAGACAATTTTTCATATGATGAGGGAATAAGATCTTTATACATTGAGGCTGTAGAGACAGGAATATCATCTGAATAGGAAACAGGTTTCATAGCTGAAGGAAGGTTGGGATATTTGATTTATTTTAGAAGCATTGAAACCAGTTGTATTTGTTAGACAAAAATAGCAATAATCTACATGGCTTCGTGGCTCTCTCCAGACTATCGGGACAGCAAGGTTGAATGTTGCTTTCTTGCCATAAAACCATGCAGTTAGGCCATTGCAACAGAGTTTACAACAGATGTGGAGCCCAGGATTTGTCCTTATCAAAATAATGAAAGTAAGCAGTTTTCTGGAGAGAAGCAATTGTTCGGCGTTGCGCAACTATCGTAAAATCCCCACACACGTAATAGAATGAATTTGCCTTGTTAATGCATACTCGGTGTTTTGAAGTACCTGAAGAGATTATAAGGATATGTATTACCTCACAAAATCTGAAAAACTAAATAAACATTGATCATATATATAGTTACGTCCAAGCGTACTGGGCATTCGAAATTGAAGAGGATTTTATCTCGCCGCAATTAAACTTAGCCTATAGGACCGAGCGTTGACCGCCAAAGTCGGCCATTATGTAAATTATTTTTAAAAACAAAACTCAATTCCTAAAATTTAAACTAGAACACAATATCTTATATAGAACATATCTGGCAGCCTTGAATGCATGTGCATATATATACATTAACATACATGTATACATGTATATCTCAAAAACTAGAGGTAATTATTGAAAACGGATTTCATATCTGAAATCAGCACCCCAAAATTAGGTTAGAACAAGTATTTTATACTTATCTTAATTTCTTTGTAAACTAGTGAATTGTTTGTATATTCACTCTTATAATTTCTTCAATTCATCCACTAACATTACGACAATCTCTCCTTTCAGCAATTGATAATTCACCACATAAAATGGCGACTATGCTTCATCGTTTTCCAAACCCTTTCTGGAGTAGCATATCAACTTCAATCACTTTTCCACCACCGTGACGTAGCTTCCCTCTGTATTTTATATTAATATTTTATGGCAGTTATTCTAATGAGCTCTCCTCCCCGGTACTTCGACTACATGAATTTAAGCGTACTACTAGAATGACAGCTAGGTCTTTAGTTTTATTGTTGAAATAGCGAGATTTAACCGTAAGTTCTATTCTAATAGTTTATTTTCTTGCTCTTCTCGCCCGTGGAACTCTTTTCCTGTTTCTTACATCCCTTCCACCTACATTTGACAAAAACTTAAATGTAATATCAATCGCCTTCTTCTGTCTTACTGAAGGGTTTTCTTTTATTGTCCTTTTTCCTCACTAAAGTCTTCTCATTTTCTTTCAATTTCAGTAGCGCCTTAGTGACATTATTACCTTCCTTGAGGTGAACTGATTTAAAAAATAAAAAAAGTTACATTGTCCCGCCAAAGAGAACGCTTTTCTGCAGCTTCCATCGTCCTCTTACTTGGTACACTAAGTTAACATTATATTTTATATTAACTGTTTGACCTTTCTGATGATAGTCATGAAATTATTAACCTTATTCCAATGGCTTAGTATGTGTTTCCAGCGCTCGGGGCAAGGTCAGTTAAGCGCCCCCTGACTCATTAATACTCCTAGTTCAGCAATCAACAACGACAAGTACATGTGTATTTTTTAAAAGTACAGGTGTATTATTTTTAAAATCGATTTCACCCCAAGCAAAGCAGTAAAGCCACTGGATGTGGAAGAATTAGTAAACAGAAATATTACTAAGGAGCGAGAACAAAAGAAGTGTCTTCAGGAGGATAGTAGCGATTGACATTACATTTAAATTTTTGAAGATTAAAGTTAACTGGCAAACATGGAGCCGGGAGAGAGTTTCACAACTGTAAATTGGTGAGACTTCGTCGCCAATCAAGTACTGCGCTTAAATTCATAAAGTCTAGGTACCATAGCAAGGAGATCATCCGAACAGTTGCCATGAAAGTATTTAGAGAAAAGCATAAGGAAGCAACTTTACAGCAGTGGGAAAGTAACTGAGACGCCAGACCAGGACCAATAATATTGCTGATTCTTCTTTTGATTTTATCAAGGATCTCTAGATATATAGAAGACCATATGTGATAGCCATATTTTAAGCATGGATGAATGGTACTCTTATACATATGTAAGATAGATTCTGGAGAGAAAAAAATGTATAGCACGACACAGTGAACTAACTTTCTTAGCAAGCTGACCTAGCAGTGGATTCAATATAGTCTTTCTACTTCATGTCTGCTGAGGGAATGTTAGCTTTTTTATCTGTGCAGTTTTTACCGGAACATTATCGAGATCTACATTAAAATCTCACAATTGACAATATTACTTGGTTATTAAGTCTTTCTTAGATCATTGAAGATCTCTGATGCGTTTTTATTAAATTTTAAGAAACTTTTACAAGTCGTAGCTGAAACTGATTTTTTAACATTTATTTTTACTACTTTCTTTCTTTCTTCTTTTGTAATTTTGTGCCTAAAGCTACCCTTCTACTGTCCCTGTCTACAATACTGCCTTATTCTCAAAATCATGACCATGACCTTTCTTGATGACTTTTGCATCTTGAATTTCTTCGTTCATGAGAATCTGAGTGTCATCTTTGTATGGACTACTGTTTGATATTCATCGACAGTGACAAGTTGTACAAAAAGAAAACAAAAAAAAACCCTGGATCTCTAAAAATGCTGCAAAATCAATTTGGAGATATCTACGCGATATCATTTCTAATCGGCATTCAAACATTTTGGCACCCACTTGGCTGACAGCTTTTGCATGCACAACTGCTCATGAATTATATACAGAGCTCGCTACCTGGATATCTCTAGTGTCTCAGTAATTCTTTTCGCCAAGATTCGTCGATCGGACAAAATTAGGTTATGAATATGATCAACATTACTGGAATTGACACTGTTAAAGGTTTCCCAAACCATGCTGCATCTTGGGTCTCAAAATCTCTACTCTGGATGTTGTCAAACCATTTCTTTACAGTTGAGTATGACAAGCACTTGTCACCCAGTGTTTGCATCATGCACTCAGAGATATTCTTTGGAGTTTTCTTCTGTAAAACCAGGAACGTCACGATGGCCTAGCAAATTCAATACTTGAAAATTCCACACTTTCTGTTAATATGATTCAGTCAATGATCTGAAACAAAAACAAAAGTAAGGGCAATGATTCCGAAAATTTTCACTTTACAATATAACAGATCTCTTTCCAGCTATAATAACAAAATAACGATGAAAATTTGAGAAACTATTTTCCTAATAACTAGATGAATAGATTTTGGTCAATTCGACAAAAACTTACCTTTTCCGTTCAAATATTTCTGATATGACCAAGTGAGCCTTGAGTTAGTTCACTGTGTCGTGCTATACATTTTCTTCTCTCCAGAATCTATCTTACATATGTATAAGAGTACCATTCATCCATGCTTAAAATATGGCTATCACATATTAAAGTTAAAATGGCTGGGGAAATATTTCTGAGTAAGAAGTTTATATTGAGTCAAAATTAATAAATAAATTATATGTTAATTTTAACGGCTCCAAAACTAAACAACCCTCCATTAATCATATGAGAGACCTCTCTCTGCCTTCCATCAGCATGGCTGATGCTAAACTTTAGGAAAGTGACTCTTTGCGTCTTGTCGGGCTAACGTTCTCAGCTGATATAAAGTGGACAGACTATATTGAATCCATTGCTAGGTCAGTTGATATGAAAGTTGGTTCACTGTGTCGTGCGAGACAATTTTTCTCTCTAGAATCTATATTGCATATATCTATAAGTCTACTATTCGTCCATGCTTAAAAAATTGCTGCCACATATGGTCCGGTGCCCCTGCTATTTACCTGAGCTTCTTGATAAAATCTAAAGAAGAATCAGCAATATTATTGATCCTGGTCTGGCGGCTCGGCTTCAGTCACTTTCCCATCGCTGAAAAGTTACCACTTTTTGTCTTTGCTATAAATACTTTCATGGTAATTGATCGGATGAGCTCTTCATTATAGTACGTAGATATTTTGAATTTAAACGCAGTACTAGACTGGCGTCGAGATCTCATCAATTTCTCGCTTGTAGAACTCCCTTCCGGCTTCATGCTTTCCTGCCAACTTTAATCTGCAAAAATTTTAAATGCAATGTCGATCGCTATCTACTGTCCTCACGATTACTCTTTCCTCTTCCCTCTTTCCGCTCGTCTATATAATAAATGCGAATGTCAGTGTACCACTGTGTCACACTTTTTCAACTTTGCTCCTAGAGGCCGTAGCCTAACATATTATACCTCTTTGGAATCAGGCCGACTCCGTGAGCAAATTAAAAACATTCATGGCCAGATCCGGACCTGCAATCCTGAAATTTTGGATTCCTAAGTTTTCATGACTGCGATTGTTTTCGGCGATTTTTTGTGCGTTATTTTTTTGCGACGATTTTTTTTGTACGATAACAACTTTTATAACTTGGAAATAAATTTGGGAATAATTGGAATTAATTGCGAAATCCAGCGAAAGTCAACTATGAAATAAAAATAATTGTTTTTACGGAGGGTAAGACCTACGTATATCAAATTGTCTTTAAATTAAATGGCGATAGAAGAATTATTGTTGAACTTTTAAAAGGTAATCTTAAATATTAATGCAATACTTAAATGCCTCGATCAATTTTGAGTTCTTCTGTTGTTTATTGTTGCTTATCGCAGCTCCTTCTCCCTGCCTGTTGTGACCCAATCAAAATCCCTCCGCTAGAGCTAGCTTAAATGCCCACCCGATAGGTCAGCTCTTATGCTAGTTATTAATATTTCTGTTCCTAATTCTTCAATACTCTGTAACCCCTTTTGTCCTAGTGGCTTTACTCTCTTGCATGGGGTGATACCGATTTTAAAAAAAACGTAGAAGCTAGAGATAGAGGTACTCCACCACTAAACTCAGTTTCCTACTAATAAGCTGAAACTACTTCATTTCCTACAAACTAAAACACCCCACTTAAGCATTTACCCCAGCGTCTCTTCCACTTTTCAAAATCTTTCTGCCAAATGTTCTTCTAAGATCGCCATCAATTGCATTATCACATTCTCTTTTAATCTCGTCCATGGCTTTGAAATTTCCCTTTCTACAGCGATTTTAGCTTTGGAAAAATCTAGAAGTCGCAGAAAGCCAAATACGGACTGTTATGGAGGCGAGAGTGCAGGGGGAAAATGCCAAAGACTCAAAACGTAAAGAATGAACATGTGCATTGTCGTAATGTAAACTACGGCCACACATTACACAAATTCGCTTTTTGATTGATTCTCGCGTCGCATCAAGACAATAGGTTCTCAGGATATTCAAAATGGTTGGCTACGTTCGGAATCGATCTTTTATGTAACCTTTAAAGTTAGCGAGCCATGTTCAAGTTCCGTCGTAGTCTGTTCATTTTCGTACAAATGCTTTTGGGAAAGACACAAAAATCCATTTCTTCTCCCCACCGGCTGTCGTTAAATAGCAGGGCAAACTGAGCTCTCGAGACTTGGTTGGTGAAAAGTCTACAAGAAAGTCAACTCTAAATTGAAAATCGCGGAGGACGCTAGGGAAAACAACTCCACAATCTTTCCTAAAACTGCATGGTAATTCATAAATAATAAAGAAAATGGTATATGTGGAGAGCCAGAATAGTCTACGTATTGATGGAATATGACACTAAAATAGGTTAAATACCTAGCGCGATTTTTTAAAACATTTACTTTCTATCGGCAATATTTTTTTATTGAAATATCACTTATATCATGATAAGTTACCTTAAATATAACTTTTATTCATCATCATCATCGGCGCGTGCCGATTGCAGTGATCATCATGATTACTTTCTCTCCAGTTTTCACGGTTATCCATCCTGGTAGATCTTCAGGTTGGCAGCACCGACGCTTACTACTCCCGAACCCTACGACCGGGGAAGAAGCCTGATTGTGTGCCCCGGGCAGTGGTTTGTGACTCTCGCTGTCATATTAACATTAGCTTTTTTCTACTTACATTTATATACGTTACAAACTAAGCACACCTATTATTACAGAATGAAAAATTTCGTGGATTTTGACGTCATTCTGGGTTCTTTTATATTTTTCGACCAAATCCGTGTTTTATTAAAATTAATTTTTTTTTTTTACCAAATCCGTGTTTTTTGAGACTTAGCATATCTAAATCACAAAAAAACACAATATAAAATTCACTATTTTTATCCATAATGTTGGATGTATTAAAAGTTAAATTATTCAATTTTTTAACAAGAAGAATCTCAAGTTGATGTTAAAAATTACGGCAAAACACTTGATTTCTTTAAGATAGGGTTTTTCTTATCTGTTATGACATATCTCTATTACTTTGTATTTTTAGAGATACATTGTATTTATTTTCAATTTTTCTAGTTAAATTGTTCACCTATATTGCATATGATCCATTATTGCACATAATTAGGTTACAATAAATTTTTCATTTTATATGAATATTACCTTGTGAAAATTGAGATGTAAGTAGAGTGTATCAGATTCGTGATGGGGGAGTGTGAGACTTGCATCGGCCCTGCGGTTTGATATCCTGTGTATTCACATATAGACAATTTTGAGGTCTTTTTTTTAATTTGTCAATATCCAATATAAACTGATTATTATTATAAAAATTAAAATCGTTTATTAATTATAGATTTATTAAAAAGTCTAATATTAATAATTAATAAAATATCAAAATTAAAATAAATTCTGTTTAGGTTTATTTTAAAAAATCCGTTATTAATTATATGTTTATAAAATAAAAAAAATCCAATATTTATTACACATACACGTTTATAAAAATCCGGTTTCTTCCTGTAGCCACTGCTTTTTTTTTTTTCTTCTTTTTTTTCTTCTTCTTCTTCTTCTTCTTATTCTTATTCTTCTTCTTCTTCTTCTTCTTCTTCTTCTTCTTATTATTATTATTATTATTATTATTACAACAAAAACAACATCATCATCATCCACAAACAAACAAAAAACGAAAGGTACTGTCGAGTTATCTCCTCCTAATTTTCGAAACTACTCCTAAGGGACGCTCTCAGGACTATAAAAACTCTGCATTAATTTTTTATCGTTCTCTTCTGATCTTATCTGCCAGCATGTAAGTTCTTGTGGAGAACACCTTCACTTCTGGGAAACGCATTAACGATATATATATACACACTTTGAACCAAAAAGGTTTTCACATTCATTTGTTACATACATTATTGTGTATGCCGCCTGTATACCTTTGTTTGTACATAGACACTAGTTCTTGTCGTTTCTTTACGTGGAGTCACATCCCGAGTCTACCATGTTTGTTGTGGCTATTTCAGATGACACATATGTTTATCTCTCAACGCATACACTGGCTCGTAACAGGACTAATTAGGACACCATAGAGAAATTGTGGCATAATGTGTCTGTGAGAATTTTTGGTGAAAGCAAAAATATTCGAAATAGATCCATGTTTGTAACTAGCAAAGTTAAACGACGAATAAGACATCGTAGGTCAGTCTTTCCTTTTTAACCTCTTTTTAGGCCTCGTGTCGAATTTTCTGTAAAAATACGGAATTAACCTGTTAACGCCCAGTTCTGAAAATGGGACGGTGAGCATTAGCAATTGTAGTATTTTTTACAGGATTTTATTTTAACAAAGTACAATCAATTTTCCCTGTGGACATTAAAAAAAACCCTGAAAAGTGCTTTCATTTGTAACAGAAAAAAACCCAAAAACATTTGTCTCCACTATGGCCCTGATATTACCCATGGGTTTCAGAAATAACTAGTTTTTTACATTTTGGTATTGACACAAACTATAATTTGGCATAAAGGGATGTATTGTCATTCACAACTTAAGTTCTTTGATGATCAGAAAGAGACAATTAAAATTTATGGGACAAATAAGTAAGTTTGGAGAATTTGATACTCAAGATAGACTCGGTGGGGGAAACAGCAAGTTAACTACCTAACAAGTTTGTTTAAAAATAAATGGTAGAACAGAGAGTGGGTTGGATAGGAAGCTGTGGAGAGCCTTAATCACCTACATTGTGAAGTGATACGACATAAAACTAAAATAAGCAAATTTATTCATAATGAAGTTTAAAAACTAACACCATTAATGATAATTTGATCATCAGTTGCTTCCCTTGAATTTTGGCCTTGTGCCAGACTTTGTTTTGTCATAAATCCTGCTTGAGTCTCAAAGATCTTATTCACTGAAGCAACTTCTCCTGCCAAATCTTTGATTCTCTCAAAACTGCCAAGAGTATTTTTAACTTCAGTAATCCTTGATCACATGACATTGGCAAATATCCAAGTCGGGGCACTTTCTGTTTTATAGTGAAATCAGCGGACTTGTATATTTGTTTAATACTGCTTAATTAACATATTTAAATTTGATTAATACAAAAATTGGGTGTTTTTCATTTGTATCTACCAAAGGTTAATGTCCATGTACGGAATCTTAAAAAGTAAAATTAAATGGCATTTTCTCTTTCTCATTAGACTTCTGATTTATTCTTGTATCTACTCTCTCATGAATAAATAAACGGCGGGTGGGTATGCTTATTAAATTTTTCAAAATTAAATGATCCTCTCGAATTTTTATTTGAACCCCTCTCTCGTTTATTAAAATTCCATGACAGCAAACAATGCATGCGAAAAATGAATGTTTATTGATTTTTGAATAGTATTTTGTTTTATTTGAATTCCCACTTCATTTGTTAAAATTGGACAAATTGAACACTCCACTTCTTATTTGATAGCTCCCATTTTTCCGAGAGGCAAGAGTACGTACGCGGGTTTAGTCAGAGGTTATACAACTTTTTATTTCATTACTGGTACCCTAAAATTTATTTAATCATGCTGTTGATTACACAGACTTTTCTTTTTATGTCTATGTCCTTTCATGGCGTAAGCAATCATGGCTCTCCACCTCCCTCTATCCCTTGCAGCTCTCAACAAGTTCCTTCCCTCTACTTCCTCCCCCAGACCACGTTCTGTCATCCACTTGCTTAAGTCTGCCAGGTATGTCACGCGTTGTTTTCCCTTGTCTCTCTTTCCTTCTATTCGACCCGTGAGTATCAGATTCTCCAGGCTCTCCTTCCTCATTGTGTCCCAGAAACTTCAGCTACTTCTTCCTGATGTGTGACAGAGAAGAGAGTCGGGGATACACACACACACACACACACACACACACACACACACACACATGTATATTTTTTTATTGAAATTGGAGTGGATCTGAGTAGCAACATTAGATCAGAGCATTTTTGTTTACTGATGGGAAATCTGATCTAGGGCAAAAGTTGTACTCAATGGAATTTGGGTCATTAGGAGACAATGAAAATGGTCGAAATAATTTTTATCGGTTAAAATTATAAATAGAACTTAGTAAGCTATGAGGAATTTTGGAATTCACATGATTTTGGTTGAAAGTAGCCAGAACCCGTGATAATCACGTGCGAAGTAGTAGGGCCAAGGGTCGATTATGATCAGCCATGTTTATCTATATAAATGCGTAGTTATGCTGGAAAAAGTACTAATTTTTTACTCATCTGTCTTCGAGCACAGTTGAGCTGGGTGGAGAGACGTCGGAGATTGAAAGTGAGCAGAGTTGAATTGAAGGTTCGAAGAAGTACGAAAGTGACGTCAGAGATTGGAAAAAAACGCCCGCTAACATGTGCTGTTGATATAAGAACGAAGAAGCGAATTGCTCCTCCAACATCTAAGACTACCACTGCTACTATTATTACTACCACTGGGAACGGAAACGTCGAACAAGCCACCCGTCTCCTTTAACGAAATTACACGAAGTATTTTCTTTTGTTTTTTTGATCATCGTTCATATACGAGAGACAGTGGAGAGTCGAGTTGGAGACTCGAGGGGGAGAGGAAGTGACGTCAGAGATTGGAACAAAGCGTCCGCTAACATGTACTGTTGATATAAGTACTGCTACCACGAAGATTACTACTACTGTTACTACTGCCGAGGCGGAACGCAACTATAAACTTTAAGCTGCGCACAGAAACATTTATCTCTCCATCGCAAGAGTCGTATATCGTTCTGAGACGATTTAACAACAAGTTAATCACAACCCACTCTCTCTGTCTAGAATCCAGTGTATGAGTTTTTACGTCAATTATTTTCTTTTCTATAACCCGTTTCTTTTCTATACTATTCTTTTCTGCTATATAAAACACATTAACAATTCAATCATTGAATAGTTGTTTGTCCGGCTTTCTACACACACACACACACACACACACACACACACACACACACATATATATATATATATATATATATATATATATATATATATATATATATTTGGTGCATTCTAAATTTCTTAGCACAGACTCTCATCTTTAGTCGACCGTGAATGGATGAACATCACTTCTGCTTTCTGGATCTAACCAAACACAACGTGGGCAGGAAGCAGGATTAAACCAGTGGACCGGTCGAATGATCTACGGATGCTCAAGGGACCTACGGTCACTCCCTTAAGTTCGGTTAAAATCGAGTAGACACCTCAACCCAGAGAGTAAGACGTCGGAGGTTAAGGGGCTGGGGCGAAAGTGTTAGAGATGTTAAGTATAAGCCTCCTCCTTTTTTGTAGCCTCTCTAAGATCTCATCGTTGCTATTTAACGCTTTATTAAATAAATTCTCTACGCTAAATTCACTAATTTACTGTATGTTCAATGTCATTAGTTGTTGGAATTCTTAATTTTTTGAACGAGTTATCAATAAATAAATAAAAATTAAGAGTGGACAATGGTGGATTGACTAAAGTGTCAGCTTGCCCGATGGCAAGTGGGCTTCTGAAGTGAGCCCTTTACATAAAATAAAAATACAACAAAGAAACAGACACAGGCGACAGTTTTAGTAATAAAATGGAATAAAAACTTGATAATGTCGTTTGCTCACTATCAGTTATCCAAGTCCAAAGTTAGAGGACATTTTCAAAGGTAAAGATCATTAAGGCAAGGTTCAGAAATTCGCTGTCTGAGGGGATTTTGGAATCATAGATACAGAATCAATTATTGGCAGATTCAAACAATTATCTAGTGAACACAAACTATTGCTCTTAATATAGTGGACTGCATGCAATGCTCTATGTTGTGCTTTTGAACAGTCTGTTAACGTGTAAATTTAGTGTTATGCTTAAAATTACAATAAATAAATCAATTACAACATTCAGTATTTTATTTAATTTACATTTGGTATCTACTGCCAATGATATGTACAGTACATGCACAGTGTAATTACTAAGAAATGCGCATTTTTTCCACAAAGATTTTATTATAATTAATTTTCCATAAATTAAATGATCGCATTGTGGCTGTGGGTGAGCACCCTTTGTCTCCTGGCAATTACTTTTTTTTTAGAGACTTTTAGTCCACCATTTTTAAATAGTTTAAAATCGTGGGGTCTAGATAAAACCCCACTACAACAATACCAGGTCCGTACTTGCAGAATGGGGATTTAGAAGGACAAGGCCTCCTTCCCCAATAATATTTTTAAAAAGTATTAATATTAACTATGGCGGTCTAGATAAAGCCCCACGACAATAATACCAGGACCGTACATTCTGGAGTGGGCTACCCCTACCCCATGCGTTTAAGTATTTAACTAAAAAAGTCATGGGTTCCAGTTCAGATAAAACCCCA
Organism: Acanthosepion esculentum; assembly: GCA_964036315.1. Lineage (NCBI taxonomy): Eukaryota > Metazoa > Mollusca > Cephalopoda > Sepiida > Sepiidae > Acanthosepion > Acanthosepion esculentum. Next base: position 89,015,798 of record OZ038479.1, read on the forward strand.
CTGCAAAAATATTAACGCCATACTTTCTGTATGGGGGGGGGGCAGTTAGGGGGCTATCCCCAATATTTTTAAATCAATTTATTTAACTACTATACCACTCTATTATTTTCAAGCAAGTAAAATCGATTTTAAGTTAAAGTTAAGTAAAAGTTCTTGTACCTTCTTTTCAGATTATTATTTTAATTAAAAAAGTAGTAAATAAATTAAGTTTTAGAATAGTTATTTCTTTTTAAAGAAGCAAAAAACTATAATAATAGTAATAGTCTCTCATTTCTATTTTAAAAAATATGGGGTAGCGGGGGGGGGGCAGTTAGGCTCCAAATCCCCACTCCTGAAATCAATTTTCAATCGACTTTTATTTTATAGTTAACAAATTTTACTACCTTGTCAAAATTACCGAATCTTCCGGTCATCGAGAGCAGATGTGATTTTTTTTGGGGGGGGGGGGGTAAGTGAAAAGTTACTAATACGCAAATAAAATCTATAGATAATCATGAACTATGGGAAATGTTCTAAAAAGCTTTCACCGCGAAACCGACATCCTATTTTAAAAACGTAAGAAGAAATATATATTTTTTCTTAGTGAGTAAACCAAGTGTAAAAATGAAATGAATTTGACAAGAACGTTTCAGTTGTCAATGAATTCAACTTAAAAATTAATTTCTCCTTCTTCAATGTCTGACAGCTTAGGCTTTGATAACTTTGAAAACATTTAAAAATTGTTTGATTTTTTTTTTTTTTTTTTGTATTTCCAAATTCTTTAAAAAAAAATCTGCTCCTTTCAGGGCGTAGGTGATCACAATGACTTCTTTATTAATCTGTGAATCGCAATGATTTCTTGAGAAACATAGTGGATGGAGTGATTTCAGTTGCCTTCTCCACGGTTTGAATTCAGAGTTTTCCTTTTCTTATACTGGTTGCCATCCAAGACAGTGGTTCCAGAGAGTATTGCTTTTGTGTTCACTTCAGTTGGTGCTCTTCTATTATAGCCTTGTGCTAGACCTAGCTGTGCATAGTAAATACGTACTTTCAATTTCTTTTTAAGCAAATTAACAGGGGTAACAGAGATTATTGCTGTTATATTCCCTTCACTCTTTTATTATGGTCTTGTGTCAGACTAAGCTAAACTTTAAATATGGACTTTCCAACTTCTTTTTAAGCCATTGAACAGAGACCATTTCTGATGTGTTCACTTTTCAGTGGATGCTTTTCTGGTATGTCCGTGTGCTAGACCAATCTAAGCTTAATGAATATGTGTTTCATTTTCTTTAAACAGTGGTTCACAGAAAGCATTGCTTTTGTAATTCACTTCTCAGTAGGTGCTTTTCTATTATGGCCTTGTGTCAGAACTAGCTAAACCTAGTAAATATGTTCTTTCAATTTCTTTTTAAAACATTTAATAATAGTTAACAGATTATTACTGTTACATTCCCTTCTCGGTAGTCGCTCTTCTTTTATGGCCTTGTGCCAGACTAAACTAAGCTTAGTAAAAATGTACTGTCAACTTCTTATTAAACCGTTGAACACTAATTAACAGAAACCATTTTTAATGTGTTCACTTTCCAGGGATACTCTTCTGGTATGTCCTTGTGCCAGACCAAACTGTTTTTAATACCTGTAGTTAAAATGTGAACATATTTTCTTGCACAGCTTTTCTATATTAGGCACTAAATTTGTATACTAGTGATTTAGTTACATTGTATTTAAAAATCAGATATTTTCCTGTGTTAGTAGGCCACTCCGCCCAGTTTCCTTGATTTGTTTATTTGATTATTGACTAAGCAATAAAATCTTTTCCCTATTTTGATTGCCATTTGGATTAGAATAACAAATGTGAAACTACTAATCAAGCAAAAAGACTAACTACAAATGAGTCACCTTAATAAAAATAACCCAGGTTAAAATATCACTTTATGAAGAAAGTATATCTCAAGAGTTTTCTCAGCTAGGATTAGCAAAAAAAAAAGTGTCCTCTCTTTCATAGAAAATAATTTCTTCCAGCTCTCTCTCTTTTCTAACATTAGCATTATGTTGTGAATTCAAATTAAAGGTTTAAAATTTAGCATTTCTTCTCTGATTATTTAACATAAAAATGCATGGCAGAGGATTTATATTTAAAATACATTGAAGCTGATTTACTATGAAAATGAATTGCAAAATATTTACAATGAAAATACATTATAGTTGATTTTACTATGAAAATGTACTTCAAATGACCTATTTCAGAAATTCATTGCAGATGATATTCATTGAAAATGTATTGCAATTGATTTACTATGAAAATTCTTTGTTTTTTTTTTAATCATATCACCCCATGCAAGACACTAAGTAAAGCCACTAGGACAAGGGTTTAGAGAGTATGAAAGTAATAGGGAAAAAGTGAAACATTATTAAGGAGCGAGAACAATAGAAGAGTAATCAAGAAGACAGTAGATAATGACTGACATTACATTTAAATTTTACTATGAAAATTGTAGGTATTTTATTATGAAGATATATTACAAATGATTAAACTTGAAACTGCATGACAGTTTACTGTGAATATGTATTGCAAATGATTTAGTATGAAATGCATAGCAAATTATCTACTATAAAAATATATTATACCTGATTTAATATGAAAATGCATTTCAGATAATTTTCTAGTGAAAGTCATTGCAGACGTTTTACTATCAAATTTACTGAAGATGATTTATTATAAAAAATAGTAAGAAAATAAACCACAATATCTACTTGGTTAATGAAGTATTGAGTATTTATATATTTTTCATATTTTCTCTAATCAGGATTTCCTAATGCAAAACAAACATTTCAAAATATCCAGTTTTTTACTTGATATTTGATCTACTTTGAAGTATTTATTTGTTGTTTGTCTTTTTTAGAATAATATAGGCACCAAAATTGTCAGTAAATGCTTTAGTGTAATTGTATTCTATTGCTTCTCTATCATGGTCAAAAATTGTCCAGAATTATAAAAGCAAAAGTAAAGCTTCATAAGTGTAAGGTCATTTATGAAACACATTGTTCTCACATAATGTGGCCTAATGTTGATCTGCAGAGAATATAACCAATGATAAGAAACAAAGTAATAAATATTAAATTAAATTAAAAAAACAGCCAATCAATAAACTGCTTGATTGTAGGCTAGTCTAGCAGACCATGACTACTGTGTAATGAGATCAATCCTCTCTGTGACCAACATTAAGCTAAGCAATTGCAATGAACAGGTGTTCTCTCAAGGAGGCCTCTTGCCTTGAATGCCTATTGAGACAAGTTCACCCCAGATATAAAGTGGAATTCGCATATACAATCCATCACTAAAGATTCTGTAAAAATGGTTGGTTCCCTCTTCCATGCCAGTAAGTACCTGTCTCCTCCTGTTATGTTCAATGGGGCATTTCAATTTTAAAAACATGGTATTGCACTCAATTTGAAAGTTAGGGTTTGATAAATAATGGCACAAAACATTTTTTTTCCAAGTCATTACCGTTTTTTGAGGAAACCAGTTTGAAGATTAAGTTTAGGTTCAAAATTGTAGCATTGCAATTTAATTCTAGTGATCAGTGAAAGGCTTATAGCACAGCCTTATAAAATTTATAATTTTCTGAAGCTTTACAAATTTTATATGTACAAGATGAATGGCATAAGTACATTATTACTAAATCATTGTGTCATCAAATAAGACCTTCATTTACTTCAAAGAGAAATTTTGAACAATTTAGCTATATTATGATGTAATATTATACAGTACAATAGTTTTAGTGCCATTTTCAATAAACAATGCAGATTTAAAACATTTTGTCTTATAATTTATACCCAGCAGTATTAGAGTGTTATATACACTTTTATCTATTTTTTGTTATTTTTTTGCTTCAGAAAAAATCAACTTGGGGACTCTTCTGTACAGATAAAGCCCCAACAACCAAGTGATTAAGACACTAGAATCTGTTTACTAATAATTGTTGACTAATAGCAATTTTATGTCTTATTTTGGTTTTCTTTTTTATTCTTCAGATGCAACGAGAATTTTGGTCAACATCTTTGCTCTGGATGGATTTTACAATTGCTTCTTGTGACATCATCAACAAAGAGCATGCTGCTACAGGTGTGTCTACTGCTACTGTGTGTGCTGTCCAGTTGTGTTGTGTGTGAAGACCTTACCTATGATGTGGAGGAAGGCAAAGGGCCTGGCACTTTGGTGGGCAACGTGGCAGCCGATTCACATTTTCTAGACAGTGTTTCACGCCAAGATCGCAACCTGATCACATTCAGCCAACTTGATTCAGGACAGGCTAGTGGCACCGAATTGTTTAGTGTTGACAAAAAGACAGGAAAACTTTATACTATTCACACCCTTGACACAGAATCAATGTGCAAACACAACACAGAATGCTTCCGAATGGTAGAAATCGCTGTGAAGAAGGCAACATCCTTTATGAAAATTATTGAAGTCAAAGTGAGACTTAAAGATGTTAATGACCATCAACCTGAATTTCCCGTAAAGCAGGTGAATATTGAATTTTCAGAGGATGATAGAAAAGAGGCAAGAAGATTGATACCAAATGCCATTGATAAAGATATTGGAGAACAGAATTCACAGATTACTTACATGTTGAAAAAGAAAAGGCATGAACCATTTACGCTGTCAGTTTCCAAAAGTGTAGATGGAACTTCACAGCTTTTTATAAACTTAGAAAATGATCTAGACAGGGAACTTAAAGATTTTTATGATGTCCAAGTTATTGCTAAGGATGGAGGCTCACCACCAAAGCAAAGCACATTGGATGTTCACATTGATATCATGGATGTTAATGACAATTTACCAATATTTTCTCAAAAGGTCTATAATGTTTCTATAAAGAACGAACCAAGTGAAACATCTGCAATACTCATTCTGTCAGCCAGGGATTTAGATTCTGGGGAATTTGGCAGAATAACTTATCACTTCAGTTCAAAGACTTCTGATGTAGCCAAGGCCCACTTTAAGTTAAACAAAGTAACTGGGGAGATATTTCTGAGCAAGAGGTTTACATTAGGGCAAGAGTTAACAAATAAATTATATGTGGAAGCAACAGATGGAGGTACTCCTCCACTAAGCTCCATAGCTTTGGTTTTAGTGAATGTGATCAACCAGCAGAACAATGCCCCAACAATAGACGTAAATTTTGTCTCAGCATCAACAGGAAACACAGTAACCATTCCAGAGGATATTGAAGTTGGCAGTTTTATTGCCTATGTAAGAGTCACTGACCATGATGCTGGACAGAATGGAGAGGTTAACTGTATACTACATCATGATATATTTCAACTTCAAAGTTTGGGCACAAAGAAATACAAAGTAATTGTCAAAAAGCCATTAGACAGGGAGGCAGAAGAACACCATAGTCTTACCATTGTCTGCCAGGACAATGGAACACCACCCCTTCATAGTGAGACCAAGTTTCTAATCCAGGTAATGGATGTCAATGACATGCAACCACAAATATCAAAAAAAACCTTCAAGTTTTGGATTCAAGAAAACCAGAATGCACGATATTCTGTGGGTTTTATAAATGCTACCGATCCTGATTTGGGACCAGGGGGTAAATTGTCCTACTCTCTACTTTCCAATGATAAACACTTTCTTCCTTTCCAGATAACAGACTATGGACTAATATCAACTGTTATGTCTCTGGATCATGAGTTTCAGGATGTTTATAGATTTCAAGTTCTGATTAAAGACAATGGTAAGCCGCCACTGAACAATACAGTTAATGTCATTGTTGAGGTAAAGGATGAAAATGATAATGCTCCTTATTTCACTTTTCCCAGTATTAATCCCTATACTTTGGACGTGTTATACTATCCCCATTACACAAAGAACATTACAGTTTTGAAAGCCTCTGACCGAGACAGCCAAGAAAATGCTTTTCTGAAGTATGAAATAACTGCTGGCAATGATAAGCAATTGTTTACCATTAACCATTATACTGGTTTATTAACATTTACCCGGGTGCTCACCCAACAAGACGCTGGTTCCTATGAGCTGGAGTTTGTGGTCAAGGACAGCGGCACTCCGGTTCTGTCAGCAACAACTACACTGATTTTGACACTCACTGTGAGCAACAAGACGTTTGAAATGCTAAATGCTGTGCACGTGCAGACTGATGAAGCCTATGAGAAGATACAACTAGATTTTCTGATTGTTATTGTTTCAGTGGCTGTATCAGTATCCGTTGTTATCACAGCAATCATTTCAATATGTTATCTGAAATTCTCAAACCGCAAAAACATATCACATCGCAATCGAATGCATTCTTCGACCAAGTGTGAGCAGAGACAGTTAATGTATCCTTCTTACCTGGCTACCTCTTGTACTGATCTTCCATCCACACGTATAAAGGATCCAGATATGTCCAAGAACACTCAATTAACAACATCCAGGAGAGAGTGTCATCTTGGTGCTTCAGTAAAGGATCAGCAGGCCAGCCCAGATGTCATGTATCAGGTAAGAAAGCAATCAAGATTCATTTATCTCTTCTTTACTAGTTTAGTGAGAAAGAGGTGACTGCTTTTTCTTTTTTGTCTGTCTATCTCAAGATAACAAGTTTATTGAGAAAGAGCTGATTTCTTCTCTTTCTTCTTTCTATCTATCTCAAGATAATTAAGAGATAAATACTTAATTGATTTAAGTCTCTGTTAGTCCTGTGGGGCATTGTTACTGCATTAGTACCATAAGGTTTTCAAAAACTACATTTAAAATTTTATAGATATATCATTTACTTTGGAATTGTCTTGAGTATTCTTTCTAGTTTTTATAAAATAAATAAAAATGAAAAAACAAAAAAATGAATTAAAAAACGAATATTAAAAAATTCATCTATAAATTTCAAAAATTCAAAAAAAGAAATCATTCTATTTTCATTATGATCTTTAAAACAATTTCTGATCAATCTGATGCCTCCTCAACTGTTTTATTTTTCACATTCCTAGCAATGAACAAGAAAGTTACTCTGATTTTGCATACTATATATACCGCAGTTATTACAGTTTTTACTTTAAAGTCATGTGGTTGTAATTTGTACAAATATTGTGACTAAAGCTAGAAACACCTTGTAGGTATTTGACAGAAATATTCCAAAAGCTACTTGACTAATCATGAAAATTTGATTTACCACTTGTTAAATATTAAGGAAAAACATTTTCTGGGGTCTTCAAACACACCATGGTACTAACAGAGAGGGTCAAGCAGGTTTTATTGAACAATTGTTGTTTTTTTTATGAATTTTCTTTTGTTTTAACCCAAGATAAATGTTTGATTCCAATTTGTGTAAAAATTACATCTATGTTTGAGAACTTTCAAGCTTTTAAGCTTATTCTCATAACCCTCTCTTAATACTGTGGAGCATTGTCACAGCATTACTATAGCAGAGGTTTCCAAACAACCCATTTAAAACATTAGAGATATATCATTCAGTTCTTAATTTTCTCATTAGAGATTATCTTGGGCATTCTTTCTGGTTTTTTATAAGATAAATAAAAATGAAAAATTAAAAGGCTAATATTTAAAAATGAATTGGTAAATTTAAAAACTTCACAAATAAGTCAAAAATAGGTTTTGTTTTATTTTCATTATGATCTTTCAAAACAATTTCTGATCAGTCTGATTTCTCCACAACTGTTTTATTTTTCACATTCCTAGCAACGAACAAGAAAGTTACTCTAATATTTGCATACTTTTCTACCACAGTTATTACAGTTTTTACTTTACAGTCATGTGGCTATAATTTGTACAAATGTCTAATACTAAAACTCTAATATTGTGTGTATGTGTGTTCCGAAGTTACAGCTTAAAAAGTGCATAATACCTCAACTAATTTAGGGGCATATTGTACCATGAATGTCTGCCAAGTGCTATATCAAATTTCATTAAAATTAGACAAGGGGTTCTTGAGCTGGGGTCATTTTTCTGTTTCATGGCATTTTTAATAGATAATTCAGTATTTGTTTTCAATATACATTCTTATATCAACCTAAATATATAAGAAACATTTGCATATTCCAATTATTGAGTGTGTGAAAAATAATAAACATACATAATACATTATAAGAATATTATTAGATAAATTTAGATATGCATAACATAACATTTTCACAATTCACTACACAACATGAGAACTTTTTTTATAAGCAAATACCTTGGATGTTTGGCAAGATTCTATTTAGGTGTGCCATTGTAAAACATAATCTGAATGGCTGGAAAATTGTGTCACATGACCTGCTGGTAAATAAATAAATAGATGCACATTGATTTGCTGCTGTTACATATTTTAAAATAAATGTGTGGAAAAAACAAGTATGTATAATAAAACTATAATTATTATTAACTTATTATTGCATGTTCTAAGTAATATTGTATAATGTGAGTAATAATAATTATTACAATAACTTGTATTGCAATACAAATTAAAATCTGTATAATTAATACTAAAATTGATAACATTGTTACTGCATCATTTTGTAACTACTGTTTGTTTTGTAACTCATTTTAAAATCAACCCAATGGGTTTATGGGTGGTCTAGTTATGACTAAAACAAGAAACTCCTTGTAATTAATTGACAGAAGTATTGAGAAATCTATTTGACTAATCATGAAAATTTAACTTGCCACTTATTAAATATAATTTTTTTTTTGTTGTGTGTTCAAACACTCTGTGGTACTAACAGAGTTAAACAGAAAGTTTGCAGTGTAATGTTTTAAAAAATCTTATCTTTCATCCAAAGTTATCTATCACTGACAATATTGAAATGACAACCAAGATCCCTAATCATGAAATACATTTTAGGCTAATTTTGTGTGCTGTAAATATAATAGCAGATTATTAAACATTGAACAGAAAATAACAAAAAGATGTCACAGACAAAAAAGGAAGCCTGTTGATTTAGGTTAGTTATCTCTACAATATTGTCCACAGTATTTTTCAACTTCTTATGACCAAAGTTTAGTATTTTTGTAAAAACATGAGGGAGACATATTCCTTTCAATCATATTACCTTTTTTAATTTTGAATATATAGATAACTTACACTAATGATTTTAATCTTGAATATATCCAAATAAATTCTACCATTTCTATTAAGGCATATAAATATATCTAAATTACACATTTATGCTTTAATTTATTTAAGTATAAACTCTGAGTGTAATTTTTTAGCAATCTCAATTCACCTATTGTTGACATTATTAGAATTGGACCCCAAATAATCATGTATTTCCTAGACTAATTTTAAGTTATTTAGATTTCAACTAAGTAACTTGAATTTAAATAAATTCAGATAGGTTAAATTGTTAATTAAGTCTTACATTATCTAAGTGCAGTTTATTAAGCATTGAACAGAAGAGAATTGGAAGATGTCATCAAGAAAGTTGGTTGGTTTATTTTACAGTGAGTTAATCCAAAATCTGACCAGTTGACCAAACATCAGAATTTATTTTGAAATCACTTTCCGGATAAACAAAACATTTCTCCACACTATCTCTCATATATATATATATATATATATATATATATGTACACATCTCTCTCTCTCTCTCTCTCTCTCTCTATATATATATATATATATATATATATATATAACAAAGACTGTGTTTCACCAAAAAACAAAAGCCCGGATATTTCTGGAAAACAATGTTTTTTCAGGTAATCAATCTTTGTAATTATAATGGTCAATATTAGGAGAAAGAACATTAATCCTTATAAGTAAAATTAAATTATTCACTAATTAAATCTTGACCTCTTCAAGTCTAAAGTTAACCATTACCCTTTCCTACATAGCCCTAAGAACTTCACTTCTTGCTCTTTCTTACACTCATACAACACCACACAGTAAACCTCTACCTCTTGGGCCTTGTATTGGCTGAACTTTAGTAAGAAAAAAAATTTGTTCACTTCTCTGTCCCTACTTTGAAATTAGCAAACTGACACCCATTTTTCAAGAGACTTTATTCCAATATTGCCTAGAAAAGTAAATGTAATCTCCATGATAAGGATAAGTGAACATTTGACTTAATTTATTACCATATATGTGTCTCACCCATCGATTGTTCTGCTAGCACAAAGTTACAAGTTATCAAGACTGAAGATTTGGGCATACTGATCTTGTTCATCTGTTAATCATGCTAGATTATGCACTCTCTCCTAAAAACTGTAACTAAGGTTTGCTCATTGTAGTTGCCATATAAAGCACAAGTGGGCTCTGTGGGTGTAGAACAAACACAAATGTGTTTGAGCAAAGAATTGACTAGCCCTCCTCATAGACAAGTGTGGTCGGAAACAAGTAGCCAGTGATTATTATTTATATATATATATATATATATATATATATATATATATATATATATATATATATATATATCAAGGTTGTGTCATGGCCCCTGTCCTTTTTGCCTTTTTCTTCTCAGTGATGCTGAAATATGCATTTGCAGACACAGAGAGTGGTGTCAAGTTTCAGTTTCAAACAACTGGTGGTCTCTTCAATCATCAACGCTTCAAAGCCAAGACCCACCTTCGTACGCAAATTATTCGTGATTTGTTGTTTGCTGATGCTGCTGCTCTTGTAGCGACATCCTTTGAGGAGGCCCAACATCTAATAAATCTTTTCTCTGCTGCATGTATAGCATTTGGTCTTACACTTAGCATAAAGAAAAATGAAGTTTACCAACCTTGTCCTACTCCGAAGCAATTGTGTGGTGAGAAACAAAAACCACCAGTTTACAAATTTCCAGAGAGACCATTGAAAGTAGAAGACAAAGCCCTGAACTATGTAAAGTCTTTCACCTGTCTTGGTAGCAAAGTCAACTACAGTGGAACTTTAGATGATGAAACCATGCTTCGGATTGCTAAGGCTACCGGCAAACTTCGCCATCGTTTGTGGAATGAGTGGGGTATTTGACTGGATACAAAAATTTGGGTTTACAGAGCTGTTGTACTTGCCATCCTTTTGTACGGCTCAGAGTTGTGGACTCCATACAGGTACCATATACGCCAGCTGGATGTTTTCCATAAAAGCTGTCTGTGTGAAATCTGTGGAGTTAACCTTCAAGATAGGACATCTAACGTAGACCTGTTTAACAGGTGTAATATTGGAG
>OZ038479.1:89031924-89126924 GCA_964036315.1 Acanthosepion esculentum
TTGAATAAAGAAAACAAGTGACCAAATGTTACATTTAATTACAGATTCAATCAACAATGTATTTTCCCTGATTATCTATGATTCTGTAAGCTACGAAACAAATGGTAGTCTGAAGGAGCAAGCTCAGGAGAATAAGGTGGATGAGGAATTTTCTCCCAACCAAATTCTTCAATCTTTTGTGATGTGATTCTTGCTGTGTGTGGGTGTGCATTGTCCTGATGAAACATCACCCGTTTTCAATTCACTAGAGCAGGTCTTTTTTTCCTCAAAGCTTGGTTCAAATGCTCTAATTGCTGACAGTATATTTGAGCATTAATTGTTGCATTAGGTGGTAAGAATTCAAAGTGGATTATTCCTTGGCAATCCCACCAGATTGAAAGAAGAACCTTTTGCCCATAAAGTTCCCTTCTCGGCTGTGGCTGGGGTCCTTCCCCTTTGCCAAACCACTGTCTACGACACTTAACATTTCGATAAAAGATTCATTTTTCGGTGCCAGTCACAAGTCTATCCAAAAAAAGTGAAACAAGTTGGCGAGAATGGAGAGAAGAGCAGATGTCAACTCGGGATTTGAGGTTGTTTTCAGACAATTCATGAAGCACTCATTTTCCAAGTTTAGGAACTTTTCCAAGTTGTTGAAGATTATGATGAACAGTTGTATGGTTTGAACTGAGAACTACTGCCAATTCCTCAACTGATAAAGCAGGATTTTCTTCAAGGGCTGCTTCAAGAAGCTTTTCATCAAACTCAACTGGACGTCCGGTTCGATCTTCATCTTCAAGGGTGAAATCTCTACCTCTGAATTTTGCAAACCAACTTCTGCAAGTTCTTTCATTCACACATTCCTCTCCATAAACTGAGTGAATGTTTCTCGCCGCTTTGGCTGCTGAGTTTCCTTTCTTGAACTCATAAAGCATTATGTGCCTCAAATGATTCTTGGGTACTTCGATGTTAGCAGGGTTTTAATCAAACAAAATTTAATTTTATTGTTCTCTGAAATAAAATTTGATCAGTTTAAATGCATCTAAACATAAAAATAATGTTCAGCTCCATTAGACATTATAAAATACACTTTAAATTTCGTTCATTTTAACAAAAAGTTAAAATTTGGACAGAACTTATGGGATGACCTAATATATATACCAGACTACATAATGCTTGATTAGGGAGGTACAACTATATTAGAAACTTTTATTGGACAGGAAGGAAATCTTTCAGAATGCAAGAAATTGGCAATGCAGCAAAAAAAGGAAATATTGCCTTTTCAATCTCAGCTACATATTACTATGAAGTTTCATGTTTTTTCCCTTCACTCCATATGAGAGAATCTATGCATATGAAATAGAAATATGAGAAACTCTTATTGCAAAAACATCATAAATAGTAACCTCTTGTCGTCTTAGACAAGAGCAGAGAATTGCTGTAAGGTGTATACAGAGAGAAAATGAAAGAATATTTCTTTTTTTTTTTGTAACATAATATTATAGGTTTAGTTTGAAGGTCAGGAAGTAAAATGTGTAGGGTGAAACAAAGGAAGGCATTTGCAATTATTTAAAAACTGAATTAGGATAGCTGTTCATGGAATGTCTCTATATGAAGTTTTACCTGGGTTGCTAAAAAAATTTTGTCAGTATTTAAATAATTCTGCACCTCTGCTGCATTTATAAATTATGAAATTTTCTTTTTGTCTGAATTTCTGGGAAGATGAGTTATCATTATTCACAGTCGGACTAATGCCCTCATTTTACCATAATATTTCAGCCATTGTGCCCTCTAGGCTTCCTCAGGTGTTTTTCGATTTAGGTAACCTTCAGAGAATTTTGAACTGAACTCTATTTAATCTGTATGAATTGGAGTTGGTACAGGCACAGAGTAAATGGAAACAGAGCTAGCAATAACACAGAAGCATTAAAAAAGAACAAGAGTTATTCCTGTATTGTAATTATCTAAAAGTATAATGCAAATTGTCCTTCCATGCTTACCAACTAAATATAGTGTTAATTCTGGTAATTAATTTCTTTGATTATTGCACTCACATAAACTTCATAATGGTATCCTTGATTCATTAGATCTTGAAAGTCTCTTTACTAATATTCTTCTTCTAAAAATATCTACATAGGCTAATGGAAAATGTGTATAAGCATTTTTCATTCCCACCTTCTAATATTAAGCAAACAGTTTTGTGTAAATTTCTTCTCTCTTGTAATACAGAAGTACTTTTTGATGATGGTCACAGTACCATTTATCCACAGATCAATGTCATAGCTATAAAGTTGTCACTAGGTTCTACTTAAATAATATTAGTTCTCATTTAGAAAACAGTTACATTCCATCATCACCAATCTAGTCATGATGAATGGATCTTCTCTCAGGGAGGTCCCATGCTTTGAGCACCCATTGGGACTTAAACTCAACCCAGACTTCAAGTGGAGTTTGTACATACAATACCTTTCTAAAGATACTGGAAAAATGGTTGATTCTCTGTACTGCTCCAGTAAGTACCTAACTTCTCTACCTTGAGTAACTCTTGGTCCTTATACAGGGTGAACATTACTGTAAAAAAATTTTTTTTAAAAACATTTAAAATTTTCCCATACCTCCAATTTATATTGTATATATTGATGTTATATTCATATTAGCAAAAAACTTAGATGAAATAAAAATGTCATTTGGGAAATCAGGGTTTAGCATTTTATAAGAATTTTAGGGAAAACACATAATAGTTGATGGAGCTTAAATTTGGGATGTAACAATTTGACTACAGTACCTCAAAACTGTAATTGGGGGAGTTAAAGTTTCATATGTCTTTGTTCAAACAAATATAACACTGGAAGTAGTGTTCAGACAGTACATGTTATTGAAGGAAATCAAGGTGACAGAACAAGTAAATGCACAATTATCTAAGGAACACTCAGTACATCTTAAAAAAATATGAAACTATGCATTTCTTATAGGAGGGATCCCAGGAAATGATGAAATATGAGCAGATGATGAAAAGTTTTACCCTGACCCACGTTTTGAAATCTGACTCAAAAAGAGGCTTTGATGAAATTTGGTCTGAATACAAGTGAGTGCTGAAAATTACCAATCCAACTAAAAATTGATTAAATAAGAAACAAACAAAAAACAACTGTTGTTTATTCAAAACACCAGATTTTTGACTTCAGAGAATATGAGAGCAGAATAAGTATTTCCATTCATCCTGGTGTAAAATCTGTTTCCTATCTTCTCATGTGCAGGCCTTATTAGCAAGTTTGCAGATATCTTGTTTTAGTATTAATTTGTGTTTCTTTCTTAGCCCTAATGTCATAGTATATATCTGTAGTGTTTCATTTGTTGAAGAAATAAAAAAAAAAACACTTGGTACAAAAAGCTGAAATACATTCTAAGAAAAATGGTAGCTGCCAAAAAAAACAGAAATAGATCCTTAAAGAAATGATCATAAAAAGCTGGAAAAACCTTTAAAAACTGAATAATTATAAAAAAAAAAAAAAAAACTAAAATTCCCCCTGCAAAAATAAGGTGAAATACATCCTGAAAAAAATAAGTCATTCTAAAAATCTGAAATACCACCTGACAAAAATATAACTGAAATATAACAGGAAAATAAATAAATTGCTGTAAAAAGCTTAAATCCAAATTAAAAAAATAGCTGTAAAAGATAGAATACCACCTGAAAAAATAAATAGATGTTAAAAGCTGAAAGACAACCTGAATAATAAGTAGTGGTGAAAAGCTGAAATACCATCAGAAAAAAATAAATAGTTGTAAAAAGCTTAAATATAAACTGAAAAAAAAATAACTGTAAAAGTTGAAATACAACCTGAAAAAATAAATAGCCGTAAATAAAACTGAAATACAATGAGAAAAAATAAATAGCTGTAAAAAATCTGAAATGCCCCTAGGAAAAAATAAATAGCTCTAAAAAACTGAAATGCCACTAGAAAAAAATAAATAGCTCTAAAAAACTGAAATACCACTAGGAAAAAAATAAATAGCTCTAAAAAACTGAAATACCACGAGGAAAAAATAAATAGCTGTAAAAAAACTGAAATACAAACTGAAAAAATAGTTGTAAAAAGCTGAAGCGTACTCTGAAAAAGATAGGAACAGATCATATTGATTGAAGAATAGTTTCTAAGGAATGATTGCCATTCAGAACTATATAGATTCTACATCAGTTGCTGCTATAAGAATTGATGGCTTATTTAGAAGCAGATGTTCTTTATATTCAATCATCTATAAAATCTCAACTGTGATTTCTAGAATTTTTTTTTTCCCAATATTATTTTTTTTCCATTTTTTTACTAATTTTTTCTTCCATCATTTTACTTTTCACTTTTTATTACAACACTCTTTTGGTTTTCATATACAACAATGGTTGAATATGCCATTAGATTGGAAATAATAAGCTTTCAACATAATTTAAATTCATCTATAGGAACCTGCCTGTCATTGCCAATCAATTAACCTATGAAAACTAACAATCAAACATTATTAAAATTTAGTAATACAGCTACATTCAGTATTGTTTTTACACTTAGAAGTAGTTTCTGGATATCTCACCCTTACTCAGTAAATTGTTCCAGTAAAAATCATGAATGGTGGCTAGGGGGACAATATATAAAGAAACCTACACAGCTAATAAAGGAACTTTGAGATGTTCTTATATAGTTTTCAGGAGAGTCAATTACTGAGAGTAATCTATGGAATTTACTGAGAAACTGTGAGACTGAGCACAACTTAACACAATAAAGTGATGTACAATATTGATGACAAGGAACCTCAACTATTTAACATAGGTAAAGATCCCAATATATAACAGTCTAGTACAACAGTAATAATGGTGAATGTTCAGGTTATGGATAGTTTGTTGGAGGCATCATGATTATGTATGATGTGACAGTAAATTGCACTTTTTGAGATTGACAGCAAGTAAGTCAGCAGGAAAAGATTTAGTGGTAAGACCAATGTAAGCAGCCATTTTTGTTTTATGATCATTTGCACACTCTCCTCGCTGACACTTAAATTGGTATATGACATTAGTCTTTTGTCATGTAGATTTTCGTAGAATTGTTATTCATAATAATAAGGCTGGCTGTTTTAAAGTTTATATAGTAGAAAATAAATCTTAGGTTTTATATATTTATGAAATAATTTATTTCTTGTCTTGTAGTTGGAGTGCATCTGATTGCAATTGCAGAGTTTGATATTGTCATTGTTGTGATTAGAATGGATAGGTGCTGCAATAAACATAACTGTCATTTTTTGTCTGTTACATATATATATATATATAAGCATAGTTTTAATGTAACAAATTTATACTTCTAAAATCCTTCTTGATTACAAATTTAGTGGAATTTTGGTTAACGACCAGGCAATTGAACTGAAGACCTAATGATCTTCAGTTTGATGTTCCATCCTCAGAGTAATTATTCACTCAGACATGATTAATTACATAATTATTAATGAATCTGAATTGATTATAATTAGATACATGAATGCATCTTAATTAACAAAATGAATATGGGAGATAGAGAATTCTTGCAAGGATACCTAACATTGTACTGACTAAAGATACATCCTTAACTATTTTTTGAAAAAATTAACACACATGCTCACCTCTTTTTATCAGTATCACTTTGTATCTATTTCTTTATCTTTCTTTGTCTGTCTGTCTTTCTCCCCCTCACTTTCTTTATGTATATGAAGTGGAAGTTAGATGTTTACATACATTTGAACCAAAGTATTTAAACTCAGTTTTTCACAATTCTTCCTATTTAATCTGAGTAAAGAATCCCAGTTTAGTCCAGCTAGGATCTCTTGATTTTAAAAATAAACCAGTTTTTCATAATTCTTCACATTTAATCTGAGTAAAGATTCTCTGTTTTCAGTCAATTAGGATAACTTTATTTTAAAAATACCTCATTTTCTCACAATTCTTCAGATTTAAACCGAGTAAAGATTCTATTTCTTCAGTCAGTTAGGACAAATATTTTAAAAATAACTTACTTTTTCACAATTCTTCACATTTAAGCTGTCTTAGGTCAGAATCTCTTCTTTATTTTAAAAATAACTCAATTTTTCACAATTCTTCATATTTAATCTTAGTAAAAGACTTTCTGTATTAATATTGTGACTTTATTTTAAGAATGTGTAATGACAAAATAAACATCGAGAGGATGATTTATTTTTATTTTTTATTTCTTAAATCCTATTCCCAGTGGGTGACAAGTTCATGTAAACTTAATATTTGGTGGCATAGTGTTTAAATTGTTTAACTTTAGTCAGATATTTTTTGGATGGCCTTCTACGAGCATTAATCCTAGTCAAGATTCCCTGTCTGAGGTTATTTACAGTTGTCATTTTATTTTATGAAAGAGAAATTTCAGAATAAATGTAGAGATAATTATTTATTTCACACTTTATTTCTTTCATCCCATTCTCAGTGGATGAAAAATTTACAGATACTTAGTATTTGGTGGCATGGCCTTTTACATTGTTTAACTCATTTGAGGTAGCTTTTTGGGTTGGTAGGTCAAATGTGCTAAATGTCTTGGCATCTTATTTAAGATTTTCATTTTGATCAAACCACAAATAACTTGAGAGATATTTACAATAGATCACATTTATTTTTCATAACAAAATATTAAGTTTTGATAGACTGATATGTTTTTCCATGTCTTATCGACCCTTTGCAATTTATTTAAAGCCAGAAAATATTTTGAGATTGTAAGAATTCCTTCGGGAGATAATAATGGTTTATTGATACAAGTCTTACTAATTAACCCATAGCTGTGGAGAGAAGAGATGAAGTCATACTTTTCCCAAGGATATTTGCATGTAAGTGAATATAACAAATCCAGTGGAAATTGGAACTCAGCTCTTCAAAAATATTTAGCAAACTTTTCTTAACATAAAAGTCAATATTAAAAATGTGAACATCAAATAACCTATATTTTAGTACATTTGGTTACAACCATCCAAATATGACATTGAAAAATGAACTTGTTTCAAACACAAGAAATAAATACTATATATTATATAACTTGCAAAATTCATGTTTCAGAGGGTTGTTGGGACATATTTTTTAATTTAGATGTTTTTTTTTAATCATCCAAGGGATGTGTGATTAGTGCAATGTTTTTTTAATTGGTATCATCCCATGCAAGGTAGTGCAGCCACTAAAATGCAAAGGGTTACAAGGTGTGGAAGAAACAGAAACATGGGTAATGAACAGAAAGAGAAAAGAGTAATCAGGAGGACAGTAGATAGCGATTGACAATGCATTCAAATTTTTGCAGATTAAACTTGGCTGGAAAATATGGAGCCGAAAGGGAGTTCCACAAACAAGAAGTGCAAGAAAATAAATTCTTAGCATAGAACTTAAGGCTACATCTAACCAGCTTAACTGTAAACTGATGAGATCTTGATGCCAGTCTGGTACTGTGCTTAAATTCATAAATTCTTGGTACCATTTGAACAATTACCATGAAAGTATTTATAAAAAAGGCACAGAGAGGTAACCTTATGGTGGTCAGCAAGGGACTGAAGCCAAGCTGACAGATCAAGACCAATAATATTACTAATTCTTCATTGGATCTTATCAATGAGCTCCAGGTTAATAGCAGAGTCACAGGACCATATTTGGCAGCAATATTCTAAGCATAGATGAATGGTAGACTTATAGATATGTAAGAAAGATTCCCAAGAGAGAAATTATCTTACATGACACAGTGGTTAGTGACTCAAAAAGATAAATAGGTGAACCAACTTGGAATTTTAATTGAGTGTCTTATGTTTAGTTTTGCAAAAATAATGTTGGAAAAGGTACAAATTCATCTCCCCACAGCTATGGGTTAAATAGTAGGACTGATATATATTTAATATATATTTAAAAATAACTCAGTTTTTCATAATTCTTCACATTTACTCTTAGTAAAAGATTCTCTGTATTATGATCATGACTTTTATGTAATAAAGTGATCTTGTGATTAATAGTGCAGATAATGATTTATTTCAGCTTTTATTTCTTTCATCACATTATCAGTGGGTTGGTAGTTTACATTCTCTGAGTTAGCATTTGGTAGCATGAATTTTAATTTGTTCAACATGGGTCAAACATTTCAAGTTGCTATCCATAATTGTGATTTTGACAATACCTTCTGGTACAACTGTTGTGAGTCAGGTTTGTAGGCCTCCTTGCACACACATACTTTTTCAGTTTTGTCCAGATATTTTCTTTTAGATTGAGGCTTCTGGGAGGAGAGGAATGCAGACAAGGCTCTGCCAAACAGCAGAGTCTCATCTGGGGAGATAGACAAACCTGACCCCATGTATACAGAGACTACAAGCAATTTTTGACCAAGCCTACAGACTTAGAACACCCCACATTAAAAACTTGTCACATCCTACCTTGTTTGGTAAATACCTTAGATTGAGATCAAGGCTTTTTGATGGTCTAGCCAGTGCTTTAGTCATAATTACCATTATCTCTAAGTCCTTTTACCACAACTTTGGATGGAGATATGTGATCATTGTTCATTTGGAAGACCCACATCTGTTGTTGGTGAAAGTCCTCAAGTAAGGTAGTTTCTCTTATTTGTTTAGTTGAAAAATATGATCAGGAGGATGAAATTTCATATTTTCAAAATCTTTTTTTTCAATTGACTGTGTGTTATGTTATGTCTCTAATTTTATACAAAGAGCACTGGGAACCTTTTCACACACATATACATATATAATGTGTATGCATGTTATAAATAAATTGTTAAAATATATTGTTTAAAATTTGTTATATTTATATGGGAATAGTTTTGGAGATTTAGAGCATGTGAACATGGGAATTAACACTGCTTGTTGATTGTCACTTTCCTATCTCAGTATGCTCTTCTTCGTGGGTGCTGAGGCATAATTCTGACAGTCAACATGCACTATTGATTCCTGTGTCTCCTATCTATCTATCTATCTATGACTGGGCATGGGAGATTGGATCAATAAGCCCGTATCCTGGCACAATTATTAGCTGAATTTTGACCTAGAATCTTCCCTGTAAAATGTTTGATCTATAATATGAATATTTACCATTTAATTAAGTGCATTGACAAGGAAGAAGATTGTTGAAAAATAAGTATTTGTGCTGTGAATTAAATATTTTTTCTTCATTTAATCGCAGTCATTAAAACACTTACTAGAGAAATACATTTTATATATATATTTATATATATATATATATGTATATATATATATATATATATATATATATACTAGCTATTATTTCAAAACCAGTGCCAGCTATAGAGTCATGTATAAAAAAATTACATAGTGTATATATAGTGTCATAATCATTCTGAAGGTTGTACATACTCATGAACTCATTCTTTGTATTGCTTGGACAACATTTTTTTCTGATAGATTCCTTCAGATGTACAATCCCAGATAAAAGAGAGTTGTCTGACATTTTTACCATAAAATTTACCAAAGAAAGAAAGAAATTGTGGCCTCAATATATTGACTGACTTGGCTCATTTCCAACACCATGTGCCACATAGATGTATCCATTCTTAACAACCTTTTTCACACCAGTGATTTGATATTTATATCTGGGAATATTCTCCAAATTGCTCCCTACCAAGAAAAGTAAATATATTTGAAACTTGATTGTGATTACACCTCCCTTATGTCTGTAGGGACTCTACATGTACTGCAGTCATAGTAGCAGTGGATGTCTTTAAGGCAATATAATATGATGAAGACTATCTCTTATCTCCAAGACTGGCTGCCACTCAAGGTAAGAGGGCCCAGTCTACTCTGCTATTTAACCTATAACTGAAGGAAGATGGATTCATATATTTTCCAAAGGCATTCAAATATTAGCTATTATCATTGATCAATATTTTTTTCCATTAAAAAGTGAATCCTTTTTTTCTTTAAGGATTGTAAACTTGAAATAAAGCTACAAAAATGGATTGATAAAAATTTTGTTCAGAATTTTTGAAATGCTTATGTTTGGTTGGTTACTTTTGTTAATGGCATATCAAACTTCATAGGTTATTTAATGCCAAAATCTAATTATTTTGTACACAATTTTATTTTTGGGTGATAATAAAGGTTTTAGTGATACAAATCTTACTAATTAACCAATAGCTGGGAGGAGAAGATCGAGATACATAACTTACCCAAGGATATTTGCACATAAGTGAATATAATGAACACAATGGGAATTGAAACTCTGTTCTCCGATTAACAATTCCAAGTCATTATACATTATACCATCTGCAATTCTCAAGCAGTCATCCATCTATACATATATATATATATATATATATATGTATATATGTATATATGCATATATATATATGTATATATGCATATATATGTATGTATATATATATATGTATATACATATATATGTATATATGTATGTATATACATATATGTATATATATATGTATATACATATATATATATATGTATGTATATACATATGTGTATATGTATATATATGTATATATATATATATATACATATACATATATGTATATATATATACATATTTATATACATATACATATATGTATATATATATATATACATATATATACATGTGTATATATATATACATATCTGTGTGTATATATATATACATATATGTATATACATATACATATATGTGTATATACATATACATATATGTGTATATACATATACATATATGTGTATATACATATACATATATGTGTATATACATATACATATATGTGTATATACATATACATATATGTGTATATACATATACATATATGTGTATATATATACATATATGTGTATATATATATACATATGTGTATATATATATATATATATATATATATATATGTATATATATATATATGTATATATATATATATATATATATATATATATATATATATATATATATGTATATATATATATATGTATATATACATATATGTATATATATATATATATATATATATATATATGTATATATATATATATGTATATATACATATATGTATATATATATATATATATATATATATATATGTATATATATATATATGTATATATACATATATGTATATATATATATATATATATATATATATACATATATGTATATATATATACGTATATATATACATATATATACACATATATGTATATACTAGCAGTAAAGCCCGGCATTGCTTGGGGTTTTATGTAGTTAAATTGCTTTGTGGTTTGAATTATTGAACTTACGCATGTATCCGCAGTTGTTCAGGTCACTGATAGGCCAGGAATCTCACTGGTAGCAAAATCAGTGAGATCAAAGGCAGCCGGTTGCAATAGGTGGCTGCTGTGTTGCTGCTCCGTGATTACCCATAGACTGCCACCCATTTATAATCAGTCAAGATTTTTAATTCTGGCAATGTAAAATAGTGGTCGCATTTTCACTGTAAGACTCGCTTAACATATTGGCGTTGATGGTCGGCAAAGCTGTTCTACTCCAGTTTGCACATGTTCACCTACATGAAAATGCACCATAAAGCCTCATTGCTGCTGAGGTACTGCCCAGCCAAGTACTGTGAATTTTCGTAATGGAGTGGACGAAATTGCAGAACTCAATGTTTATATGAGCATTGAATATTTTTAGGAGAAGGTGACAGTAGGGGACCACCCAACTGTTGTGCACCCCAACTTGCATCGTTCGCCAGTATAAAGGATATCTGTCCCCACCGGTTTGCATCTCATCAAAAAATATCTTAGGAAACCCCTTAGAGCTCGGGGCATGCCTCGCAACCTGGACCGCATTGTCCATGGACCATGTGCAATCTCACAGCCTTGAATAGGTCCCTGTCCTCAATCAGATCCAGAATTTCGGCAGAAATGATGCTGTCAATTTGACTGGCATCAATTTTTGTAGAAAGCCCAATGAGTATGTGGGCATGGGGTAGTCCCCTTTTTTGCCACTCAACAGTGTACATGTCACATCTAACAGGCCTTAAAATCTGCCCCTTCACTATTAAGTCCATAAGTTTTCCCAGTTTTTGTCATGTCTGTGAGTATAATCCCGTCCAGGTAGGAGTACACGCGTTATCTCAACCTATTTGGGGTTGCAGGTAAATGTTATAAATAAGTCTGGCTGCCCATATTGCCTAACATATGTCATAGCGTCCTGTGTGCATTCATGCATGTAACGCCCCCCCCCTCCCAGTGTAGATAGAACACACAGCTTCCCTAGGTCACTGGGATTGACTTCATTTCGAAGGCTGTCACGTAAGTGTACGTAGGAGTCTGAGCGCAGCTGTTTCTGATGATTCCGTATAAAACAAAGCCTCTCCGATTCCATCTTAGTGGCCATGTCAACTGCAAACTTGTGTAAAAGCTCCCTGCATCTATGAAGCAGGTTCAAGACTCCATCTCTAACCATGAACCAGTATGAGTAGAAGGCCTTTCACTATAAGGCTTTGGAAGACGTAGATTGGTCACCCAGAGTATGAAGGAGAATGCTGAAGTGGTAGCCATTGTCACCATAAGGGAAAAGTAAAGGGTACTGCAATGCGTCAAATGATCGATGGGTCTCTGAAATCCTGCAAAGAGTGCCACCTCTTAAATTGAGGACAATATCGTGAATGCAGTCTTGCTCCCCATGTATAATAGCAGCCACTTTGTTGCATGCAGGAGCATTGTAGTGGCATTCGTGTTCATCATGAGGCTGTTTGTCGGTGTCAATTACAATGCTGAAGGAAGGAAAGGGAGCATTTTCCAAAGCATATTTGAAACTGCGAATGTAGCTGTTAACCTTGTGAAGCATGGCCTGAAGTAGTAGCATGACGTCTCTGCGAGGAACTCTTTCTGATGGCGGCAAAATACTAATCCAGGTTTCGGCCTGTAGGTTGTAGTCTGCAATAAAGTACAGTTAAACGAATTTAGGCGTAGAGGTCTCCTCAGGCAGCAGAGACCCAATGTGGTGGTATACCTACCAGATCTACGGAGCGGTGTCTCAGTAGCCTTAGCGGTCGCTGTTGCAGCAGCTTCCCTGGATTGACAGGTGCGTCTGCAGTCAATTGTTTCATCTGCCCTCGACCTGGCAGTGGAAGCAGAATTCCTAGCACTTCGAACAGATCTACAGAGCAGTGTCTCAGCAGCCCTAGTGCTTGCTGTTGCAGCAGTGTCCCTGGATTGACAGGCTTGTCTGCAGTCAAGTGTCTCTGTTGCCCTTGATTTCACATTGGCAGCAGCATTTCTTACATTATGAAGAAGCCTTTGATGATGAGTCTCGGAAGCCCAAGATGCAGAGGTGGTTGCTGCAGCCTGTGCATTTATTCTCGACCGTTGTGCATTCTTGGGCCTTGATCGCAATGAAGCCCTGTAGGCAGCTTTCCCAGCCAAGCAGGTGGCACGCTCCTCTTGTGACTGTGAGGCCTGTGTGAGGCCGCTGCATTGAGCAACCTGTAATAGTCGCATTGTAGTCTGTAGTATATATATATATATTATTAAAGGCAAGAGACATTTTCTGTCAATTAATTGTATTGATTGGCTTTTTCAAATTATGAATAATCCTTCTCAGACAATGGAGGAAATTCCATCAGAAATGGAACAAAGTTCATTTCAGAAGAAAGAAAATTGTTTCTACCTACCCCAATAATAACTTAAGAAAGTCAGAAGCTTGGACCATATTTCTTCCAAAACAAACTTCAGACAATTTCTGTTGGAATTTCCTTCTTGTCTGAGAAGGATTATTCATAATTTTGAAAAGTCAATAAAATTAATTGACACAAAGTCTCTGAGGACTTTCATAATATTTGATTTAAAGTACAATTAATGCCTTAATACACAACAGAATGAATATACATATACACACACACATATATATATATATATATATATATATATATATATATATAGGTGTACCTAAAGTTTTGGGCTAACTACATAAAAGGGTTATACACCTTTTTTTTATTAAGTAATTAAGATTGTTTAGCTTTTAGCAATAGTGTCTGCAGGCTTTGGGGATTGGGAAAGAAGCTGTTACCTTTCCACAGTTACTGTGTAAGAGAAGATTTGTCACTTTAAGCAACTTAAAACTAAGAAATGGCCATGCAAAACTATTATGCTAATAAAAGATCTGAGATGATAATGTCATGATAATCTGCATATTTTGAAGTAGCAATTGTTCCATCTTATTAACATGAGTATAAGGTGCCTTGGCAAGTCATTGTAGCTGAACATTAGCTTGCTTTTTACACTAAAATCATGGTTGAAATTTCTGCAGAAACAAGGATGAAAGTTGTGATTTTAAAATGAAGAATACTCAACAAGTGATAGTCAGGCTTCTGGCAATTTCCAGAAACTATGTCCACACTTCCCAAAAGACAATTGTTTTAAGTGCAAAGAAAACGGGAAGACCACAAAAGTTAGACAAGAGTGATGAAAGAAATATTGTGAGAGTTTTAGTAGACAATCCAAAATTAAGTGCTAGACAAGTGAGGAGTGAATGTAGTCTTAACAGTGAGGTTTCAGTTGATATAGTATGCAGAGGTTTATGAAAAAAAAAAACAACTTGAAAAAATGTATAGCAGTAAAAAAGCATCAATGACATTGGAAAAGAAAATTAAAGAGATCAACAAAACATCTAACAAAGAATGCTGGAAAGTTGCAAAAAGTAATTTTTAGTGATGAATTCAAAATAAAATTACATTTTAATGCAAGATGATATGTAAGAAAACCAGTGAGTGAAAGAAACAGCACTACAAAGACAGTGAAATTTGGTGGTGGACATATAATGATATGGGGTTCCATCAAAAGTAATGGTAGAAGAAAATTGGTAAAAGCTGACGGAAGCCTAAAAAGTGAAAACTATATTAGTTTACTATAGTCTAATCTGTCAGACTATGAAGATGGAGAAAATTTTCATCATCATGTGCAACAAAAAGGTTTCTTGCAGATGAAGATGTTTAACTTTTGGAAGTCTCTCCAGCACAAAGATCTGCTCTCAAATATAATCAAAACCATTATGGTGGGATATGAAGAAATAAGTTCTCTGACGAAAACCACACAGTCTCCAGGATCTTTGGAATTACTGCCAAGAAGAATGGTAAAAATTCCCAATGAGAAAAACTGGACTTTGTTTCATTCAAAGCTACATTGAACTGAGGCAATTATTCAAACCAAAGGCAGCACACGAATTACTGACCCCATGTTTTGAAGTTTTGTACTTTCTGTAATAATAAAGATCACATTTTGCATAAAAATGAAATCCTTTTTAACTTAAGAAAAGAGATGAAAGGTGATGCTTTCACTGGTGGCCCATTATTTTTGCATGGTTTTTTATCAGCATCACTATACTTAAGATGTTCTATCATCCACCTTACAGCATTAACAAAAATTCAATAACTTGTTTTCTGGTCATAAAAGATCATAAGATGTACTGAGTAAAGTATGCTGCTAATCACTCATGATTTGGGGGCAAAATTAACAAAAATATTTAATTTACTAAGGTGACCTAAAGATTTTACATGCCAGTGTGTGTGTGTGTGTGTGTGTGTGTGTGTGTGTGTGTGTGTGTGTGCATATATATATATATATATATATATATACACACACACGCACACACATGCAAACACAAGTTCAAGCCCCAGGCAGTATTGTCATTAAACCCACTTTAAACCTCAACCTTGTGGCCACCCTGATAAATACTTGTATATATATATATATATATATATATAGAGAGAGAGAGAGAGATGTATATATATATATATATAATATATATATATATATATATATATATAGGTACATTTGATTAAAAATGAATGAAAAAAATGTCACATGAAATCTAATATTCAAAAAAATTAAACTGATGACATAACAAACAACAAAAATCTCTGAAAATGGCTAGTGTTAACCAAAACTGCTTAGACATAGGAAATTTTATTTAGAAATATGAACTGAAAATGAAAAAAAAATATTAGAAATGTTGAAAGCTAAACAAAAAAATAATCAACAAGTAACTTTCTTTGGTTTTTAATCAGATGTACATAAATGAAAGAATCCTGACCAAATACATCCAGTTCCAATATATATTGGTATCTGTGCTGATGACACAACCATTTACACCTGTCTTGATAATAAGTCTGATCAATAAGGTGAAATTAGCAGGTGATCTAAAAGATGACCTACAGTTTGTTGCTAATTGAGGCAAGTAGTAGCTTGTTAATTTTAATGCCTCCAAAACAAAACTTCTCTCTATTAATCAACTGAAAGGACCCTTCTTGCCTCCCATCAGCATGGGTGATGCTAACCTCAATGAGAGTGACTTGTTGCACCTTTTTGGTCTAACATTCCCAACTGATATGAAGTGGAAAGATTATATTGAATCTATTGCTAGGTCAGCTGATAAGAAAGTTGGGTCATTGTGTCATGATGACAATTTTTCTCTCCAGAATCTATCTTGCATGTTTATAAGTTTAGCATTTGTCCATGCTTTGAATACTACTGCCACATCTGGCCTGGTGTTCCTGCTGTATATTTAAAACTTCTTGGTAAAATCCCAAGAGGAATCAGCAATACTATTGGTTCTAACCTGCTGTCTTGGTTTCATTTACTTTCCCATCACCATAATTTAGCTTCTCTGTGCCTTTTCTATAAATAATTGTTCAGATCAACTCTTTGCTATGCTACCTAGACTTTATGGATTTAAGTGCAGAACTAGATTGGCTGGAAGGTCTCATCAATTCACAAATGAATTGGCTAGATGTAGCCATAAGTTCTGTGCTAACAGTTTCTTTTCTCACACTTCTCATTTGTGGAACTTTCTTCTAGCTACATGCTTTCCAACCAACTTTGAACATTTAAATGCAATATCAGTTGCTATCTACTATCATGATTAGACTTCTATTCTTCTAACTCCCTAATGTTCCTTCTTTTTTTCTTGTTCTTTTACACTCAGTGTCTTTCACACCCTTGTGTCTTAGTGGTTTCACTGCCTTGCATGAGATAATATGATTAAATATATACATATATATATTTTTATAATATGAAATTTGTAATCCAACATATTTAATGGGTGCTTGACATACCTGTTCTTTTAAACAGTGAAATTAATATTTGCTCTCCTAGAGATTAAAAATCCTTTTAATGAAAATGTACCTCCCAAAACGAATTGAATCTGTATACCACTTGACTTTTTTTGGTTAAAATAAAGTTGGTATATATGGCTTCTTGTAGTTTAATGGTAAAATCACACCTGGCTTTACAATATTTTTTCAGCAGTAAAGAAGAATACAACTTTGATTCCAGTCAGCAGCACATTTTATTTTATAAGACTTTCAATCTCTAGGCCAGATATTAAATTAACCGTTAAAAAAAAACCCAGTGTTATCTCCTTAAAGATATCTCCTAAATATAACATTCATAGTAATAATATATATATTGTTGCTCAAAATTGATTGAAAATTATGCATTATGAACAATTGTATCCGTAAATCTAAAGGTATTTTAAAATTTCATCCTAAACAGTTAATTTTAAAAGGATTATTTTTTTATCAGTAAAAAGAAGAATGAACTTCTTTGAAAAGACAATATTTTTTTTACCATATAAAATGCAAGGCAGTAATCATCAGGTCAGACAAAAAAACAAATTAGTGAAAATTAAATAATGATATGATTTTCAAAAGTTTGATAATCTTTGAAGTTAAGTTTGATTTTTTTCTTCAAAGAGAAGAATTGGAAAATATCAAGATTAATTAATTAAATAAGCCAATTTAGATAATGTGGGTGGATTTCAAAGAGAAATCTCGTATGTCTACTAATGCTATCAATATATACACACTTTTAATTCTAGAAGTTTATGATGAATATCAAAGCAGAGGTGATTAAATTAAAGAATAAGAAATTCTTTGAAAAACAAAAGAATTATAACAATATAACATGGAAGATGAATTGAGAATATAAGAGAGGAAGTAAGAATAATTGAATAGTGGGAGTAGTAGTAGAAAGTGTAAAGAAAGAATAAACAGTGAAGGAAGAAAATAAATAAATGAAAGAAAGAAAGAAAGAAAAAATAGTAGGATAAAAATATGGATGGATGGATGGAAACATTAACAGATCAATGAAAAGAAAACTGAAACCAACAAATAGTAAAGGAGGAAGAGGCCATTTTTAGATCCTACACCATTTGCTTTGTTAAATCCTTTTGACCTGCTATTTTTATTGTATTATAAAAACACATAAAAAAAACACTAAAGAAACAACCAAAAACAGGCAATAAATTTTGTTAAAACCCAGATAAATTCCTTGTCCTTTTTTTCTGTAACAGTTTATCCTTGAAAAACTATATTCAAATTCTAAACCTAGGACAGTAGGCATCGCTAAAGAAATTATCTTCATGGACATATGCACAAATTCAGATTAGAAATATATGGGAGTGCACCCATTTACAATGTTCTATAAAACTTAAAAAATGAATCTTAACTGTAGTTTTCAATAAAATGGAATTGGCAACAAGACTTGAATCAATAAGTATTCTTTTTTGTCTTTTTTTATTTTAATCAGGAAAATATACATCACTCAGGAAAATTATTTTTCTTCAAAAATCATCTTAATCAATGTGAAATTTGAGGTCAAATTGTTTTTATTCTATTTCATATTGCAACAGTCTTTCTGAAAGCTTTGGCTGCATTTTTGTCAGAATCATAATGTGAATAATTTTTTGTCTTATTTAATAATAGAACATAAAGTATTTATTTACATTATGTATACACGGTTTTAACCGTTGTCCCCTTTGGCCTTCATCCTTGAAGATAACCTGAATCAACAATCGCCTGATGAAGGCTGGAGGGCACAAGGCTGAAACATTGTGATAACAACAACAAAGATGGGGGACAATAGTCCACATATAAGTAATGTAAATAATGATAACTCTTCATCCAAGGAATTAGGACAGACATTGTGAAGTCACTCTTGTAACTTTTTAAATGAGTAATTATCATTACTATTTACTGAGTTATTCAAACAAGTGTCCTCATCTTGGTTTTACTAAATTTTTACTTAGTCTTACAACATTTTATTAAGGTTAACATAGAATGACACCAAATACCACAGATACCCAGAAAAGATCAAATGCAATACTGAGTAGTAATTATCAACCATACTAGCTTACTAACCATTACCCAACACAGATTCTGTTAGAGGTCTGTCATTGTTGGTAACCTATTGAAAATTTCAAACAAAACTCTTTATTCAATTTAGAGGGATAAATTATTCTTATTCTGCTGTCCATGTGAGGGATATCTCCTGTCAGTTTATTTTTCTTGGTTAGTTTATCTTGTCCTGCTGAATCAAAGTATATGACTACTTGTATTATTTTTTTAATTGCCATATTCCTTTAGGACATAAGTGATCATGGATCTCTACAGATTCCTTTTTCTTTATTATATGTGAATTGCCAAAACTTATTTGGATAGATAGTGGAATTGTTTTTTATTGATTTCTCATTTTAATTATTATTTTTCATTACTCAGCAGAATAAGAACAATCTGAACCTATGGCAGATTAAATAAATAGTTCTGTTCAATATTCTCGGAAGGTTGCCATTTATGGCAGACACTTATACATTGTTCAATATTGCAACTTGGACTTGTTTAAAGTTTTTGACAACATTTATCATTTAGTTATGATAAAATTAAATATGTTTTGTTAAAAAATGAAAATTCCAAAATTTAATTTTAACCATTTTTTTCTCTGAGAAATGTTTTCTCAGAGAAGAAATGTAAAGACATTATTTTATTTAACCTTATTTGGTAATTTTGATTGGTTTTTGACATTTCAAATAGAATTTGAATTTTGACAAATTAATATTTTTTTGTAAATTATCAAGGTTAAATACAGAAAGTAATGTTATCTTTGAGCATATTTCTGTAATAAATATATGCAATTCATTTTTAAAAAGACATTATTATTAATATGATATAAACATTAATATGCAGAGTATTAATAACATTTTGGCAATCAAATGTGAGAAAGCACATACTTTTCTATGTAAAGACAATATTTTCTCTGTTCATATCAAAATACATGAAGTCATCTCTGTTTACCTCTCATGTATATGTACATACATATATATATATATATATTTGGGCTGTAACCCAACATCAATAAAATTTAATTCAGTTTAGGAACAAACATTGTAAATATTTTCCACAACTAAAAAAATAATAACTGATAAGTGAAGATGTAATACTTGAAAAAAACAAAACAAAAAATAAAGAAACATTGATATGATATTGATAAGTCAATTAGTCCATAGCCTAATAATGGAAAAATGCATTTATTTTACACTACAAATATTTATTATTCAACGTAAATGCCTTCCTTGCCAATGCACTTAATCCTACATTTCTCTATCGACTGGACGTCATACAATGAAAATTCATCTTATCCATAATAAAAAAAAAAAAAGAAAAGAAAAAGAAAAAAGCAGTAAATCCAATTTTTTTATATTCCATAAATAGTTGTAGTGATTCACCAACAAATTTTTTCCAAGATTTTTCTAATGGATTTTTCTAACTTTTCAGCCACCCATCATATATATTTCTTGGCCTGACCAAGAAAAGATTCCAAAATAAACTCTGATGAACTTTTCTGAGAACTTTTTAGTAGACCTTTATATATATATATATATATATATAAGAGAGAGAGAGAGAGAGAGAGAGAGAGAGAGAGAGAGAGAGAGAGAGAGTAGGAAATAGAGCTAGGGGAAGGAGGGAGATAGAGAGATGTGGAAGGGAGGAGAGAAAGTGCCATTTTCATATTGAATTAATTTTTTTTAATTTTAAGAAATAGTTTTTACTTTTTTATGTTTCATCAATCTTTTTAAGAATATATGCCATAGAAAATTTGAGGCTAAAACCTGGAAAATATGATAGTATGAATCAATCATGCAGCATTTTCTTTCAAATTAATACAAAAGGTTGTTATTATTTTATTTCTTGTTTTACTCCAGCTTATTATTGTTTGCTTTTTCATATTTTTCCCATCTTCATTTTGTTTGCTCTCATAAACACTGAGTCTGTCGACACAAAATGTTGCAAGAAAAAGCAACAATAATCAGATTTAGAAAATCTAGTTAATAATAATCATGAAAATACTACATTAAAAATTTTCAATTAATTATCTGAATTAATCATTGATAATAATGTAAACTTAATGCAAAAATGTTCTAAAAAGTTTTATCACTGAGGACCAGGGTTGGTGCATACCAGAAGGGGACCTGATTAGGGTTCCCGACAGTGCTTTGTGACCTTTGCTATCTTATCAACATTTACTCTTTTTTCTACATACATTTACATACATTACAAATTAAACTATGCACAGTCAGTTATGTGCCATGCATGATACAAGCTTAAGCAATCATGTATCTTTCGATACATGACTGATGAGGCAGATTTTTTCCCACAGTAGATTGCCATTTCTTTCTGCAGTAGACCAGTTGCCATCCAAGGCTATAGAACCTGGTCTGTCCTGCTATTTACCCATAGCTGGGGGGAGAGGAGAGGATTCATCTCTTTCCCAAAGGTATTAGCATGTAAGTGAATGTAATAGATTCGACTGGAATTTGAACTCAGCTCTCTGATTCCTCATTCCAAGCCACTATCCATTACTCCACTGTACCTCCTGAACTAAGCACAACTTAATTTTTTTTTTCTTCCTTTAATTTTTTAAAATTAAACACAACTTTATATTAAAGGAAGAAAAATTTTTGCTGATTTTGATGTTATTCTGGGGCCTATTTTTTATCTGTAATGTTTACTATGTTAAATTATTCAATTTTTTAACAAGAAAAATCTCAGCCACAAAACATTGATTTATTTAAGATGAGGTGATATCCCTAATTTGTATCTAGATACATTGTATTTATTTTCAGTTTTTCTACTTCACCTCTATTGTATATGATCCATTATTTTACATAATTTGGTTACAATAAAATTTGTATAGTATATGAATACTACCTTATGAAAATTGAAATTTAGTAGAGTGGGAGAATGAGAACCTTGTACCAGCCCTGCTGAAAACAAACTTTTACGTTCAGAGTTATTTAAATGCAGTCAAACAAAATTTTTCTCTAAATTTTTTTTATACCACTTGATGAATATTAGCCAATAGAAGATACCAAGTGTCTTATATCAATCAAGAGGAGATGCCATTTGTCATATGTCAGTCAAAGAAAGATGCCATTTATATTTGTTAAAAGGACATGCTACTTGTCTGACATCAGAGAAAGGAAGATGCAACTGGCCTTATATCAGACAAGAGAAGATGCCAGTTGTCCTATCTGTTAAAGAGAAGATACCACTTGCCTTATATTAGTCAAGAGAAAATGCTACTTGTTATATGTCAGTTAAAGTAAGACGTCACTTATCTAATATCAGCCAAGAGAAGATGCCACTTTTCATTTATCAAAGTAAGATACCACATGTCATATGTCAGTCAAAGTAAGATGCCACTTATTTTAGTCAAGAGAAGATGCCAATTGTCTTATATCAGTCAACAGAAGATGCCACTTTTATATCAATCAAGCAAAATGACAGTTGTTTTATAAAATAATATGTTACTTGCCTTACATGTCAAGAAAAGATGCCACTTCTCATATATCAGACAAGAGAAGATGACACTTGTTACATATTAGTCATGGGAACAGGTCACTTGACTTACATTGTACCCTAATCTTTTTGGTAGTTTGCTTTGCAGTGCATGCTGGATTTGATTAGGGATCTAATTACCATGTTTTGACTATTGATCTAAGCAAATCCTGATCCTCATCAAGTCATTTCCCCCACCTTGTCAGTATACTTCACTAAAAGACCGAGCAATTTGTTCTTCCACTGTCACACCAGTGTTATTTTGTAGTTGAGTTAAGCTTCCTGAATGTTGAGTGGTCTACATATATAAAAAGTAAGAAAGGTATGCAAGTTAATGTGTCTACCTATATTGTCAAACTTTGTTTACTTGTTCCTTTTCAGTCCTGATTGACAAAAGGCTTTCTTACAGGCAGGTGGGGTTATTAATGATCTGAAACTTGCCATTTGTTTTATCTCTGTCTATTTTCTATACAAGTACTTGACTTTTATAAGATGGGTTTGTTATCATCTATTAGAAATTATCCAGAGATAATATCTGAGTTCTTCTTAAACATGTGGAGAAAAACAGCTTAGATGTGTGAATGGCTAGTCAGATGACAGTAGGTTTTTGGGAGATTGCAGGTTCTCTCACTTTGGCTGAGGGAGGTGTACTGACTCTGAGGCAATCGTTTCCTTACTTTGATTATTTTTATGGAGGACAGGTTTCTTTCAAGCATCAGGTTGCAAGCTGTGTTGCATATGAGCTGAGCAATAAAGTCATGGTATATGTTTTGATGACTTCATCTCCTAGTCTCTCATTAGGAGAAGTCAGGTGAATTCTTGGTCCTTAATAGAAAATGTAGGTACAAAGCTGGATAATATAAAAATAACAAATACAAGTTTTGACTTCTTGTCTAATATCTGACCAAGTTTTAAGGCCAGCTAGTTTATCTCAGTTATTATATTTTCAAATGGCAACTGGAGGTGAAGGATTGGTGCACCTTGTTCCATACAATCATAGTACTTAAAACTGTTAATTCAAATATTTAAACCTGATGTAATGGAATAACCTGTCACCCCCGTGGGTGACTACGCTATAGGTAGTAACTGCCTATAAGTATCTGTAAGGCAACAGACTGCATGAGACTTGATGGGATCTGTTGAGTATGACTCAGACTTATGCGAGAACTACCGACCTTCCAATAGCAGCACTCACTACTGGATTGACTTGCGACAATTGTGCGCATAACTGTACCTTATTTCTTATTGTACTGGTTTTACAATAAACCTTTACTTATTTTATCCACCATGTTTGTCAAGTATATATTCCTATTAGCCTGGAATATAACAAACCCAAATAATTACAGGTACTAATTCATTTTATTGTAATTAAATACCTCTTGCAATTAATTATTTGAACCTTATCCTTTACCGTATCTGTAATTCATAATTCATGCCAATTTGCCCACTATTAGCATGATTGGTGCCAATCTTGTTTCCAATAAAAAGTTTTCATCAGTGTCTCATGGGGATTTACTATCACAATTCATATTATGAAAATAAAAGTTATAAAGACATAGCCACTAGCTTTATGTAAATCAAGAAAAAAATTTCAGTTGTTTCATTCAAAAGAAGAGACTACTTACTTGTCAAGAGAAGGTGCCATTTGCCTAACATGTATTAAAAGGAAGTACAACTTACCTTAGATCAGGGTTTCCCAACCTTTTTACATGGAAAAAAATTTCCACTGCCTAGCTGTATAATAAATATCAAAAAGTTTACCAAAATTGTTTGGCAAAAGTTTGTTACTGGTTCATAAACTGACTTTATGATGTAGTAAAAAATATCAAAGGGAGGTAACAAATAATGCTGACTTATGCTGCTGCTGCTGCTGCAACCATATTAAAGAACAAGTGAAAGCAAACTTGACCATTATAAACTATATATATAATTTAGTTTTATGGTCAGGGTTAGCGTTGCAAGTGTTGATAAAAAATGAAACAAATTTTTTCATAAGAAAATGAAAAAGGATATACATTACTAGGAACTAATAAAAATTCGGCAAATATTTCTTATTCTACTTGTCTTACCTTATCTGATTTATATCTGAAAAAGTGTTATTTCACCTGAAGAACTATTTGAATGTTAATGACCCTTCTCAAAATTATAGAAAATAACAAATATTGCTTGTTTGCTGGGATATTTATATCTTATCTAGGAATGTACATGTTCTTTACATATATCCTTTGAATATTTTTGGAGGTAGCATATGCTGAAATACCTTTTGACTAATTATTTTGATTAATGGAAAAATACCCTACCTAGGGAAACAGCACCCTTTAAAACCCTATATCACCCACCCAAATTTCCAATCACCCACAATTTTGTGTTCAGTTGCTCATCACCAACCCAACAGTTGAAATTGCCCACTGGTGGGCGATATTGCCCAAGTTGGAAACCCTTCCTTAGATCAATCAAGATAAAATGTCGCTTGTCTTATATCAATCACAAAAACTTGACATTTAGTTTGAAATATGAAGTTGTTAAGAATACCACCTAGAATTAGATAATAGAAGATTGTCAAGGATAAAGTATATCCCAAAGAAAGCTATGAGAAAGAATGTTTTTATGTTAATTGAGAGAAGGTTATTACTTTCTTGGGCTACATGCTTTTTTTTTTAATTGTGTTTCATCAATTTCATTTTAAAAGGTCAAATATTTAAGCAATTATTAATAAGAAATAGAATCTTGAAGTGTTTAATGCAATTATTTTAATCATGAATACTTTTCTTTTGTAAGATTTTTATAGACTATACATTATCTTCCAGAAAATATTCAGTCATGTAACATTAATGGAAAAATACCCTACCTAGGGAAACAGCACCCTTTAAATAACCCCCTTCAGTACCTCACACACTTATCTTAGTATCCACTCCACTTTTCAAAACTGTCTACAAAAAAACACTTTCAGGATCACCATCATCCTCATATTCTTCTTAATTTCATCTGTGGTCTACCCTCCCTGACTCCTTTTAGTGGTGATTGTAACTATGGAAAAGTTGTGTGGGAGCCAAATTTGGACTGTGTTAGGTCGTGGATAGCATACAGAGTTGATCTGTTTTGCCAAAAATAATGTGAAATGTGAAAAAAACAGGCCAGTGTGTTGTCATGAGTAACATGACAACACACAGTACATAAACTCATTCAGTGGTATCATATATCTGACTGAGTAAATGAGTTGAAAAGTATGCATTCACTGTAAGATTTTCTCTGATTGGTTACCAGGACATAAATACTGCATGACCGGATCTTGAAACATCCAATATGGCTACA
Organism: Acanthosepion esculentum; assembly: GCA_964036315.1. Lineage (NCBI taxonomy): Eukaryota > Metazoa > Mollusca > Cephalopoda > Sepiida > Sepiidae > Acanthosepion > Acanthosepion esculentum. Next base: position 89,057,877 of record OZ038479.1, read on the forward strand.
TTTTTTACTGCATTTTTAAGGATAAATCTTGTAAATGTTTGAACACATACATGCTTATTTGACAAGTGAAGATGTCAAATGAGTCTCATGGTTTGTCCCTTTTTGTTTTTGCACTTTACAAACATGTTGTTTGGTGTAAAACAATAATTTCTTTTTTTTATTTCCAATGAACAAGAAAAATATTGGTGTATTTTTAAAATGCAGTTTCAACCAACAGTTTTTCCTTGCAAATATAGTTTCTTCTTTTCATTGGAAACCTACCAGGAATTCCTATCCTCTACTAATTGCTTTAGCTGTTACTTACATACATTGTGTTAATAAAAAGACCTCAATACTCATGAATAAGAAAATAATTTATTTTTGTTGTACATTTAATTATTTTTACTTTGGTATTAGAAATTGTTTAAAACATATGCATTTTTGCCTTGCTTGTATGAATGTTTTAATCAGTTCCGAATAACTTGACTGTTAGAAAAAACGTTTGCCACCATCGATAATAAGGAATCAGTCCATTGTCATTAGAATCACTATTTGATCCAAATCTTAACCTCTTACTAAGCATAGAAATATATATACTGTACAATAATAATAGTGGAGCAGCCCATTTTATTTATGGGGAGGGGGATTTTTTAATCCCTCTCCCCATAAATAAATAAAATAAATAAATAATAAACAAAACAAGGTGTGATATGTTATATATATATATATATATATATATATATATATATATATATATATATATATAGTTGGATTGATATGAGTTTGTGACCCTGGGTTTCACGCTACTTGCAATTGTCAGACAAACTAATTAATTTTTTTTTTAACACCGATATATGCAACCATATATAAAATCCAAAATCTTAAAAATTAATCAGTTTGTCTGACGATTGCAAGTAGCGTGAAACCCGGGGTCATAAACTCACATCAATCCAACAAAATATGTTAGCTCTATCACTGATATTGAGTGCTTTCCAATAAGTACCATGCATATATAATATATAAATAATATATATAAAAAACTGCATATATATATAATTTATATGCATACACATTTTACACATATATATATATATATATATATATATATATATATATATATATATATATATATATATATGCACACACACACATTCACATGTTTGTGTGTGGACAGGAAAATTTTTATATTTATTTAGCTTAAGTTAATTCAAGGCCAAGTTGATGAAAATCGGTGTGGGGAGATTTTGTTGCACCATACTTCCTAGTAGAGAGGATATATCTGCTTTGAAAATCAGTATTTAAAATTATGGTTTTTATCTGTGCTTGAACACTGATCTCTCGTATTTAAAAGGAAAATCTATCTACTCAGCAAGTACTCACCGATACATAAATGTGTATATATATATATTTTCTTTTAAACATCTTTCATTAAATACAGCAGACAAGAAAGATTTAATTAATTTTTTATTGAATATTTCCAACATCCTGGTGTTTTTCTGTTTTGTAGGAGCAAGGCAGCACAGAAATTTTCCATAATTTTCATTGTCCCAAGCACTTTCAGCTACTGCTTTAGCCATTTCCAAGAGAGTTTTGCTTTTGGCATTGTTAGTTTTTCCTCATGTTTTGACTGTTTAAGTTGTATTTTGTTTTTGTGTTTTTTTTTAATAGGAGCATTCATTCCGAGCCTTCACATGTTGAGCACGGCTTGAATTTGTGTAAGCATTATTCTATTTTTTTTTTAAATTTTAGCACTCCTTTTCCACTGTTAATCAAGTTGAAGTTGATAGTAAGAGAGAGATGTTTAACAGGGCCTCTCTAATAGCAATTTGTTTCTGGTAATGTAATTTATATAGAATTTTTGTGTTTTGATCAGAATCTTTCTTAAGGATTCTTGTAAATTAAAATTGATATGTGTTTTTTTATAGCACATGAGGCATCTAGGTGGTAGTATGTCTGTATAGGTAATTCGTTTGTGACATGAAACACAGTCTTGTACTTGGCAGTGAAATTGATACACTATATTGGTCATCAATTGATTTGATGGGGTTATTTTGATTAAGGACAACATGGTTTGCAGTTTTCCATTTCCTGCAATTTTACATGTTTTTGGGGAATTAAAGCAGGAATATAGTGTTTAATGATTCTTTGTATAGAGAATTTGTCCTGCTTATAATTATAACTTGGTTGCTGTAAAATATATTGATGTTTTGTTGTGTGGTATTTTTTTTATTACTGGTGTTGCATTTTTTGTATGAATAATTTTATTTGTTTATCAATGATGTAGTTGACTAATGTTTGTTTTATGTGTTTTAGTTCACTCAGAAATATTCTTTGGGAAGAGGAATTTTGGTGTGTTCTATTTAAGAAGTTTTTTTTATCACTGCTATTTTGTATCTTCCCAGGCATTGGCTACCATAGTTTAGAAGACAAGTGTTTGTACTGGCAGGTTTTTTTATACGGGTAGGTGGTAAATACTTTGATTTTAGTCCTATATCAACATCAAGGAATAGTAATTTTGTTATTAACCATAAGTTTGTATATAAATTTTAGTGTTGTCTGCCATATTTAATTTAAATTTTCCTTGTTTACCATATTTAATGAAAGATATATATATATATATATATATACATATATATATATATATATATAATTAATATGAGTAAAAGGTTTGTCACTCCAGATTTTTGTAGACAGACCTATCCATCCACTCATCGGTGGGTATCAGCAATCATTAGTGCAAGTTTTGTTTTGTATTCTCTGTATGTGTGTGTGTGTGTGTATGCACGTGTGTGTGTGCTCATATCCATCTGTGCAGATGTGCATTTGCACTTGAAAAAATAAATAATATCCCATAACCTAAATCTGACTTCATTTCAAATTTATACATTTATAACCAAGGAAAAATTACAAGTAAAATAAAATACATAAATAAAATTAAATACAAAGGAATAAATAATGAAACAAGCTCAAGGTCAATTTTATAAAATAACTTAAAATATTAACTCTGAAAAAAATGTAAATGGCCAGTTTTACTTCCTTCAACTTCCAATAGACACCAATTGCCTTATATATAAAGCAGATGTAGTAACACATGGTCTGAAGATCACTTGAGGCATGAAACTGACAGCCAGCATGCAAAGTTGATTTCTATGTCCACACTGTCTTACATATATATATATATATAACATTGGACACTGAGGTCAACACTAAGCAATGACAATATTCTAATTCATGCTGTAATGCAATCTTCAGAACATGGCATGAAGCTTGCATTGCAGCTTGAAATAATCTCTAATTGGTGTTGACCTCAATGTCTTCATTTATATTTATATATTCTCTGATATTAAGCACTTTTACCCATAAATATAGCATAACTTAAAACTATATTTTTATCATATATATGTTTATAATGTTAACAGATACGATATCTGTTAATTATATCTGTCATTGTAATATCTGTTAATATGATATTGGTTAATTCAATTGATTTAACTTACTCCTGAAGACAATAATTACCACTGCAAAACTCAGTCAGAAGATCAATTTTTGAACTTTTTATTTATTTATATACTGTTAATTATATATATATATATATATATATATATATATATATATATATATATATATATATAATCACACACACACACATATATATATATATATATATATATATATATATATAATCACACACACACACATATATATATATATAATCACACACACACACACACACATATATATATATAATCACACACATACATATATATATATATATATAATCACACACACACATATATATATATATAATCAAATCTCACATGTTTACACATATATATATATTTATATATATATATATATATATATATATATATATATAATCAAATCTCACATGTTTACACATATACATATACTCACAATATATATAAGACATGCACACACACACATATTTTTATATATATTTTTTTTAGGAAATGGATTAAATCTGACGTATTTTTAATTTATAAAAGATTCTCTGTTGTTTTCATGAAACAATATATTTATTTATTTCCTCAACTGGCCTGAATATTTAAGACATCTTGTTAAAAAAATATGCACCCTCCAACATGATTCAAACCCTCGCCCCCTCGGTGGAAACCATCATTAGATCTGATGTCTCTTGATCACATAGGACTTCCTGATCAAACAAAGCCCAAATACTATTTTTGAACACATATCTTTCCTGATTCTCGAAATATACATATCTGCTCTGTTTCATATCCTAACATAAACAAAAACATTTTTTTAGGAAATGGATTAAATCCAACATATATATATATATATATATATATATATATATATATATATACTTATAAACTCATACCTGCCTGCAAATCTACTTAAAATGTGTGTTTATATCCAACATACACACCAACAGACATAGGTATGTATCAGTGTTTAGCCTGATTTAGAAGTGAATTTAATTTGATTTTTTTAACTGTGATATCTGATCAATTTACTACCGGATTAAGTGTATTCACTGGAAAAATAATATTTACAATATGAAAATGAATGCTTTTTTCATTATGAGGGTGTGTAAATATATTTTTATATATGTATTGCTTCATTTCTGTCATATGGTTAATAATTAATATTTAATAAATGTTTATCATACTGATTATATTAGTACCCTTTCATTCATCCTTATTTTATTAACTAACCTATTTTACATACATATATATATATATATATATATATGCACACACATACATGAAGGAGTACTGAAACTTTCCTGCTCTGACCCACTTCCTAAAACTCTCACCAATGATCAAATATCAAATTTTTGATAGACAAGTCTGAAATCTTTTCAGCACCCTGCCAAACCATATATAAGATGTATACAAATGTATCCAGTGGAAAACTAGTTTTCAAGTGTGTATTTAGTCACTAGTTTTCTAAAAAGAGTACTGTGAACTTTTTGCATACAACTACTATTTTTTTTTTCTATGGCTCGACTTGTTATTGTAAAAAATAAGCAGTAGGGCAAGGAATCAACAATCGATTCGCAGTACACACTACAGGAATCTGCACAAGGTCACTAGAACTATTGGAAAATAACAATAAATTGAGAAATCAACAGCCAACAAACACTTGAAAGGGGCCAATCTGCCAGGGGCTAGCAGCAGCAGCAGCAGCAACAAACACTGGTAGTAACAAATAATCGTTGATTCATGAAAAGCAATTCAATTTTCACTGACTGCTGTTCCTCATTCATTTTTTCGAGTAATAAATACAATCTGCAAAAAAAAATATAAAGCTAACACTTCACAATTAATCGTTTGGATGCTAAAATTGGCTTTAAAAATATGCCATCTTTTTCCTTTGTGGATTTTCTTGATGAAATCCAGTGACTCCTAGAGTAAAAACAGATTTTCTTACACATTATATATAACAGGTTGTTTAAGTTGTGGAAGTTTGAATTTTATTGAAATAAAATATTTTAATGAGAGAAATAAGAAACTACTAAGTATTTAACGCCATTTTTTTGTCAGGTGGCCTAAAAGAAAAAAAATTAATAACATAAATACAAGGAATCTTGTAAATATGCTAAATGGCTGTTGACTCAACAATTCTAGCAGATTAATTAAAATGGCTCCATAGCTAAGTATGCAGCCAATAAAGTAATGACACAACATTGGTAGATGGAGAGTATCCTAGACTGAAGTCAACAGCCAGAGAGGATGGTTTCCCTGATGGAATCAATGGCTAGGTGTCCATGACCAGGGTGAATCTTCATATTCGAAACATCAGCTGTAGTTTGACCTGGAAGGGAATGGACTCCATCAAGTCTACTTGCTCCAGACATTCTGCACATTAATGAATACCTCACCAGCTTTAAATGTGCTTAGACAAACAATATTCTTTGGTTCCGCCAGGTTTAATATTCATGGTTAGGACCGACCATACCACTTACATTGTAGCAAACCATCCACATTCTCTTTGTATTCCATCAATCAGAAGAGCTTGTGGAACAGGCTCCCAAGAGGATGTTTCCTCAATCACTACAATCTTAACCAGTTCAAGTCTAGAGTTAACTGTTATCGTCCCCTCCTATCTGTATGAACTAAACTTTTATGTAACCGTCTACCTCAAGTGGGCCCCAGGCCTTGTACAGGGTGAACCTTACTTCAAAAAAACAAATAAAAACATATATCCAGATATGTTGTCAGAAATGGTCAGGTGCTCAGCTGTGCAGTGACCTTACTACCACACCTAGTCATGGGATTGATTATGATGATTACAACCAAACATATTAACAATTAGAACACCCTTCAGTAAAATCAATAGAAATTTCTAAACAAATTTTTCTAATTCTACATTTTAGAACAGAATTCTCTTACGTTAACTAGTGAGTTAATAGTGAAAAAGAAAAAAGAAATAAGCAAAACACACTATCCAATTCAATCTAATCAAAATGTTTAGTTAGAATAGGATATAACAGATAAAAGAAGAATATTCTAATTAAGAGGAAAAAAAATAATTCATTATTACTCTACCCCACTTCTCAGTTTCTATGCATATTTTATTCTTGGCAGAAACATCTCAATTCTTTCCCTGAAGAAATCTTCATTCAAAGAATCAGTAAATTTCTTGAAGGCTTCTTTGATTTGATTTTGAGTAGAGAAGTTCTTGCTCCTGAAGAGGTGTTCTTGATGCATGATAAAAAAATGATAATCTTTGGGAAGGAGGTTTGGTGAATCAGACTGATGCATCAAAATTCTTGCCTTCCATGAATACAACTTTAATAAAATCATATTTGCAACACAAATGTGAAGATTATCAATCAGTAAAATGAGGAACCATTCCTTTCAGAGTTGAATTCACTGTACTCACATTACCAAATATTGATCTACCACAGATGACTCTTTTGTAACAAAATGAACAAAATTTAGATTTAGCATAGGAAATGTGGTTCATTTGATAAAATATTTCTTGTTTCCAAAATGATTCAGGGAATATTGTTAAAATGTCATCTTTAAAAAAATACCCATAATTTAATACTTTTCAATTCAGCTATTGAGAAATATCCACATCAAGCTGTTCAGCAAAAAATTTCTAATTTATTTAAACAAAATGGCTAAAAGAGTGTTCACAATAAAATTATTTATAAAATCAAAATGTTACTTAAGTTCATTTTTATTTTTTTTTAAGCAATTCACTTCAAGCAAGGTGTTACAGAGAGTGAAAGTGAGGGAAAAGACTGTGTATAGTGGGGATTGAGGAAAGGATAAAAGAAGAACAGGGATCAAGGCAACAGAAGATCGTGATTGAAGTTGCATTTAAATTTTTGAAGATTGTAGTTATCAGGAACTCAAGTAAGAAGTAGGGAGATCCACTGTCGGGAAGTGTCAGAAAAGAAACTGCTTAAGTAGAAGTGGTAGTTGCATTTAACTATTTCAACAGTAAAAGGGTGGAACCTAGATGTCAGTCTAGTAGCACGCTTAAATTCATGTAGTCAGGGTATCAGGGAAGATAGCTCGTCAGAACCGTTGCCATGGAAATATTTGTAGAAAAGACAGAGGGAAGTCACATCACATCTGCGAGAAAGTGACTGAAGTCGAGATGTCAAGTCAAGACTGATAACATTGCAAATCCTTGTTTGGATTTTGTCAAGAACCTTGAGATAAACAGCAGGGGCACCAGACCAGATATGGCAACATTATTTAATGCATGGACAAATGTTAAATTTGTAAGATGCACACAGATGAGAAAAACCTTCTGGCATGACACAGTGAACTGACTTTTCCACCTTGACAGCAAGATATCAATTCCCATCTGAAAGAATTCATCATTAAAAGAATGGATAAATATATTGAAGTCATCTTCAATTTGACCCTAATTGGAAAAGTTCTTGTAAAACGTGGTTGAATTACTTAGAATATCTATCAGAAAGTTGTTAATTCTTTTCTGAAAAAATTCATTATTAAAATGACTGATAAATTCATTAATTAAATCCTGACTGGTAGAGACTTATTTGAAACAATGTGGTCAAGGTGTTTAAAATTTAGTTATCTCCATCTCAGTCTGTTTATATTTATCTATGATGGGTTGCTCATTGTCAATTCTCTCAATAAAACATTAACTTCATTGAAAGCATTTCCAATTTCATTTTAATTTGAAAGTTTTACTTGTAGTATATGTTTGTGCTCAAGCACCAAAAGTGACAACTGCTGCTGAAGATAAACACTTGAATATTGAGAGCAAAAAAAAGAAAATAGAAGGAAAACTGCTCCAGAGTTGAAAGCTGAACTTAATTCCTCTTGATAGCAACCAGTGTCATGCTGAACAGTAAAAAATTGACTTAGATTAGTCGGGGTCAGGGGGTGCATAGACATCAAGAAACTCTGTTATGGAAAATGAATTAGCAGAAAAGACTGTTACAAGCAAAAAATCTGAGTGGACATTGAAAGAGTGACAAAATGTATTATGGACAGATGAGTCCATATTTGAACTTTTTAGTAGTAAGAGGAAAGTGTATGTGAGAAGAAAGCCAAGAGAAAGACTGAATGATGAATGCCTGATTCCAATAGTTTAGCATGGTGTTAGGTCTGTTATGGTCTCGGGGTATTTTGGGGAGAGAGGGTTAAAGATTTGATTCAGATCAAGTGAATCATGTAAAAAGAACAATATCATTTGATTTTGCAAAGACATGCTATACCACCAGGTTTATACACAATATATGTATCTCTATATATTTGGTAGCAAATGGTCAGTTCACTTTCTAAATAGTACCTTAAAAAGGACTAATAAATTTATTGAAAAAAAATCATCAATTTTATTCTGATTACTGGTTACTTATATGATGATGGTCAACTCCACTAAAATGCAAGGAGTTACTGAGAGGGAAAGAAAATGTGGAAGACGTTAGTGAGGAGAAAGAAAAAAGAACAGGATTTAGGGAAACAGAAAATGCAATTGAGGTTGCATTTAACTCTTTGAAGATCATCGTTGACAGGAAAGTCAGAAGATGGTAGAGAATTCCATAGGTGAGAAGTGTGAGAAAAGAAACTATTAAAATAGAACTTATGTTTGGATGTAGCTATTTCAACAGTAAAACAATGAAACCTAGTTGCCAATCTCGAACTACACTTAAATCCATGTGGTGTAAATGTGTAAAGCTCATCAGAACAATTGCTTTGAAAACATTTATAGAAAAAAAAGAAGGAAGCCACATTATGGTGGTGGGAAAGTGACTAAAGCTGAGATGCCAGGTCAGGACTAATAATATTACAGACCCTTCTTTCGATTTTTTCAAGAATCTTGAGATATATAACAGGAACACCAGACCAGATGTGGCAGCAATAGTCAATGCATGGTCAAATGATAAATTTATAAACATGCACAAGAGATTCTAGAGAAAAAAATTCTGGCATGATACAGTGAACCAACTTTCCTAACATTCAATATAATCATTCCATTTCATGTCAGTAGAACACATGAGACTGAGAAGGCATAATGATTGGGTCTCCAAGAGATTGGCATCAACCATGCTGATAGAAGGCAAAAATAGTTCTCTAAGACGACTATGTTTTGGAGGTTAAAATTCACAAGCCATTTCTTGTCCCATATAACAAAGGTCATCTTTGAGATCAGCTGCCAATTTTACATGATTGGACCTATTCGACTTATTACTAAGACAGGAGTAAATAATTGTGTCATCAGCATACATACCGAGTTGGGAACTGATGACATCAGGGAGGTTGTTGATGAAGATAATGACAAAGTAGCTCCAAAGATTGAAACTAGAGGGAACCCTGCATTAATGTGAAAGGAACTAGAAGAGTGGCCAGTCATCATTACTTTCATTGAACAATTTTTTAAGAAAGATTGGATCAAATAGAAAATTCCATAGCCCTTGAGTTTGTGAAGAAGACCAGCATGTCAAACTCTGTCAAACACCTTTATTAGCAACAAACTGTTCAATTCCTTTCCTAAAATATTCATTATTAGTGACTGGTAAATTCACTGAAAATATCTTCAATTTCTTTCTGATTGAAAAGCCTTACTTATAGGAATATGATCAAGGTGCTTAGAATATATTGATAAATATATTGTAGGTATTTTCAATTTGATCCTGACTGGGAGAGTTTTACTAGTAAGAATGTGGTTAAAGTGCTTAGAATATTGTCATATCTATCTGTCTCAATCTGTTTATATGTATCTATGATTGGCAGCAGATTATCAATTCCCTTACTAAAGAATTAATCATTAAAAGACCTGATAACTTCATTGAAAGCACTTTCAATTTCATTCTGATTGGAAAGCCTTACTTGCAGTATGTAGTTGAGGTGCTAAGAATATAGTCATATCTAACAGCACATGTATCAGTACCCTTGCTAAAGAATTCAAAATCAAAATTACTGGGAAATTAATTGAAAGCATTTTCAGTTTCATTCTGATTGGAATGTCTTATTTGTAAGAAAATCATTGATTTGCTGAGAATATAAAGTACTTCCTCGATTATCAGACTTCTATAATTTGGACATGAAATGAATATTGATGGCAACATGTCCTGACTGACAAGACAGCTCATTCTGTAGTTTTATTTGCAATGAAAAACCTTAAGTTAGGCAAAGAAGAGCATGAAAATTGATTTCTAAGTAGTCATTTTTAATGATGAATGTAATTTCAGTTGGGATCACTTCCTTGTTTATGTTGGTGCACCTAATTTTGGAGACCCAATTTTGCATTTAATGGCTTTGAGGTCATTTTTTAATAGTTTTTTGAACCTATGTGTTTCAGTGTTTATGGTAAGTTTGTTGATTTTAGTATAGGTTGTTATTTAGGAGGGATTCTAATTTTTCAGTGTCGATGTTGGTATCCATAATAACTATAGTGCCTCCTTTGTTGGATAGATAATATTTTTGTTCATGGACATGTTTTTAGTGCTTTTATATATCTCCTGGGTAGTGTAGTCTTAATGGTATTTGTGATGGAGGTTGCTAATATGCCATGTATGAAACCTTTTTCATAATCAATTTTAAAATTTAAAACAAATAACTCTCTACCTTTCCATGATATCCTATTAATACATAACCATAAAAAAATTAGATTTTAAAATTTACTGAAAGCCCACTAACAAAAATGACCTGATCAAGTTCTATTCCCACCACAATCAGGGAATAAAATCTGGAATAATTATAGAATTTTACCTTAGAGCCCTTAGGATATATAGCCTTGAATACATTAGTGAAGAAGAGGATTATATTGAGAACATATTCAAACTTCTAAACTATCCATACCATTTCATCTTAAATGCAAAAAAGAAGCTCACAAAATCCATAGCCCCCCCACCACCACCAAAAAAACAAATACTTCCAACAAAAATTACACAAAATTTATAATCTTACCCTTCAAGATTTCAACTTGCAAATGCATTAGCTATCCTTGACACAAAGATCATTACCACCGCCTCCAAAACTATCAGCAATATAAACAGGATGAAAAATAAAACAAACACCAATTCAAATGACAGAGTTTATCAAATCAAATGTCTACAGTGCAATAACATATACAATGGGGAAACATCACACAATGTGAAACCTGCATCCAGGAACACAAAAGAGACTTGTGATTAGGTAGACATTCAAACTCTCTCATCTTGCACCGCATTGACGTGGAACATAACTTTAATTTCACCAATGCCAGTCTTATTAAAAAAAGAACATAACACTTTAAAGAGAAGATTTTATGAAAACATATTTATATCAATACTACTATTGACACACATTTAAAAAACTACATTACTTCACCATTTTTCTACAGATCCATTATTCATGAATCTAACTTATGTCTTTCTTATACATAAAAACCAGTAAAGATATATACAAAATACACACAAGATATGCTTTAATGAAAAATCAAACCAAAACAAAATTTTTCAAAACATCCTGCTGCGTCTCACTAATTTTTACACACTTTAGCATCCAGAATGTTTCTCACACATATTTGAATATTATCTGTTACTTTATTACACAAGACACATATCTAACCAATAAGAATTAACCTAATACAACATACCATTAAACTGCATCTCTTAGATTTTTATCATTTTTTTATCATTTCTATCTTGATCTCTGATTAAGTTTTAATAACATGAAACATGTCAGATTGATATTTGTTTCCTACTTGTTCTTTATCCTATCATATATATATATATATATATATATATATATATATATATATATTCAGACAGGTTTCATTAAATAATTTAGACATGTTCTGTCTACTTATTTTCAATAAGATCCTTTCATATTCGTGAATAAACTTTTTTGTGTGGTTGTTAAAAAACAAGAGGAAAACACCATGTTGGCTCATATTGTATTTAATCTAAGTACTTTTGACACAGCATAATGTCATCATCAAGGTATTATTAAATATAGAGTAAGTATTTAGTGTTCATTGTTGTGAAGAACAAAAATTGTTGTGGTCATCTGAAGATTACCATTTTTATATGTGGAGTCATGAATGCTGTGTCATGGCTGGTTGACAGACACTGTATTTAAGAGGAGGTAACTAGGTATGCTGTTGAAAAGTACCAGACTTGAGTAGTTGCTAGATAAGAGAAAAACTATTAATGACAAACACTGACATTGAAAGACTATCTATTGTACACATTTTAAAATGTTTGTGAAGTATTTGTAATTAATTTTATTGTGGTTTGATTTCGATTTTTTGATATAAATAGCTTCAAGAATTTTTAGTTTGTGTTTATTCTTTTCATGGAAAAGTATAGAGGTATTTTCCACAAGGATTTTTTTGAATTGCATGTATGGACAGTTATGTTGTTGTAAGTGTTTAGAAATATTGGAAGTATTATTCAGGTGAAGACTTAGCCTACGTGAAAGCATTGTCGTTGTGTGTCCAACATAGATATTCTTTTTATCATTGGAGATGCAGTCTCCCAGAGGACATTTAAATTTATAAACGATGTTGGTTTTTTGCAACATGCAAGTGGCCGGGGAAGAGTCATTATGAATGATTTTATTAGATATAGTGGATTTAGTGTAGTATATAATAAGTTTTATTTTTTACTAGGGTCTGTGTGGATGTATTAGTTTTTATTAATTATCTTAGGATATTTTCATCTTGTTTATAGTTAGCATATATAGTTATGATGTAAAAGGTTGATTCTATATTCTTACTCTATAATTAGGAATACCCTGATGATGGCATTATGTTATGTTGAAAGTACTTGGAATAAATACAATATGAGCCAACACAGTGTTTTCCTCACTTCATTTAACAACCACACAAAAAAGTTTATTTGCAAATATGAAAGGATCTTATCAAAAGTAAGTAGACAGAACATGTCTAAATTATTTAACAAAACCTGTCTGAATGAAAACATGCTGCCAAAATACACGCATATATATATATATATATATAGTTTATAGGGGTAGTTTTAAGTTGATGTAAGGTTATAGAAAGAGGGGGAGGAATAGTATGAAAGATAGGGTCAAAATTAGAGAGGGAAGGAAGAGATAGGAATAATTTTAAATCTATTTTTATTAAAATACTTAATAACTATATACCTAACTTACCTAACTATATATATATATATATATATATATATATATATATATATAAATAAAAAGAAAGAACAGTAAGATATAAAATCTGGTCTTCTTATAGATATTTTTATTTTTACACAATAGTGCTCAATGTAAATTTACAGAGCATTAATATTATAAATTAATTGATTTAAAATATGTTTTTTTCGCTACACAGTGATACCATGTTTCAGAAATGGAAGCTAAAGCCCCTGAATTTAATTTTGTTATTAAACCAAAGACATTAGTTCCATTTCCTCGTCAAGCGAATTTTGGAGTAACTTATTTTTTAAATCAATTAATTTATAATATATATATATATATATATATTAAAAAGTAGAGGGAAACCGCAAACGTCTTTGGTTGTAATGTGGATTTTTTTAAAAATATATTATGCTTTATTTTCTATAATTTTGCTACACGTGTTTCCAGTCTCATGACCTTCAGCAGGCAAAGCATTGAGATTTCTACATATTATTAAAAATAATTAATTTTTTTCTTATGTTTTTCAATGTTAAATATTCTTGATATAAGACATTCTCTTTTTGTGTGTTAGTGACCAAAATTTCTTCTTGAATTGGCAGTGAAAAGTTCTGTGTGAAGGGTTATAAAATAATTAAGATTTGTCCGAGAAATGGTGAAGGAGTTATTGGCATTCTTATCTTTTAATGACCCATGTGGGTTCTTAGATCTATTTCCATTTTCTTGTGTTTTTGTCCGCATACATATGTATATTCCCTCTCCATACATACACACTGTCTTATTATAAGGAATTAGTAAACACATTTGTACATATACACACATATACACACACAAACACACACTTCCTATGCCATGTAGTGTTCACGTGTGTGCCCATTGTTTTTGCCAATATGTGTATATATATCAGCATGTGTATGTATATCCACACTTCCTCTTTACTTACACATACTGTCCTATTACAAGGAATCAGTATACACACACACACACACACACACACACACACACATACATACATACATACATATATACATACTTCCTAAGTTACAAGGAATCAGTATACACGCACACACACATATATATGTACATACATATATATATACTTCCTAAGTTGTGTGGGGTTTGCGTGCATACTCATGAGTAGTCCCTTGTTTTTAGTCAATATGTGTATATATATTCGTGTTCCACAGACACATGCATGTGAGTGGTTTGATCACTGTATTTGGCCACTATGCACGCATGTTGTGTGTTTTTGCATGTCGGGTCATGCTCTATTTAGTTCTGGTTTAAATTTGTTTATGAAGTTTTTTTCTTGTATTTGTAGGTAAGAATAATTGTCTGTTTGATATATTGGCATAATTTTAAATTTACCCTGGTTACATTGTGTTGTGATACAAAAAGTTTTCTGTTGTCTGGTAATTTTATGTTGCTTTTGTGTAGGGAGACCCTTTTGTTCAATTGTTGGCTGATACCTATATATGATTTCTTGCATTTTGTGCATTTGAGTACACCGGAAACACGTGTAGCAAAATTATGGAAAATAAAGCATAATATATTTCTTAAAAAAATCCACACTACAACCAAAAACGTTTGTGGTTTCTCTCTTCTTTTTAATATACACTTTTCTCTCATTGGAACTACTGTAACCTCTTCCCTTTATATATATATGTATATATATATGAGAGAGAGCGAGAGAGAGCGAGAGAGAAAGAGAGACTAGAAAAACAGTAGGAAGAGGATAAAACTTTCAAAGAAAGTGAATAGGACAATATTATCATCATTCTTATTATTATTAATTAAAATTTAATGGATAATTATACTTAATGATAACAGCCACACCATAACTGCTGACAGAGAGATGGCTGGAAGAACCTAATATAAACTGATTAACTGGAAAGAGAGCAGGAAGAAGATAAAAAGGGAAAAACAAAAAGAATATGAAAGATTTTCTAATAAAAATTTAAGGGCTAATTATCTAACAGCTACACCTGATTACAGAGGACTTAATATAAATTGACTATGTTTAAATATATTGAACATTTACTTTTTAATCAATAATAAAAATAATATTTTCTGCTACTCTTTTTTTTTTACTTTTTTCTCTTGTTTTACCTATTTTGTAGTCAATTTATATTAAGTCCTTCCAACCATCCTTTTGTAAGTAGGGGTGGCTGTTGGGCTTCCATGTATATATATATATATATATATATATATATATATATATATATATATATATATAAACAACAGCTACATCTCCACATCACTATACAGTAAACCTACAAATGGTCATTGCCACCTAGATTTTAATAGCTGCCACCCTACCAACTGAAAATAATCAATAATCTATAGTCAGTGTTTACACATACAACATATCTGTTCTGACAATGGAGATTACAAAATACACATAGGAAAGTTATTCAGTTATTTTCTAAATAGAATTTATCCACTTAAAACTATAAAAAATCAATCACTCAGGATTCCAAACACAACAGAAATTTCTACTAACCTTCAAAACAAATAAGAAAAATTACAGAATTCTCATGAGTTTTTTTTTATCTCAATTACAACATTCACAAACTATCTCATGTCTTACTAAAAGATTTCCAGTACATTGCTTGCACACTTAATAAGATATTTACTGAGACCTCAATTGACAGCAGGCAACAACCTCCAAATCTACATAAACTCCTTACATCATCTAGACTACAAAAATCATCCACTCACTAAGGCAACATAACATGCAATAGACCCTGATGCCAAGTTTGTAAACATATAATCATTGATAGTATTTTTACACCACCTGGCATACACATAGTAATCAGACCTCCACCTTTGACTTGTGGCAGTTCAAATATAATATATCATTGAAACATGTGTGGAATTCCATTTTCGGTTTAATGACCATAAAAAAACTATCAAAGACAACTTTGGTTTCACTGTAGCTGCTCATTTCAACCAAATAAACTATAGTCTTTTTTGTATATTCATTCAAATGCCAACAAGAATGCCAAAAGTCCAAGTTAAAATGCATTTTTAAAATAAATTCACACTTTCTAGGTTTAAACAGGAATTTAGGCATACTCGAAGAATACAGTTTCCATAAAAAGCCTTCTACAAATCCTCTACAATACTAATCATGACAAACAACTAGAAAAAAATTTCTAGATCTCTTTCACACATGTGAAAAAAATAAAAATAAAAATCTCACTTAACTTTTTTATTTCTTGTCACATTGAGAAAGGACACAGGTGTGTCAGAAAATTCCAATTTTTCAATATCTTTCTCAATAAGCTTCCATTTGGTTAAAAGGCCTATTAATATACAATAAATATTATTAGTTCTATTATCAATATTATTATTTTTGTGGTTTTTTTAACTCTTAAATTTCTTTCACCAGCCCATTATATATATACACATATAAAAACAAGCTACATATATGCATCTAGACATACAAACATTTTTTGATATCTATTTTTTTTAACCAGTAAAATTATGATTTCCCAGGCTAGATTATTGGAAATGTTATTTTCTTTAATAAGACTAATGGAGGTAAATGATATCATGTCACCTCAGGGTGACCCAGGCTATGGATGAACTAAAGGTTTATTCTCCCATTTGAATTTCCCCGATTATATAATAACACCTTATTTCACAGAGTTGAATAGCTGAAAGAAAAGGAATTGCAAACATGCTTTTTCCCAGAAAGAGTTTTATATACACAAAAATATATACACACATTTATATGTGTCCCATGAAGAGAAAATATAACACTACAAGCAGATGGAGAGGAGAACGAAAAGATAGTCTTATGTGTAATAATTCCCAACAAGAATTGAACCTGCTGGCAATTCTTGTGTGTTTCTGGAGTAGCTATATTTAGGATTCCAGATTTGAGTGGTTCGGACTCATCTGTTATGTCGCTAGTTAGAACATATTCTGGAAATGGCAAGTCCCGGATTTTTCCCAAATTGAGGTCTGTGAGCCAAAGATAGTTTCTTTCTATATCTGGTGAAAATATATTCCCAAAGGAAAATCGTGCCATAGGCTTGTAAGCTGCACCATGTAGCTGAGTCAGATTTAGCTGAGGGGCCTGTGCTGGAAACTGACTTACGGACCACTTTCATCATTGTATGAAGTGACATCACTAAGCAACCATCATGTGCCTCATATGACTGCATGTCCACCAAAGGGGGATAATCACCTTTTGTATCCCTACAAGACTTTCAGAGATCTCAGCCAGTACATACATGGATGTGTATATCAACCTAACGATGAAAAAAAAAACCCCAAAAAACATTTACTTTACACAACAAATATTAATTTATTTTATTTCTCAATCTGAGCTTTTATATCAATGCAGCTAATCTGATATTCCACCATTAACCACAAAGGACCACATACAGTGGACATTTCCAATCAAAATTTAGTTTATCACCTGATCAAAAAGCTCTTCCGAAACAAATTCCTGTGTTTGGCTATTCAGTCAAATCTGTGAAATTGATCAGGTTGAGAACTTAGATATATATATATATATATATATATATAATATCAGGACTCTTCTGTCAATTATGATGTATGAGGGCTTAACAGTTCAGTTCTTTCAACTGAAACACCAGACTACCTACACATAGGATTTGATTATGAGTCAAGCCAGTATGGATTCTTTCAGTAAAAATATTAATAATTTTTAACCACTGATACTTCTATTCTTTGATTTTCAATGTATTTTTGAAATCAAATACATTGCATTGCATCTATATGAATCAAAGAATTTAATCCTAATTTTAAAAATAATTTTAATTTTAAAAATATTTTAAAATTTATATTTAATATTTGCATCTGTTAAATACTTAATTCTTAACCTTACATTGTTTATTTTATATTTTAAATATATTTTAAACCTTGGTCCAGAAAACCAGGTGATCTTCAGTTCCAAGCTTAAATATAAATAGTTTCAAATTTTGTACCAGCCATAGTAAATGGATTTTGAAAAAATAAATTTCTGTCATAGAGAATGTAAAGTGAAAAATCATTTTTATATTGTTAAGAAATAATAAACAGGTATTCTTCATATGAAAATAAACATAATCAAATATATAGAGAAATAGATTCCTTATGGTCTTGTATTTTGCATTGGTCACAAAGTGTATTTTTTAGATCAAGGGAGATAAGCCAGAAAAATTTAAAATTTCATTACATTTGTTTCTGCTCTCAATATTCAAGAAACTTATCAGTTTAATTTATAATTTATGTTACCTTTCAGGGGTAAATGGTAACCAATGATCATATTTTAAACCAATCAGTCAAATTACAATGCATTATGTTAACAAAAGTTAGATTATGAGATAATAATAGGATAAATTAAGCAGAATCTCTGGAAAGTAAATATATTGAACTTTTTATTTTAACGTCATCATTTTATGTGTAAAATTAATTAAAACATTTAAATTGGCATTTTTACTGTTATTATTTTTATTTTATACTTGTTCAATTTTCATACCTGTATTATCTAGCAGCTTTAACTGAAGATCAAGTGGCAATAAGTCTTTCAAATACTCCAGTCTTGTCCTCAGTATCTGAGCTGATTTTAATAATGCTATCATCTGGATAACTTCACTTCTTCCTTGTATTTCCTATCATTATTATTATTATTATTATTATTATTATTATTATTATCATAACCACCCCCATCTCCTCCTCCTCTTCACTGGCATGTTATTTTGTTTTCAAACAATCTTTCAGATTTGCAGAGCCAAGTAACTCAGACTTCTGATGGGTTTCTATACTTTATTCTGATTTTCTTAGTTTAGATCTTTAGTGTCTGTGGTATAGACCCAACACAATAGTGGCCTGAATGTCCCATATTTCGGGAAGCTCAACCCTGAAGTCAGTGTAGTTTTCAAGTTTTCCAATTATTTTTGGCATTGATATGATGGTGATTTTTTAAGTGTAGCTTAAATGTGGCACAAGGCTGAAAGTATGAGGCACTCAGTGAGGATTGAGCTCACTACTCAATCATAATTAATCTAGCAAGACAAGTTTGCTAATTATTTCCCCATGTCCAAGTGCTCTTGGCTTTGATATTATGGTCATCAGGAACAGCCATATTGATGAGGAGACATTTTTTCCAACAACAGTGATGCCTGGTTTGGTGGCCTCAACGATGCAGTTTGTTTGGATGTTGAAATCACATTTTGGTTTTGATTCTCCTGAGAAGGAAGAGGAGGTGGAGGAGAAGGAAGAGGAGGAAGAAGAGTAGTAGGAGGAGGCGGATGATTTGTACTCAGTGAGATTGCACACTAGTATATGGTGGCTTTCACACGAAATCAAGTGACAGCAAGTCTCCTCAGTACTCAAGCATTTTCTTCAGTATTCTAGTTGATTTTAATAATTCTGTTGACTGAATGATTTCAGTTCTTCCAAAGTACATGTAATGCACATCAAAACTGTCCCAGGTACTCAAATAAATATAGGTACTACTTTTATATTTTATAATGTTTTCGGTTCTCTATCAAGGTCCAAATATTTTTCATCATAATTTCAGTTAATTTTCATTACGACTATTCAAACTGTCAATCTATTATTATTTTATTATTAGATGAAGTATTGTCAGTTATTATTAATTTTTTATTATTACTTTCATCTTAATTTCAGTTCCTTCACATTGAAGAACTTAATATTTTTTACCTTCTGGCATTGATAGTGATTTCTGTTCATACCAATTTTCTGCATGGGTTTTCTTCCTATACAGTTATTTCTCTACCCTGTTGTGTCTGTATTTAAATTAATTTGAATCTCAGGTAGAATGCTTAAATATTAGAGAGTCAATAGTTTCCTCAGCATTTGTACTAAAGTTGTTGTTGTTATTATTAATACTTATTTATTTTTATATTTTTCAGGAAATAGGAGAAACATCCGGAGGGAAAAGAACAGCATTAATGTATCCTGACTGTCACAGGGAGGTCCTGTCCTCTCATGCTGACAGTGAACATGGCTGGGACAAGGGAGACACAGCACACAGAGAAGAGATGTCAGGTCAGTAATTAGATTTCTCAGAATGGGCTTTATATAATAAACATTTATGTATTTTCATACAATATTTCTCTCTCCCTCTTTTTCACTCTCACTATATATATATAATGTCTGATTGAATAAGTTACAAACATTATGTTTGCTTATTTTGATCATAATCCTTTCATATTCACAAATATTTTTCTGTATATTACAAATTATTACAAATGAGAGAAGAAATGCACTCTAACAGTGTGAATCAATTTTATTTCCCAAGTACTTTCTATGTCAGTGTTACAGTGCATTTCTTGCCTCATTTAATTGTAATATACGAAAAAATATTTGTGAATATGAAAGGATTATGATCAAAATAAGCAGACATAATGTTTGTAACTTATTCAGACATACCTAAAAGAGAATTTGCTGCTTAAATCCACACACACACACACAAACACACACACACATATATATATAAGAATTCTTTCAAACATGTTTAATTGAATAATATCAACAAGTTCTGTCTATCCAATTTTTGTTAACTTTTTCAAATCAGTAAATTTACCAAAGTTCATATTTATTCATATGCATATATACTTTTTTGAGTACTTTTGAATGGTGCTACATTTCTTTTCAAGGATTTTGTTTTGTCTATGTTTATGTAATTGTGATATTATATAAAATAAAATATAAATAAAAATAAACTTTGGTAAATTTACCAATTATATAAAACAACTTTATTGCCAAATATATATATATATATATATATATATATATATATATATATACCCACACATGCACACTGAAAAAGAGAGTGGAGAGGACTGATGGTGAAAAGTTTCTTGGGCTGGCCAAGAAGGGATTCTAAAAATATTCTAGTGCATGGTCACTTGGTCAGATTTTGGGAAGTGGATTAGGTTGAGAAATTTTAACACCCATTAATATATATATATATTTTAAGATGAACATGAAAAGACATATTGTAAAATGTTTTTCTCTTCTGAAAATTTATGTCATTTAGAGTTATAACATGAAACTGTGGTACAGAGTCCAGAAGTTTCATAAATTAATCTGTTATTTGCAAATGAATCTCTCCACATATTCTCTCAAATTCTACAGTATAAATTAATGTTTGAATATTTTGTACATAGTATTTTTTTTTTCTTAAAGTGATATTGACCCTGTACAAAGTTCAAGAGCCACTTGAAGTAGGGGTTACAGAGTAAGAGTCACAGTTTATGGGGATATGTGTGGAAGATAACAGTTGGCACTAGACTTGAATAAGTTAGGAGTACAGTGTTCAGGGAAGCATCCTCTTGGGAGTTAGTTCCACAAGGCAGCACTTCATGAGAAGAAGCTGTTTCAGTGGAATGTACATCTCACCAATGGAATATGAAGGGAATGAGGGTGGTTCCCAAAATCATACCTTCAATGACCAAACAGTTTTCACCATCCATTTTTGTGTATGTGTATGTAAATCAAAAAGTAAAAGTGATTTCCATACAACCCCTTTATTTTCACTGATAAAGAACAAAAGCATATATCACTTTTTGATGCACTTCTGGTATCATTCAACAAGCTTCTTCATACCAAAGCCATGTATGCACTGCTTGCTTGTTTGGACACCTAACGCATAAAAACTTTAGGGCACCCCAAGTCATCATGCACTATAGCTTGTGCAAATCTATATGTGATGCCAATGTTTGCTGCCAGTTGCACGAACAAGATTTGTCAGTCTTTCTTCATCAAGGTATCCACTCACTGGATGTGTTCTTAAATATTGCTGATAGATCACCAAATTGTCTTTTGTCTTCCTGCATTTAAGTGTTCTTCTCACTCATGCACCTTTCGCTGATTCATGGCACATGCTCCATTCTGATGTTGAATTTCCACTGGTTTAACTCCTACTGTCCACAGTACACTACAGTGCATTGTTTCCTGGTTCAATCGCTGAGTGGATCATCCATACATCTAACCCTGTTTCTCCCTGCCACTTGACTGAATGATGACATGCTGTACACAGCTTTCTACCTGTTATCCCATTTGCATGTGTGATATCATACATCACCACCACTGTTGTTTTTACAACATAATTTCAAAATTGCCTTTACTTTATGATTCACCTTAATAAATATATATATATATATATATATATATATATAAGCAGTAACCTTTCTTTTAAACATGTTTTATTTAATATGACAAACAAGTAAAATTTAATTAATTTTTTATTTAATTTTTCTACCCACTTACATTTTTGCATTGGGTTGGAGTAAGAGAGTGCAAAAATTGTTTATATTGTTCATTGTTCCAAGTGCTTTTGGCCATTTCTTTAACCATTTTCAAGGGGGTTTGTTTGAGTGTTTTTAATTTCTATTCAACTTTGACTAAATAATATGTATTTCTGTGTTGTTTTGAATACCTGTGGCATTATGTGGATATGTTGGAAGAGGTTTAAATTGTAGTGATCAGGGAAGCATCTTTTTGATAATCTGTTTCACAATGTAACAGTTTTGGGAAAGAAGCTGTCTGAGTGTAACTTCCTCCTTACCAATGTAATATGAAAGGAATGAGGATGAGTTGACACTGTGTACCTGGCAAGTCAGGTCCAAGCTGTGAAGGTCTAAAATGGTAGAACCAAAGGATGTAGCTCATCTGAACATTTGCCATGAAAATAGCAATAGAATAATGAAAGGCTGGTAATGTTTGTTCTGTGGGGGAAAGGTTGTAAGGTGGTAAATACATTACCTACAAGACTACATCAACACTTTTGAACTCTGTAACGGCTGGGAAGTGAGGCTTGTGTAGCTCCAGCTCAGATATGGAACCAGTACTCTGTTAGATTGTGGAACAGACTACTGAAAGACGCTTCCCTGACCACTACAATCTTAATCTCTTCACGTCCAGGATCAACCATTATTTTTCTTACATATCATCATAATATACACACACATTACTACTTCCTTTAAATTTATTCAGTAATTGTCTACCTTGAGTGCCTCTTGGAACTTGTCTTTGGTAAACAGTAGGATTAAAAAAAATTACTCAGATGGATATACATTGAAAGTGCCATGATTTATCAGGTGATATATGTTGGAATTTCAAACTGAACCCTTTATTTTATCCACTGAAAATAATCCAGTAGCTCCAAAGAGTTGTGAGTTCAATACCTGGCCAAAACAGAGGTGAACTAAAACTTGGACAGTTGAGTTACTTAATAGGAAATAACTGAAACTGAAATATCCAGAAGAGGCATGTTATGTGGAACTAGAACTATCTACCCTGGTGGACGGAATAAAGTGTTCGGTTCAAAATTCCAGCGTATATCACCTGAAGAAGGCCAGAACAAACAATGGCCAAAATGTTGTGAATATGACAATAAACATGAGGACAACAGTCCAAACAATGTAAATAGTGTAAATAGTAAAAAATATCTCATCTCAGAAATATAGACAGATATAATTATTGCTCCATTTATACTATCATAATATGCAAAATAATAGTTGGCTTGATGTAACTACAATAACAGTGTATAATAATGGGTAAAAACATTTTTTATTTGTTTGTACATGTGCATTTTTTATTTGTTTGTGATAGTGGCTCAGAATTAGAACTCAGAAAACTGAGTCAAAAATCCAGTTGAGTTTGTTACATTCACTTTGGGAATGGTATGAATCCGTCTTTTCTCCCAACAGCTTTGGGTTAAATAGTAGGACTTTGTGGTGAATACACATCGGTACAAATGCAAAAGATGCCCTGGATTGTGTATGGACATGTTTGTCAGCACCAGTTACATCTGTATTTTCCTCATTAGCAGTGGGACATCTTGGCCTGTCTAGATATGGGCCTCTCTGCAACTAGTCAAGATTCGAATCTTTGTAAGATACTTCATGCCAATAAAAGCAATGGGAAAACCAGTCAGCAGCTAGGAAGACACAGTGTCTTGTGAAGTTGATCCTCGAGTTGCTGTGGTTTCTAAGAGAGTATTATGTTTGTTACCGCCTGTATCTTTCCCCTATTTGCCTATTTCCCCCGTAATTGCTAGGAGGGTAATTGGTTAGGTGTTTCCTCCAACCTCAACACACTTTTGCCATACATTACAACAGACTTGTATTTTGGAAAAATCATTACCTCCAAAGAATTTTTAACTTGCAAAAATAATAAAAAAAGACATTTTTACAATCCAAAATATGTTTTGGTTTTGAATAACCCATAAAATGTTCATAAGGCATCAAAAAAATCAATCAATATTTAATTTAATTTTTTATATTTTATTTATCTTTTACATTTTTACATTATTATTTTTATTCATTTATATATTATTTATTTTATTTTCAATTTTTATTTTTTATATTATTATATTTATTTATTTATATTTTTATTTATTTATTATTTTATTTATATTTTATTTAATTATTTATTTATTTGTTAACTAATATATATATATATAATAATGTCTCACTACTCCTTTCCAAGCATACACAGCACAACAAATCCCTGTTGCAGATGGCTGCTCAAGCACATTTGTGTTTGTTCAACACTCACAGAGTTCACCTGTGGTTTATATGCAACATTGCTTAGTGGACCTTAGTTACAGTTTTTGGGAGTGAGTTCATCTGCCATGATTAGCAGTGTAAACAAGGCCAATATGACTTGTAACTTCATGCTAACACAACCATCGACGACCTCTGAAGAATTCCATTTACCCATTTCCACTCACAGAGCTTCAGTAAAATCATGGTATGGTTTACAGGCACTTTCCATACACTGATATCTTCTCCCTAGATGGATAACAAATTGACCACGCTGAGAAAAGTAAAGATTCTAACCATTCAGCCATGACAAACATACACATATTTTAGTATATCCTATTAAAAGAAAGATGCTTTGATCTGCTATTTTAATAAATAAAAATTTAGCAAATTCAAAAGCTAAAGAAAATATTCAGATTTTATAAAAAAAATGGATGATCTTTAATCTTCACACCTGCAAAAAAACTGTTTCTTGCTTGACACCACTGTCACTGTATACTCCCTCAACTATGTTTATTATTTTAAAAATCTAGGATTAGAATTTTAATAACAAAATGTTACAAACTATTTAGCTATTAGATTGTTTATTTACAAGATTAATTTTATATTTACAAAATTATAAAAATATGTGTAACCAACTACAATTTATCATTTACCATTTCATAAATATAAAAGCAAATTTTTTTTATTCATAAATTTATTAAAAACTTAAAAAATTATCAAAAAATATTTGAATCAACTATAATAAAATATTTACTATTTTATAAAGATTTATTAATTCCCATTTTATGAAGAAATAAATATGAAAAGAGACTTCTCTATTCCTAAATTTATAAAAATGTCAATGAACAAGAAAATTTAAATAAATATCTAATGATTAGTAACTAGAACAAAAAGTTTGAAAAAATGCATTTTCCAGTTCATTTCTTTCATTTGTTCTTGCAACATAAATCCACTAAGATAGGTTGAGAGCTTCTCTTCCTCTAAACTAAATATTCTTTTAATTTTAGATTTTAGGCAAGACTACATGCTCAATATTTTGAGCATGTATTACCCTACTCATTGAGGTTTTCCTTGTATATAATTACAGAATGCCTGTAATTTTTACTGGTTATTTCTATTGATTAGGCATCCTTGATCTGAGAGGAAAACTATAAACAGAAAAAAAATTGGAAAAATTGAGATGCAAAATAATCTGAGAAGAAAATGTATACTGTCCAGAAAAATCATGTTTATTTCAATTTTCTATTCAATAGTTCAGACATTTTTGAATAAAAAGATTTGTTTTCATACATCTTTATAAAATGGTAAATCTGTCAGTAAAGTGCCATACGTGATACATGTTTGGGTGATTATGTATCTTTCGATACATGACTGACGAGGCAGTAGATTGCCATATCTTTTTGCAGTAGACTGATTGCCAACCAAGGCTAAAGAACCCAGTCTGTCCTGCTATTCAACCCATAGATGGAGGGAGAAGAGAGGGATTCATACCTTTCCCAAGGGTATTTGTGCATAAGTGAATCTAATGAACTCGACTGGAATTTGAACTCAACTCTCCGAGTTCTCACTCCAATCCGATATCCATTACACCACAACGCACATCCCAAAAATGGTAAATAGTAAATCTTTATTAAATGGTAAATGATAATATATTGCATTCTAGTTGGTGCACATATTTCCATAATCTTGATAATATAAAATTAATCTTGTAAATAAATAATCTGTGTAAAATTTTTGTTTTTATTAAAATTCTAAACAGCTTTTTAAAACAATAACAATTGCTGAGTGAGTTGAGGCAGTATACAGTAATAGCAGTGTCAAGAGAAAAACACCCTTTTAAAAAATTTTTTTTTTTTGCAGGTTTCAAGGTTAGACTTTGACAAAAAAAATGTTTATCATAATTTCTATTGCCCAATTTTGATTCACCTGTCTGCACATCAGGTAAAACATCTGTCATGAAATTTTAGATTGCTCCAGAAGTGAATGTTATTCCTAACTATAGTAATTTATATTCAGTTCTGGGTAAAATACAAATTTCATACCATACCTGATTCCCCAACACCAAATAGTTTTGTTTTAACCAAGTCACTTGTCTTTCTCTTTTGAAATAATGATATTTTATTTTTTTCAGATCAGTATAGTTCCCACTACTCCCTGGCCCATACACCATGGACTAACCAGGACACATATGTAAAACACATCAAACAAAGATTCTCTTGCCCAGTTGATAGAAATTTATCTCCCAGATGTGTGCACAAAACTAACGTTGGGAACATTGCTGAAAGTAGTTCCAAATGGACTGGCATGAAACCATCCCAGCCTTGGACTTTACCAGAAACCAGAAGAAATGGATCCAATGCGCAACAGCCAATAACAGAAGTGGATCTTAACTACCCAAGTCAGGTGGACTGCCTTGTACAGTTACCACTGCCAAAATACTACGTTTTAGAACAAAATCCAGAAAACTCATCGCAACAGTTACCACATCCTGAACCCCATGGCGAGGTTGATGTCTGCCCCCAAATGTCCTTCCCAAAGTATTATATTCTTGAATCCAGCTTAGATGCCCAGCCAACATCAACACCAAAGGCAGCAGCAGGTGCAGCAGCAGCATCACATTCTGACAATTCAGAATTGTTTGAACAACCTGTTACATTATCTCTACCAAAATATTACATCTTAGAATCAGAAACACAAAACAATGCACAAACATCCTATTCGCAGGCTTCTGACCATATAGTATAACATCTGCCAGGAGAGAAAGACTATGATTTCAGTTAATGAGCCGAGACTAAGATTATAGATTCTAAAACCGTGGGAAACTATGACATTACGTAAATGTAACAATAGAGAGATCATGATTCATTGTCATATATTTTCTTTTTAGACCAGTTCTAAACTTCATACCCTTAAAATTGTGATTCCCGATTTCATCTTAAAACAAGTAAGAATATAAAAATAAACTTGGTTTTATTTTAACAGCTTTCTACTTGATTATTAATAATTTCTGACTTGTATTTCAGTCATCCTGATTTCTGTTGCTTCTTATCTCAATTACTCAAACCATCATTCTATGGCTGTAAGTAAACAGTGCAAGTCAGAAGTAAAGAATAATAAGCTTTCAGCAAGGCTTGAACTTGCATTCACTTTTTGCTTAGCAAGCCTGACATGGAAGGTGACATTCTCAGAAGATCAAACCTCACCATTATAACTTATTCATTATCATCCCCAGAACACCTGTCATTATAATCTGTGATGCTTTTGCTTACATACATGAGCATGGTGATGGTCTGAGTAGTTGTAATAAAATCCAACTAAATTTAAGATGAAAGAAATACGGGTTAAAATTAATAATAATTGATGATTCTTCATCGATTAACAAATTCCAAGATCATATTTCTCACAACTTACATTACTCATAAAACATGTATATGCATTCATGCATACATGTGTGTATATATATATATATATATATATATATATGCGCACACACACACATATATATATACACATACATATGTATGCTTGTAGAAGTATTCATAATGTATAAAGTAATATTACCCAACATATCATATTTTTCACAATGAAATTAGGCTAAGAAAAGAATAAAACAAATATATACACTGTTATATGAGATACATTCACAGAAAACACTAAATACAGACACAGAAAATAATCTTTCAAATACATTCATATATACAAAGACGCACAATCTTTCAAATACATACATACATACATATATATATATGTATATATATATATATATATATATATATATATATATAGTGTGTGTGTATGTATATAAAAACTGACTAGCTATGCACAATGGATATTATAGAAATAAGTTAAAATAGTGAATAGTTCACAAATAGGTCGGTTACTAAAAGCTGCTGATAAATTTCAAGAATTTCAATTCTGTCAGCCATATTCTTTCTTTAGACCTGATATCTTTAATATATGATCTTACAACATCAAATCATCATCAGTTTCTTTACACAAAGAAATCAAACATTTCATGAAAGAAAAAAATTATTCCTTACCCATCTTTTATACTTTGATTTAACCAGATAAGATGAAATAAATAAAGGAATTGAGTTGGGATTAAATTCAAAGAAATTAGTTTTAAGCAGATTAAATTTAAATTAGATTTCAACTAAATTTAAAGATATTAAAACTAAATTTGATGAAATTAAATTTAAAATTTTCAAATCTATACTAAATTTAAAGAACTTTAAAGAAACAATACAAGATTGGAAAATTTGTATATGGCATTCTTGAAAAAACAAAGAAAAAAAGGGTGTTTTATTTATTTAATAAACATAAGTAATGGCA
Source organism: Acanthosepion esculentum (assembly GCA_964036315.1). Taxonomy (NCBI): domain Eukaryota; kingdom Metazoa; phylum Mollusca; class Cephalopoda; order Sepiida; family Sepiidae; genus Acanthosepion; species Acanthosepion esculentum. The sequence continues at coordinate 89,087,299 of OZ038479.1, forward strand.
AATATTTTGTAAATATTTCTTTTTTATCACCTTTTCTGAATTATTTCTGTAGTCAAATTGGAAGTTTAGCAATTTTCTTGATGGTGGCCATTAAATAAAGATTATTCCCCAAATCTGTCATTGGTAGGTTTCTGGTGACAAAAGACTTTCTTTTTCTGACAGGTTACACCTGTTGAGGGCTGAAGGATAAATCAACCAAAATGTTGTGTTAACAAAACACTGAATACATAAAGATGTTGGTTGCTTGATTTTACAACTTGTCAAATCTTGTCAGTTATTTAATGTCAAAATCAGTTTTTTTCCCAAATGTATCTGGTTGGTTTGAAGAAAGGTAAATTGGTATATTAGAGTCTCTAAGCATTTACTTGGTTTGGGTCTAAGAAAATTTTGATTGTTCATATTTGAGTCAATAAGCATTCAATTAGCTCAGTGATAGGTAAATATTGGTTGTTTATACATGAGTCTATAAGCATGTGTTGGTTTGGGATAGATAAATATTGGACATTTATATTAGAACCTGTAAGCATTTACTTTGTTCAAGAATAGTTAAATAAAGGATGTTTATATCTGAATCTACAAGCAAGTTAGGTGATAGGTAAATATTGGTTGTTTGTACTTGAGTATATAAACATTTATTTGGTTTGGCAATAAGTAAATGTAAGTCTTATATTTAAGTTGGTAAGCATTTACTCTGTAGGTAGTTCCTTTTATGGTCCCACAACTCTGTAGGGATGCAATCACTGTATACTTAACCCTGAAAAGAAGAGATTTGAATGTCTGAACAATACTTCATTTTTTGCTTGTTATCCTGTGTAGTACCTCCTTGTGAGATCATTACAAAATAGCAGATATCATCTATCCTCTGTTGATTCTTTCTATTCAATTGAAAAAATTTGTAAAATCTATCATACACTCAGTGGTCTGTTACCCTTTTCGTTTGAGATATACAGTTTCTCCATTTTTCTATTGTTTCCTTAAAACTTTGCCTTTTAGAAGTTGCAATTAAAAAAAAGATTTTACTCTGTACATGAATCTTGGGATGGATCTATGACAAAATTATAAAAATCCTTTTTCTTCTTTAAATTAGAGGTCAGCTCCTCAACCAAACTACTTATCTGTCCATATCATCTAAAAGAAAACATTATTTTTGACATAAACACAAAAATAAATTAGACTCCTACTTTGCAATTCTTCAAAATAATGATTACTTTTTACTATTAACTTAGCTATTCATGAACTAAAATTTTAAAAAATACTAATAATGATAAAAACACCCACCCAAAATGTATATTAATTTGTTGAAAAAAAAAGTTTTTACAACAAATAAATGTTTAAAAGATTAAAAAGAAAGAAAAGAATGAAAAGAAAGAAAGAGAAAAAGAAAGCAAAAAAATGACCTCTGAATATGCATCTCACTACACACATTATTTCCCCCTCCTTCCTTCTCACTGCTGCTAGCTCTTAGCAACAACAGCTGCAGCAGCAGCAGCAGTACCAGTCTACATCAGGATATACATCTTCACACAGTATGGATTGCAGTGGATTTAACAGCACAGGTAAGTTGTGTTATCTTTAGCTAATGGAAGCATCTGTTAACTTTATGAGTTTGATAAAAGAAGCAGGGACATTTTTTTAAAACTTTTTTTGCTTTATTATTTGCTATGCATATACATATTTTCTCAGTTTTATGAAATTATCAATATGTACACACACATATATATGTTATTTCCACACATTACCCACTCACAAACTGCCTTTACATTTTTAAAGGGAACAGCTGCTTCAAACTTACTTGGGGATATATTTTTCCCAAACTAATAATACCTGTAAAAATGGTGTTCTCTTGCCACATGGAATTGAAAAGTGGGTTCACTTTAATTAAAAGTAAAAGAAAAACAGTGCATAGATAAACTATTGAAAATTATGATTCTAATGCATTATCATTTTATATACATACATGCATACATACATACATACATAATATAAATATATATATATATATATATATATATATATATATATATATATATATATACATTCCTTTAAATAATGTTATAATGCTTATTATTTTTATTTTTAAGTCAAGAAATAAATTGTAACTTTTAGAAAGAATCATTTTTCTTTTATAACTCAGCATTTTTTTGAGAGCATTGGTATTTTTGTTCAGTGTGTGCAGAACAGGGAGAAATGAGTTGAATTTTGAAAATGTGCTCTAAATGAAAACAGTTGCACAACATAGGTATGGTTTAATTTTATAACTTCTTAATTAGATTAAATTCTTCAGTGTCTTATTTGGTTTCTCTTTGTAATTAATTTAAGTACAAATTAAAGACTTCTATTTTCTTCTTGGAAATTATAAACGATTCAGACTTGACATTTGGATACGTAGTGTCAAAAAAGGTAAAAAAAAAGTTATTTATTTTGACATTTTATGTACAGTTTTTTGGTTCTCAAGGAATAAGTGTAAGGGGTCCCTAGTTTATTTGAGGAAAATGAAACATTTATTTTATCCTTTTGGAAGTGACTGAAATAAATTTCTTTATCAAAACATTTGGGGTTTAGTAAATTTTCATAAAATCTTATGATGATAGTGCAGTTACTTTAAAAAGAAATGAAAACAAAAACACTGCAAAAGATAATTTGAAAGAAAACAATGGATATAATTAAAAAAGAATAAAATTACCTTCCTCAATGTTTTCACTTTATTTTATTTTTCTTAAATTCAGTAAACAATGTTTAAAAAGAAACAGCCAGTTCAAATAGGCAATTTTGTTTTAATTTTCCATCTGTGAGGGATATTTGAAAATTAAATTTCTTTACAGTAATTTGAAAATTTTCTGAGCATTGATAGCACATGCAAGTATTTTGCTGTATAATTTTCCAGGATAAATACAGTTCACATGAATTTTTTTCAATAAAAGGAAAAAGTTATTTTTGATTCAAAAAGACTTTTTTTTTTTTTTTGAGAAATTAGGAAACTGATCACTAAAAGTTTGAACCAAAACGAAAATTGTTTTTTGCACTAAGCTAAACATTTAAATAAATAATTAATTAAAACTAAAAGAAAGACAAATGCATTTAATACGTTTTTTAAAATAATTTGATCAGTTGTCAAGAATTGTAGAATAACAGAAAGAAGTTTTTTTAACAGTTGAATCAAACAAGCCAAATTCTTGCATTTCTTTTAACATCCTAAAATGTTTTAGTTTTCGTTTTTATTTTTTGCGGGTTTCAGTTTCATTTTCTTTTTCGGAATAAACTTTTACGCCACTCTTTTTTTTTTTTTTCCCCCCTTCCATATTTGATTAAAAATGTTTTAGGTGCCGATGTCTGTGATTTTAAAATAGTCATATGTTATTGTTTGTGTTTCATGCCGACTTTTAATTAATATATATTTCTAAGTTAGATCATCTACTTTCACTTTCGCTGTCGGCGGGAACTGCAAGTGAGCACGTTTTTCATTCCCCTGCATGTTTTTTCTCTTTCTTTTTGCAATGGACATATGGCAATATGGACAGCATTAGAGAAAATAAGTTTCACGTGCATGCCAATTACAAGGGGGTGGGGAACAAACACATTAATCGCCCACCTGCTTTTGTAAATTAGTATTTTTTATGATACTGAGCTTCCTTATAAAAATAAATTTTAAAACATTTTTTTTTTTTTAGTGTAGTAAGTAGTCAGTGCTCTTTTTCGCATTTGTTTATCTTTAAATTAAATAAATAAATGATCGTTCGTTTCAGAAATCGTATATAACCTAATGAAAACAAAAGCCTTTTTCTCTTGTTACTAAATGCTATTTGTTTTGCTTACTAAAATAAAAATGTGCGTGTGTTGCAATTTTTGCAAAACCATATGGTCGGTAAAAAAACACGTAAAAAATAAAGACGAAAGAGATGGTTTATCGCATCTTTTAAATAAAATTTTAAAAATAAATAAATAAAAGAGGACTTATAAAAACAAAGCAAAGTTTACATTTTTTTTTAAACTTTTTTTTTTATCCCTGTATGTCTCTGACCGCCTGCACATTAAATTTAAAAAAAAAAGAGTATCCAAGTAAAACTTAAAAATTTATCTCAATCCCAGACGGAAGAAGGAAGAACAATTTGTTGTGTAGGATTTCTCGTGACGACCAAGTCCAACATCTGGAAATATTTAAAACCACTTTCTTACTATATTTAAGGGTTAATTTTTCATCGCAGAGCGGTTATAAGTGTATAAAAATGTAATATCTCAGTTGTTGCATGAACATAGGTCTGTGTGATGAGAGACTCGCTACAGACATAACAAAATCCGAAACATATGGCATATGCTGTCCACAGGTTAAGATGGTGTCATTTGAATAAGCAAGTGAAGGGGAGTTAACTCTGCATTAACCAATCGCTGCAGCAACAACCCGGCTGCAAGCATATATGGATAAAACATCATTTTACACACACGCACTCACACATGCACATATATATATATATATATATATATATATATATATATATATATATATATATATATATACTGAAAACTTTGCCACCTACACACTTTCTTTAAAATGTATATTATTACAAAAAAGTATGCTATTATGTTTGCATTTTGTTAAAATTTCTTCAAAATAGTTCTGAAAATTTTCTCAGTTATTTCTTTTTAATGATGAGTAATCAATTAAAGTTGGCAGATAATTATGATTAAATACAAATCAGAGATTAACCCATTTTAAATATCAAGTAAGATTAAGAAATGCAAATAGTATTTAGAATATACTTAAAATTAATAACTTGATGAAAATCATTTGTTTTTGTTGAAGATAATAATTATACAGTTTTTTGACTAAAACGTCCACTTATATAAAAATTATACTAGAAATCTTTTTTAATACATCAAAAATAATATATAACATATCTTCATCTGAAGAAGGCTGTAGAATGAATTGGCTGAAACATTATGGAAACAACAAAAACAGCTAAAAGAATTGAGTTGTCCAAAAACTTTTTCAATGAGTATGTATTTTCTGAAAATTTATAGAAAAGATTAATAATTCCTAAAGTGAAGAGTTCTGTTTATTTTTTCTTCTTTTGTATTAAATGAAATACTATAAATGTTTTTCATTATTTATTCAGATAATATTCTTTGTATTAGTTGGAATTATTCTGTGATATGCTGTGAGTTTATACATATATATATATATATATATATATATATATATATATATATATATATATATATATGGAAAAAGTCTTTTAGAGCTGCATTTCTTAAATCAAAATTATATTCAGACTCATTATAGTGAACAACTAGTGAATTTAGTGTGTTGTTTTGCAAAGAACCCTTTTGTGTTCATAAAATATTTTATTTAAATTCCTTGAGGTTTCTCCTATGTATTCCTTGTGATAATTATTACAGGTAATAGAGTAAATTTTTCCTCCAAGCTTTTGTTTATTATTTTGTTTTGTATTAATTAGGATCTGACTCACTACTTAGTACTTTCATACTAATACCTTTGGATTGCCAATAATTTTAGATTACTTGGGATGATTTTATGATATATCAGTATCTGAGGGATTATTTCATGTTGAATTTTTTATATGGAAAGGCATGAATACATCTCTTCCCCAGCTATACATTAAATAGCAAGGCAGATTGAGCTTTATAGCTTTGGGTAGTAGTCCATCTAGGAGAAGGACTACTCTGAATTAAAAGCCAGGAGAAACCAATGAAAAGCCAGTCCATTATCTTTCTCAGATTTGCCAGATGTAATGGCTGGCTGCTTGTATCTGAGTATGCCTATTTACTAGGGGGCAAGGTAGCCAATCCCTGTTGCAGACGACTGCTCAGGCACTTCTACTTTTTATTCACAGAACCCCCTTGTGGTTTGTACTTCAACTTTGCTGAGGCGACCTTAGTTACAGTTTCTGGAAGAGAGAGTGCATTATCTGGCGTGATCAACAGTATGAACAAGCCAGTACACTCAAACCCTTGGTCATGATAACTTGTGATACTACACTATCAACCATCGAAGGTTCTTAAATAGTTCTGTCTGCCTGATTTTACTCACAATTTGGGTCAACTTGTGATGTGGTTTTCAGACACCTTCCAAAGGTGCTGCATGCTGAGATCGCCTCCCCTGACAAATCAAACATGGTGAGATTTGAACCCAGGTGTCATTGTCGGAAAGCAAACATTTTAACCACTCAGCCATGTCCTAATTTTAGCACATGACTGAGTGGTTAGAGCATTTGTGTTCCAACCATGAGACCTGGGTTCAAACATCACCATGATTGATTTATCAAGGAGGTGACTTTTTGATAATATCAACCTGTGAAGACATTAATTGTCATTAAATTAGGAAGTTCCTGAAAACTCTGCCTTGGGTTGATCCAAGCCTTGTGAGTGAAATTGGGTGACCAAAACTGTTGAGGCTGTCAATGGTTGTGCAAACAAGAAGGCAAATAGAAAATATTTAGCCTTGGTTGGAAATTTATCTAAAGATGATGTTTTGATAAAAGCATGCATCATCCAGCAACCTGACTAATCACAGGGGATGTCTAAGCCTAAAAATATCTGAAATTCTGAAAAAATACAATTGAATCATGCACATTCACAGTCTGCTACAACCTATTTCATGTTACTTGGAAAGGAGATGGGTGCCACCAAGTAATTTCCTTTTCCCTGAACAATGTCATGAAGGGTACTTACTGGATTTGGCACCTCAATAATGTCATGGGTCATAGGTTGAAATGAAACTGAATTGTCACATCTGCAGACTTTCAGAATGCTTTCAACAGAACTCTATGTTTTGTTTAATATTTTTTGACTCTTGAACTCTGAGACTTGACTCCTTGCCAGCATACTATTTCTTGATATTTGAGTCAATTGCTCTATTTCATAACTGCTTAGGTAAGAGAAGAAATCAGCAATGAATAACAGGAAATGGCTGGTACAAAGTTGCTCATATGAACACAATTATTTTGCCTACATGTTAGAATATGTAATTACTTTGTACTCGTGAACCATTACTATTGGTTCAGTAGGTTAAATGCATGAGGTTATATTATTCTTGTTATTCATTGGTTATTATATCAAGTATTGTTCATAGGGATTGAATTCACAACCGGTGTCACTCAAATGTATAAATTATCTTAACTGGAAGGTGCTTCAGCATGGAGTAATCGTTAGGCTAGTCTGGTTCGCCATTACTGCTGAGTTGCAACTTCAATCCACATACAAAATTTGACATTTAAATAATCCATCAGGTGTTGACATTGTAAAATCAACCAAACCAATGTCAAATTGTTTTCAGTGTATTTTTATAGTAAAATAATTTACAATGTATTTTCATAGTAAAATGTTTTAAAATGCACTTTTATAGTAAAATTGTTTCCAATGCATTTTTCTAGTAAAATCATTCACAATATATTTCCATAGCAAAATCATTTGAAATGCTTTTTCTTGGTAAAATCATTTACAATACATTTTTATATTAAATTTATTTGCATTTTCATAGTAAAATCATTTCCAATTCATTTTCATAGTAAAATCATTTGCAATGCTTTTTTATAGTAAAATGATTTGCAATGCATTTTTATGGTAATATCATTTGCAATGCATTTTCATAGTAAAATCATTTGCATTGTATTTTCATAATAAAATAACTTGAAATGAATTTTTCTGGTAAAATCATTTGCATTTTCTGGTAAAGTCATTTTGAATGCATTTTCATCATATAATCATTTGCAATTCATTTTCGTAGTAAAATCATTTCCAATTCATTTTCATAGTAAAATCATTTCCAATTCATTTTCATAGTAAAATCATTTCCCATGCATTTTCATAGTAAAATCATTTCCCATGCATTTTCATAGTAAAATCATCTGCAATGCATTTTCATAGTAAAATCATTTGAAATTAATTTTCATAATAAAATAATTTCCTATGCATTTTCAGGGTAAAAGCATTTGCATTGTATTTTTCCAACTAAAATCATTTCCAGATATGTCTGCATGGGATTAAGTTTATCGAGACTAGTTTGGTTGCAAATTACTATCGCGTATTAAGTTTGATCCTCACTGTCATAAAATCAACTAACTTAACTATATTAAGGATAACTGTGAAAACTAACTTGAAAAGTGAAGTGAAAAAGAAAAAAAAGCCTCAGAACATAATTGGCCATGAAATAAAATAAGAAATACTAATATTCTAAGAAATACTAATATTACTAATAGAAATATAAAGTAAGATATATTAATAATCTAAGAAATGCTAATAATAATCATGTGAATATTGAAATTTGTTTGCTTTTAAGAAATTGTTTTGTTACTTTGATTTTCAGATGCAGTTGAGATTCTACCCAACATTGGCCTGGATGGACGTTAGATTCCTTTATTGTAACAGACCTATCAAGGAACATGTTAATACCATTGTACATAATACTGCTGGTCCAACAAATGTGTCTGTGTGTGGACCTCACCTATTCTGTGGAGGAAGGCAGGAGGCCAGGTACCTATGTGGGTGACATTGCAGCCGATTCGCATTTGCTGGACACTGTTACCTCACAAGACCGCAACCAGATAACATTTAGCCAGTTACCAGTTAGCCAGGCCGATGGTTCCCAACTCTTCTGCATTTCCAAGAAGACAGGAAAGCTCTATACAGTCCACACAGTGGACACAGAATCGATGTGTACATATAACAAAGAGTGTTTCAAAATGGTTGAAGTGGCTGTACAGAAAGGGACATCATTTATTAAAGTGTTAGAAATTAAAGTGATGTTGAAAGATATAAATGATAACCAGCCTAAATTCCCAGTGACACAAGTGCACATAGAGATCTCTGAAAGAGACAGCAAGGGTACAAAGATTTTAATTCCCAATGCCGTGGACAACGATATAGGGGATCGCAATTCTCAGATTACATATGAGCTGAAGAAGAAAAGGGATGAACCTTTTATACTGTCTATTTCAAAAAGTATTGATGGAACATCCAAACTTTTCATTAATTTAGAAGAGAAACTCGACAGAGAAGAAAAAGACACTTATTCGATTCAGGTGATTGCTAAGGATGGAGGATCACCACCAAATCAGAGCACTTTAGACGTACATATTGCTGTCACAGATGTCAATGATAACATACCAATATTTTCCCAAAAAGTCTACAATGTTTCTATAAAGAACGAACCAAGTGAAACATCTGCAATACTCATTCTGTCAGCCAGGGATTTAGATTCTGGGGAATTTGGCAGAATAACTTATCACTTCAGTTCAAAGACTTCTGATGTAGCCAAGGCCCACTTTAAGTTAAACAAAGTAACTGGGGAGATATTTCTGAGCAAGAGGTTTACATTAGGGCAAGAGTTAACAAATAAATTATATGTGGAAGCAACAGATGGAGGTACTCCTCCTCTAAGCTCCATAGCTTTGGTTCTAGTGAATGTGATCAACCAGCAGAACAATGCCCCAACAATAGACGTAAATTTTGTCTCTAAATCATCAGGAAACATGGTTTCCATTCCGGAAGACACTACAGTAGATAGTTTTATTGCCTATGTAAGAGTCACTGACCATGATGCTGGACAGAATGGTGAGGTCAGCTGCGTACTATACCATGATAAATTTCAGCTGCAGAGTTTAGGTAAAAAGAGGTACAAAGTAATTCTTAAAAAGCCATTAGACCGAGAAATTGATGAATATCATGATATTACAATCACATGCCAAGACAAAGGAACACCACGTCTTCACAGTGAGAGTAAATTTACGATCCATGTAATGGATGTCAGCGATGTACAGCCACAGTTTTCCAGGAAGATTTATAAATTCAGTATAAATGAAAACCAAAAGGCTAAATTTCATGTTGGATACATTAATGCCACGGACCCTGACCTTGGTCCTGGTGGGAAACTCACCTACTCTCTTCTCTCGGATAACAAATATTTTTTACCTTTCCAGATTTCTGATAGTGGACTGATCACAACTGTTATGTCACTGGACCATGAATTTCAAGACATTTACGAGTTTCAGATTTTGGTAAAAGATAATGGCAAGCCACCACTCAATAACACAGTAAATGTCATTGTCGAGGTTAGAGATGAAAATGATAATGTTCCATATTTCATATTTCCTAGTATGAATCCTTTCACAATGGATGTTGTTTACTACCCACATCATACAATCAACATCACAGTCCTGAGGGCTACAGACAGTGACAGCCGAGAAAACGCTTTCCTCAAATATGAAATAACTTCAGGCAATGACAAGCAATTGTTTACAATCAACCAGTACACTGGCTTGCTATCTTTCACTCGTGTGGTCACACAGTATGATGCAAAAACATACGACCTGGAGTTTGTTGTGAAGGACAGTGGCAGTCCAGTTTTATCGGCAACAACCACTGTGATTTTAATAGTATCTATCAGCAACAAGACATCTGAAATTTTCAAAGTACCAACAAGAGAAGATGAAACAGAGGAAAACATACAGTTTGACTTTCTAATAGCCATTGTATCTGTGGCTGTGACAGTGTCTGTGGTCATAACAGCCATTATTTCAATATGCTATATACGGTACAATGATCGGAGAAAGGATTCTCAAAGAAATAAGACAAATTTTTCTACCAAATGTGAACAGAGACAATTAATGTGTCCTTCTTACCTTGCTGCCTCTTGTAATGATGTTCCTGTTGCTGGTACAGAGCATCATCCGGAAAGGTTAAGGGGTTCTCAAGTGACTAATTCTAGGGCTGAGTCCCACCTAGAAAACTTGGATACTGTCCAAAAAGGGATTGCATCTGGAATAGATCTCCAGACAGCTTCAGAGGTTATATATCAGGTAAGTGAGTCAATTTTTATTTAATGTTTTATATATGTAATGCCCTTATTTTGTATATGAATTCCCCTATTATAACATTTTAGAATCACTGACAGTAATTATACTTTTGAAATTTTCAATGCATAATGCACAGATTGCTGTGTCTTATGCATTGAAAGGTGCTGAAATTTGTCCAAACAAAATTTATAACAAAAATTGCAAAGTTCAATCAGCAGATTCTATTTTTAAATGTTTGTGTTTGGATTTTATTCATTCATAGTTTTGTCCATGACTTTCACAAACTATTCTGATTGAATGATATAATTTCATAATATTAGAATTGAAATTATGATGAGTCATTACAAATTCTTCTGTGAAAAGGACTAAAACATATATTCTTTTCCCCCATTAAAAACATACCCCTCTTATTTCGGATATATTTCCATGATAAATAATAACTGACAAGTCTTTTCTTTTTACATTATATACAAAAAATATATCGCAGACATTTTATCATTTTCTGTCACTCTATATTTCTTGTATATGCTGTGTCAATATACAGAGTTATTAACCAAGTACATCAACAAGCCTGCATCCTAATGATAAATATATCATTTATATGACACAATTATCTAATTTTCAATATAAAATCCTTTATCGGTGCATTTACTTCAGTGGTGCACATTAACTGCGTTGATAGAATATTATATGTTGAGACTTCAGATTAAACTTTAGTTAACTTTGCATTTGACTGCAAACTTATTGATGCACTCTTGTTTCTATACAGAAATTATATATATATATATATGTATGTATGTAAAATATGCGCACATATAGATATGGAGAGTGTGTGTGTAAAAATCAATACAGCAAAGTGGTTGTCAGTTTCAAAACATGCAGTGTTTAGTCATCTGCCTACACTGACTAAATCTATAAAAGCTCTATCTCACTGTATTCTTTCCCCATAAATATAGCAAATGTTAAACAATATATGTTATATGTAATTTATATAACAATACATTTATATATCTTTTATATATGTGTGTCTTTATATGCATGTGTTTATATATATGTTGTATATCTATTTTGTGTTTATGTACAATTACATACACACACACACACTTGTGTGCACATATATATATGTGTGTATGTGTGGTTGTGTAGTTGAGCAACAATCACTGTTTAATACATGATTTGTTGAACAAATCTAACAAGGTACTTTTGTTTATTCTTGTTTATGTACTAGTGTCTACTTTCCTGGACTTAATGAATGCAAAAATTGCCCAAAAGTTTTTGGATTCTGAGAACTTTCAGCTAAACCATCATCCATTTTCAATTTCAAGAATTATTATTTTTTTTTGTTATATTACTATACACAACATATTAAAAGAGAATATGGATGTGATATGTACCTCCTACTGTAAAAAGAATTTAAAAGTGACAGAATAACTTATAATGAAAAACAAAAGGCCAACCCTTAATAATATTAATTTTGAACACACCTACAATGTACTGGCTCTATTTGGAAATTAATAATACTTCTACTTTCAGCAACTTTTATACCATCTCTGACAGCACCTACACAATATTTATTATTCCTATAGTTGATTCTAGTGTAACATGGCCAAAAATGACCTTAACATTCTTTAAACTCATGTACACTAAGATTGAATCACTTTTTATGGTGAGTTGCTGTCTTAAATTAAATTTTTGATTCTAGATTTAATCCAGTCATTAAAAAGATAATGACAAATCAAAGAACATCTATATAATAAATGCGAATGTCACTGTGTCACACTTTTCAACTTTACTCCTGCAAATCGTAGCCCAACATATCATACCATTTTGGAACCAAGCTAACTCTGTGAGCAAATTAAAAAACATTCTGGGCCAGATCCGGGCCTCCATTCCTGAAATTTTTTGATTTCCAAGTTTTCATTACTACAATTGTTTTTGTCAGTTTTTTTTACAGTGTAACCCGGATATAAGAGAGTGGTCGGGACCGGAGAAGAAGTATCATATATTCGGGTTTGGTCTATTTTGTTTTATTAACACAGGCTCTAATTTGAGACCAGATAAAATATCTCTTATATCCGAGTTTCTCTTATATCCGGGTTTCTCTTATATCCGGGTTACACTGTACATGGTTTTTTGCAACAAATTTTTTTGTACGATAACAATTTTTATAACTTGAAAATAAATTTGGAAATAATCATAATTAATTGCGAAATCCAGTGAAAGTCATATATGAAATAGACCTATGTACATCAAATAGTTTTTAAATTAAGTGTCAGAAGAATTATCATTGAACTTTTAAAAGGTAAGCTTAAATATTAATGCAATACTTAAATGCCTTGATCAATTTTGAGTTCTGTAGTTTATTGTTGCCTATCGTATCTACTCCTCCCTACCTATTGTGTTGAAGGCCACCTGATAGGGTGGCTTTTAAGCTAGTTTTTTTCTATATATTTTGAATCTATAATAGGTAATAGTGATTTTAATTTCTTTCTTCTATATGCTGTGTCCCATCTGGGTGTGGGCTATTTTTGCTCTCCATAACTTCCTCTTCTTAATAGCTCTGAGCAATGTTTGTCTTTTTATTATCCCTCTCTTCCCTGTTTCACCAGCCATTTGCACAAGCACATTAGGTTGCTCACTGTTGTCCTTTTTGCCTTCAGTACCATGTAGGTATCAAATTTTGCATCCCTTCTTTCCTCATTATCTGCCACAGATATTTCAACTGTTTCTTTGTGATTTTACTTACAATTGTCCTTGTTTCCATTTTCTTTAAAACTTCCTAATATGTTTACATGCTCTGTTCATGTTATTCTCAGCATTCTATAGAACCACAACTCTGTTGCCTCATGTCTACTCATCATCTGTGAGGAAATTGTTCAGCATTCACTGCCATATAGGATAATTAATATTACATAGCAGTGTAGCACTCTTTTCCTGTTTCTTAATACTTTGTTTAGTTTCAGGAATGACTCTTTTACTATTCCAATCTACATTTGGATTCCATTGTCACATTTTCTGTCATATATTAAAACACTTTGCAAATATTTAAACTTCTGTATATCAGAAAATAGGGTAGTAACCTGATTTATATAAACAACTTGTCTAACTACCTACCTGTCATTTTCAAGCATGTTCCAAAATCAGAGATCAAGTGAAAGCTGAATATGTAGCAGCATTAAAAAGAATAGTTATCAATCTGATTGATTGACAAGCAAACCACTACAAGTATGGAATCCTATAAAGGATGAAACCTTATTTGATTTGATCTTCTGTTCAACAATATTGTAAAGACAAAAGAAGGGAAGACATTTATCAGTATAACTGAAGCACTTGTCTAAATTTTGCAGGCTTCATTAAATAATGAAAATTAATTATTTCAAAGTTATTTATTGTTGCCTAGATAACATTCTTCAGCTGTCAAAAAATTCTGAAAGCTTTTCATGTTTGCAATTCTAATCCCTCATGTAACTGTAAAGAAAATAATCTTTTGGAAGATGATTGATGCAGAATGCAGTCTACAAAGTGAAAAACAAATGATGACCTCATATAGTGCACATTAACATTACTAGTAGACCATGGGAGAAGAGATTTTTCAATCACAAGACCACTTTTCAGAGGATCTGCTATGCAAACAGCACAACACTATCAAAATACATATGGGAAAAGGACAAAATGGACTAATATCTGAGGTGAAATGGAAATTTGTAAAAATGGAAGGTATGAGGAGTTCTAAAAGATATAATCTGTACTGGGAAGAGAATTTAAATGTTATTACATTCTCTGAGCAGACCAGTTTGTTGAATGGAAGATCTGTGGTAATCTCCCAATACAAGCATTAAAACAAATATCTTTTATGCCATGTATCCATTCATTAGTGAATATGTCTGATGTGTAGGCATATTTCTATCGGACAAGGCTGATTTCTAAAGTTAGGAAAGGCTTTAGAAATCTAATAATATTTCTGTTTTTATTATTAATTTATGATTAGTTTGTCTTTTATCTTTTTCTATTACCGTTTATTAAAGTTTTCCAGTTGTAGAAAAAAATAGTCAAAAATGAAATAATACAAGCTTGGTTTTGAGGTACTGAAAACAAGTTAGTTAGTTCAGAGCTGCAAGACTTTGATAAGCTTGGTTTTTGGAAGTGCATCTATAAATCAACTGGAAAGTGAAAACTGTTCAGCTCCTGCTCATATATGGCAAGAGTACTCCAGGCTTGATCTGGCTCTTGTAAAGGCATAGGATAGCAGGATGGGTCAGGTACTTACTAGAGTAGTACAGGGAACCAACCATTTTTTCAGCATCTTCAGTGATGAACTGGATGTGTGTATGTGGTGGTGATGGTTGGGCGGGGGGTAGAAACAAAGAAATGATCTGAAATTGATGAATATAAATCAGGTTTCTTATAGATTCAACTTGAATTTGTTATTTTAGTTACCAACAAAGCCTTTGCAAATCTTTATATATTAAAAACAAGCTAAACCCCAAATCAAGAAAGACATGCATATTGTTTCTTTTACTCTAGATTGTTATATTATGTGGTATTACCGAAACAATTGGTATAAGGATATTATGGCCTAGTGGATAAAAGCATTGATTGAAGTAATCCAATTACTTGACCCAAAGTATTGTGAGTTCATTATCTAGCAGAGGTGAACAAAAAACTTGGAGAGTTGAGTTACTAAAGGGAAATAACTGAAACTGAGATATCCAGAAAAGGCATGGCACATGGAACTAGAACAATCCCAGTGGATGAAATAAAGGGTTCAGTTTGAAATTCAATTGTATATCACCTGAAGAAGGCCAAAGCATACAACAGCTGAAACATCATGAATATGACAATAAAGATGAGGACAATCATCTGAACAATAAATAGTGTAAATATGTTTTTTATTATTATTTACATTCTTTTTGTTGTGGTTATCAGTCTCTGTGAATGATCATAAACTCTTTAAATCAGCCATCAATCAATCTACCTTCATCAGATAGTGTAAATGACATGGTCCGTCCAATATACAATATAATATGATCAAATAATTAACAGATTATCTTAATTCCACTTAAGGGTAAAGTGCAACTGTAAATGCTATATAATCTGTGCTAGAGGGAATATTGCTCTGAAGATGCACAGTGTAGACTATAATATCAATGTGCTTTTAGAGTACTTTATGAATAGGGAAAAGAAGAAGATTACTCAAGGGAATATCAATACATTTTTTAACGTTTTAGTCTGATTTTGTCTTAAGCAGCCCTATTAAGATAAGCACTACTGATTATATCATTGTAAAGATTAATGAATGAATGAAAACAGGGATAAATATGTACATAGATATGAATGTGAACATACTGAAATAACATGGGCAGATAGATAAATAGAGAGAAAGAGAGAAGGAGAGAGAGAGAGAGATGACTATAATAGATGTAGAAAGATAAATATAAAAAGACATAGATATAAAAACTAACAAAGTTGGAAACAGTAAAATAGAAGAGAGATGGATAGATAAGTGAGACCAGACATAGACAGATATGAAAAAACTGATAAGGATATAAAAGAGTAACATAGACATACGGGGTGCGATGGGTAAATTGTCGCCATATTATATTTTGTGCATACATATTATTTGTTTTTGATTTTTATAGTATAATTGGGTCAGTTGGGCACCGTTTATGAGAAAAAGAGCACCACGATGAAAGTTGGAAACAGCATGCTGTACTGCTTGGCATTTGTGCTGGAAACTCCAATATGAACATTTCAGAGTGTTTGGGTATCAATCCTGAGACAAGGCAGATGATTTGGAAAGAGTTGCATGAATCTAATGGTGATTACGAAGGTGTTTGGAGTGATCACTAGTGATGGTAAGGTTATGCCTCCATTCATCTTCCCAGAGGGCATCAGACTCAACACAGAGGTCTACATCAAGTGCCTTGAGGAGGTAGTGCTGCCTTGGGTCAAGAGGGTGGCTGCTGGAAGATCCTATTTCTGGCAACAGAACTTTGCACCATGCCACACAAACAGAAGAACCCAATCATGGCTGTCATACAATTTCTGTGACCACATCACTCCTTACATATGGCCACCTAACTTGTTTGACTGCAACTCCCTTGATTATTATATGTGGGGTACAGTTGAGTGAGAGACCAACAGAATTCCTTGTAACACCAAAACCGAACTGAAGGCATGGATTATAGCAGGATTCACCAACTTAAACAGGATACTATCCAGAAGAGTTGCAGAAGAGGAGGCTGTGGTTGAAACCAATAATGATTTTATTGAATAAATTTACTCTTTAGTATTTCAAGATATTTTTGTGTAATTTTATTAAATATATCTGTTAAAATGCAGTGTCAGTGTTATTTTTATTATTGTGTAATTTAGACAACAATTCATCCATAGCACCCTGTAGATAAGAATAGACATGGATAAATATATGTGAAAAAACTGACTGACATAAAAAGCATAACCTAGATAGATTGATAGAAAGTTCTATAAACATGAATAGACATAGATATAAAAAACAGTGATAGATGTATACATAGATTTGGAATTTGGATGTCTTTTTTATGGCTTATCAACCTTTTGTGGGTTATTTAAAGCCCAAACTTATTTTTTTGGATTGTAAGAACAACTCTTTTTTTTCAATTGAGTATTGCCTTAATTTCTTGGAGATAACAATAATTCATCCAGATATGTCATACTATTTAACCCACACCTGGCAGATATGACTCATACCTTTCCCAAGGATATCTGCACATAAGTGAATGTAATGAACTCAGCTGGGGAATTCAAGCTCAGCTCTCCAATTCCTCATTCTAAGCCGCTATAATACACCACCTGCACATCCACATAGACAGATACGAAAAACTGACAGATAGAAAAGTAGATAGCTAACTAGATATATAAATATGAATGTACATAGACAGATATGAACAGACATAAAAATATATGAAAAGATAGTATTGGTAATATTAACCATTTCCTTATATGGAAATATTTGTTATTTGCTGACCAAACAGCCAGTGCTGATTTTGGTTGAAATTGATGAAATATATCTATTAAAATGGTTTTTCAGGGAAATAGGATTCTCAAGTTCAGTAACTGTAATTGCTCTTTCCAGTATTGGTGGGGGTTTCTTTCTTAACCTTTTGTTGGAAGTAGTGTGGAACGCCAACATCTTGATTGTATTATTCTTTTTCTCGTTGAGTAAGATGTGATATCCATTTTAATTGTTACTGCTATTGTAAATCCTGAAGTGATGTGGATTCTCTTATTTGGTATAGTTCTTTCTTTGTGATTCTGTGGTACCAGTCCATAAAGATCAGATAAGGATGGCCCCCTCTAAGTCCTACAAGATTTGTTCACTTGAAGCTATTTTTAACTGTTGATTGGAGAAAGTGATTGTATACAGTTTAGACATTTTTGAATGGGTAGATAGATATATAGATAGATATGAATAATAGCCATAGATAGATGACTTAAATATAAATATCAATGAAGGTTAAAGAGAACCAAATCATAAATTGATAGTTATATGTAGTTTTCCACAGGCATGAATGACCATAAAAAGGCTTTCATATATCAATCACACTCTAAACCTAGAGTAAAAGTATCTAAATGAACTGATAAATCACTCAAAAACACACGGATGCAATGTCTTTTGATGATTCCTGATTACAGTGCTCAGATAATGTTATCTCTGCCATTTACTGTACTTATTAATTCTTTAGTAAGCAGCCAGCAGCAAAATGAATAGGTAGCTAATATCAATGTTTACAGTACCAATATACATTACTCATCACTATCTGATGCAATATGAAGCTAGATAATTTTCTCATTACTGGAATAAATATGCAGTAATGAGCTGCATTTATCTGGTCGCAACAGGTGATTTTAATAACTTCAGGTATTTCATAGGATGCTTTTTATGATACTGGGCTACTTCTCTCTGAGTTTTAAAACACAGTACAAATCATTACTGAGAAATGACAGAGTATTTTTAGAAATGTAACCCGGTTATAATAACACCTAGGAAGCACACAGAGGGCATTTTCTTCTGCCAATTGTCACTAAAAACTATAAAAAATCAGTTCAGAAACAGACAATGAAAGGACAATAAGTTTTGACTTTTTTTCATAGATTTCAGTCTGAACATTATCAGTGTCAATTTCCTTTTGCTAACATATACCAGTCAATAATAGAATATTAGGGATTCTGCAGAGACTATAAAATATCTCTGGAAAACAGATATTAGTCAGAACAGTAGAGGACAAAATGAAGACAAGGTGCAAATTTCAAAAATGAGTAGATTATGTAACATACATTATTTGGTGTATAACAGAGAAAGTAGCCAAAACATTAATAACTAAATGTTCTTTGCTATTAAATGTGTTAATATATGAAATTTCTCTCAATGGAAAAAGAAATAATAATAACAACAACACCAATTGATATATATATATATATATATATATATATATATATATATATATATATATATATAATTATGTAATTGTAAAGATAGAGCTGGATTTCTTATTTATTAATCCTGCAAATTTTTTCTCTGACTACCGAAATAGACATATTTGCTCGTTTTTGCATCCTAACATCAACAAAGCAATTTGTAAAGAAAGGGGTGATTTTTTTTAATATTGTTTAAGTAATAAAAATCTGTCAGATTAATAAATAGATTTCTCAAATATTCAAGCCAGTAAATGAAAATAAATAAATGTACTGTTTATTAAATAAACAATGTTTACTCAAATACCAGTATGCACTAAAAATAACGTTTAAGTAATAACAATTTAATATATGTTGAGGTGAGCAGAATTTTGTCAGTAAGAGTGCCCAGTAGATATCTAGAGCAATAATTATTATTAATAAATAAAATGTTCAGAGACTGACTAAAAATTTAGTGATGTTAATGCACATGAATGCACTTCTGTAACCCTGTGGAGAGTTAGCATTGCAAAACTTTTAATCAGTCATAGATAAGTATCATGACCTTTTTATTTATTGAAATAAGAAATATGTAGATCGGCTCTCAAATTTAATCAACTGTGTCTTGGCCTACAGCCCACCTTTTTGCAAAATTTAATTGAAATTGATTAAGAATGTTTGAAGATATTGCATAGACAAACAGACAGATATAGGTGAATTCATAATTTCTGTCTCACTGCACTGACAGAGGCAACAAGAATAATTAATATTATTTCTTGTATTTGAACATTCACACTAGATGCATTGTATGCATTGCTGGAGATTGAGTGACAGCAGGTTTCCTCAATTTTCCTGCACCTTTCTCAATATTGTCACAAACCCCAACACTGCTGTTATCCGAAGGATATCAATTCTTTTGTAAATTTCTAATTCGCTTGATCCTGATTGCAGTGTTTTTTTTTTTTAATGAGGCAAAGTGCAACAGATATTAAAAGCATTTCATTAATCTCCATGTTTCCCAGTTTTCAGGCAAGGTCTTGGAATTTTTTGGTCCACTAGCACAGTTACATCTATGACCTAGCAGGCCTTCTTTTCTTTTCTGTGTTTATGCTTATCATGTTTGGTTTTCTTGTTTGAATGCAAGTGATCCCTTTGTATCTCAAAGTTCTCTTTCCTTATTTTCTCAGTCTCTGACAGTTTCCACAGGATTTCAAGTGATAGCAAGTCTCCATGATACTTCCACACTTGACTCAGTATCTTAGCTGTTTCTGTTCTTATTTAGAGTTCCAGTCCTTCCACCCTTTTTGTTTGGCTTTTCAAGATTACTTCTAGAGATCTGATAACAGCTGTCATCTATCATCATTATATATACATTGTAAATATAATAGCATCTCTTGAGTGATATATATTGCTGATATATTTGATAATATATTTTATCAAATAATATATACCATATATGATATATATTTGTGATATATGACAACCTGATATTTTAACTAATAATATACATCATATCATTTGTGATATATAATATATATTTATGATACTTCAGAAAATAAAAAATTCCTCAAAAGTCACTTACTCAGTCATTGAGGTATATGATGCTATGTACAAGGCAGACACCTAAACCCCACTGATTGATACCTTAGTTCCTTAATAACCCCATGATGAAATATTTATGATTATAAATGATTAACTTATAATTACAAATGAAAATGTATGCCTTTTAACTTAAAAATGTAAATTGAAAATTATATATAATGGTGTATCTATCATCAGTTAAATATTATTAGCTTTTTTCTAAATATTTCCAGCCAAATTGTAAGTGTATACTATATATCGAGAAATATAGTATGCATAAAATATATAACAGTGTTTGTATCATCACTATGAATTATACATATAAAACCTGCATTGGCTATGTCATAGTTAGTAGTACATTGTTTTTGTTACAATTGATACCTTTGCTATTCATACTGATTGTTCACATTACATTTTAAGTAGCAGTAACGATGACATCAGAACTTGTATGCAGACAGTGGCTGTGACATCACTAAAAATTGTACATAGGACATTACTATTAATAATGAATGTTGTAGAACACAATTGTCATTAGCTGTAACAGGTAAAAAGAATATATTGTATGGACAGATACCGACTTGATTTCTCAGTAGTACAGAAAAAATTATTTGTAATACAGTAATATCATTAACTGACCAACGAAAGGAACAGTTTGCTTTATTGTCATTCTTCTTGAAAGACCCATTTGACAATGGTAGCTTTGAATATATCAGACATATATATGACCTATTATGAGACTCATTTTGCTTTTAACAATAATGGTAGATTTTAATATGAGGTAGGTGTGGAAAAGCTCTCAGTCTAACCAAGAAGCCCTTCTTCTTGAAAAATTCTGATGTTTGGTCATTTGATCAGAATTTGGGAAGTAGACTAAGCTGAGAACTTTTCAGCACTCCCTTGCAACTAAGATAAAAAATTAAAACAATTCTTAAGACTCATTTTACTTTCAGCAATAGAGGTAGCTTCTAATATATAAGTAACAATTATGGTTTATCCATGAGAAAGTGCTGAAAAGTTCTCAATCCAACTCATTTTCTAAAATCAGAATTCTGATGTTTGGTCATTAAAATACTGATTTTGAGAAGTGAATCAGGCCAATAATTTTTCAACACTCTTTTATATACAACACAATTCTTAAAACCTATTTTACTGTCAACATTATTGCTATCTTCTAATATATGACACAGTAAAACTAATTTATAAGTCACGAAACTTAACACCCATTTTACTGTTAGTAGTAATAACATCTAATATATTAAAAAACATCAGATTGAATGTGTGCTTTGTTTTAAAATGCTATGTCCCTTTACGAAAATGGTATCATCGCTATCCACAGACTCCATTTTCTTTATTATCTGTGAATTGCCATGACTTGCAGGTGAGGATGTAAGAGTGATTTTGCAATGTATTTTAATAGTAAAATAATTTTCAATGTATTTTAATGATAAAATCATTTGCAGTGTCTTTTCATTCTTAATCATTTTCAATATTTTTATGTTAAAATCATTTGTTGTACATTTTCATATTAAAATCATATGCAATGCATTTTCATAGTAAAATCATTTCTAGGAACCTTTTCATGGATAATGATTAGCAGGGTTAGTTTGTTTGACCACTACTACTGTGTAATGAGGGCACCTCAAGGTGATGTAATGGTTTGCAAGCTTGTCTCGCTAGAACAGTTACAACTGAGTAGTGAGTTCAATCTTCACTGGGTGCCCCTACTTTGGGCCTTGTGCCACATCTAAGCTATGCTTGGAAAATCACTACTACTGTGTAATGAGTTCAATTCTCACTATACAAAATTCAGCATCAAATAACCCATCAAGGGTTGACATGTCCTAAGCTCAACCAACCAAATACTGTTAAAAATTAGCTGTTGATGTTGCCTTTATTTTGATGATCAATACCACCTTAAGTTATTTTCCCATTCAATATTAACATAGTAACAAAAGGTGCTTATTCCTGCATTATGAGAAAGTATAAACAGAAATCTGAATTGTATCACAGTAGAATATCTGATGTCAAAATCTATTACTGACTTGATTAAAGATAAGTGAATAAAGCATGAATATCACCATCTGAGTCAATTATCTCTATCGTCACTTGGATTCTTCTTAGAGTCAGTTCTACTCTCTTGTGTTTCCTGGTATAGATCATAATTGTTGCCAAAGCACATGTTCTTAAGAAGACTGAAATTTTCAAAGAAGTGCTCATGATAAATGCACAGAGAATGTCCTGTCAGTCCTGGTATGATTGTTGTGGAATATTTTACTCAGAGGTCCAGTTGGACTAATGTACCTGTCTTGGCTTTATCATCTATGACACCTTGACAGGTGTGTTCTACAGTTGTTTTCAAGTGCCACATCTAATAGAATGTTTACATCATTGTCAGACGAGGTTCCATTATAACTGAAAAATATTTCTTTTTCTTTTTTTTTTAAAAAACATCTCCATCACTTTTTTTTTTTTTATAATAGCCACTCTTTCAATTGAATGAGATGATCTTTTGTATTACATTATTTTTATATTTATTTTGAAACTCATTGTATTGTCTAATGCAGGAGTCACTTCCTCAGTATCATTTCTGATCATTATATTTTATGCATTTGGTGCTTATCTCTGGAGTTTGAGTGAGAGCAAGTCTCTTCAAATCTTCAGCACCTTCCTCAGTATTCTTGCTGATTATTATTTTTCATGCATTTGCATGCTCTTACCAGATGTCCAGTGACTATCACTGGAGACTGAGTGAGATCAAGTCTCTTCAAATCTCGAATACCTTTCTCAGTATCCTTCCTGATTACTATATTTCATTATTTTTTCAGGTTCTTGCCATGTTTGGTAGCTCCACAAAATTTTGACTCAAACACTTTTAGTGTTTATAGAAGTTCATTGTCCTCTTCTACTGTCCATAATAGGAGTTATCACATATTAATAATTAATCTTTTGTTACTCTTTCTTGTGTAGTTTTCATAGAAGTGATACAGTTGCCAATGTTGACACATCTTCCTCCATCTTTCTTTTTACATGTACAATCTATAAATATTATTTTTAGGATGTAATGAATTATGTGTGGTTACTTTCTCATTTACATAATATCTTACTCAAGTTCAACCATGATTTGGGACAGCTATGGGATGACTGAGATTGAGACAGCTATAAGATAATGGGATTGGGATAGCTGTGTCAACATTTATTTTACAGATATTTCTTTGTTTTGTGTTTGATATTCTAAATTGGACAGTGATCAATCTGAATCTTGAAATCCTAAAGTATTTGGCTGATCCTATTTTCAAGAAGACTTACTGATTTGTGTTTGAGCTGTTCATTTGTGAATTCAAATCTGTTACTTTTGCTCATTTTCCAGTCCCCACCTTATCTGATTTTTATTTCTTTGGGAACAGTTTTTGGCATTAACTTTGAAATTACTGTTTCTTCATAGTGGCTGGATTCTGTCAATTTTTGCCATTCTAGCTTATAAGTATAGGGTGCAAGAGGTATTTGAGGTCATATCTTGTAATTTAATAAAACAACACTAATATAGCAAAATCCAAATGTATTAAAAAAAAATGTCCACATGTTCTTGATAAGCTTTCTTATAAGATTATTTGTTGACTCTGCCTCAATGTAAAGGACTGGAATGTTGGCATGCCTGCATTAAATGGTCTTTATTCATTTTGAACATCAACTGGACACTGGCAGCCTTCAGTGAATCTATGGTATTGGAAGGACGTTGATTAGTCTCCCTTTCAGCAACACTACAAATGTAGTAGTCCATGGGATCTAAATCTGGCAAGCTAAAAAATTACAATTTTGTTGTTACATAATTGTAAAGATTGCCTGTCATCCATTCTTAGGTTATGTGGGCTTTGTGAGGACACTGAGTTTGTTGAAAAATGTATGGCCTTCTACTGCATACTTCATCCATTCAGGGCTTCACAACATATCTCCAGCATGTTAACATATCCAATAGCCTTAATCCTAAAATCATGTAGAGAGATGTAAGATGGCTTGATATGACTTTTTTTTTACTCACCACTCCTAAAACCATCCTATTTTCTGGAAACATCTGTGACTTCTGTCATTTCTCATGTTAGAATTTTGGTCTTGATTGAAGTTTATTTCTAATCAGAGAAGAACCAAAGTATGCCATGTTTGTGAGGGTTTTTAACCTTGTTGGCATGCATGTGTTTTTCTGTCTCTTTGCAGGCTTGAATTAGCCTTTCCTCAATATATACAACATGTATCAAATGTTCCCATACACGGCAGTTCTGACAATTCTTTACTAATGACCCTCATTGATTTTCCAGGATCATCATTGATAATGTTTTAGACCCACTGAATGAACAGCAGTACTCATGTAGTGTCCAAATATTTAGAATGTTTTTTTCTTTTTGATACATTTGAAACAATCCCAACAGAAGTTTCCAATTTCATTCAAACTTTATATACAAAAGATCTTGGAACATTTACAAAATTGGCAATTTCAACATCGTTGCATTCCACACATACTGCAACAATGACTGCATGTTTTTTCATTTCTTGTGTTAGCATTTTACCTGTTATGGTTTATCTGTAAGAAATAAAATACTTTAATTAGTCTGAAGGGAGTAATACATTGATAATTAATTGATCTCATATACCCCTTATAACCTACTGTACCTACTTATTCTTATTAACTACTATTATTTTTTTGAATTGATCTAATAGTTGTTACTTGCTGTTTATGTAGTAGGTGTCAACCGTCACTTATTTGCTGCTAGTATTTGCTATTCTCATTCATAAATTTTACCTCAACCTAATTGTTGATATCACTTGAATCTCTCTTACACATTTATAAGTCTACCATTCATCCATGCATTGAATATTGCTGCCTCATCTGGTTTGATATTTCTGCTATATATTTAGAGATTCTTGATAAAATACAAAGAAGGATATGTAATATTATTGGTCCTAACCTGATATCTCGGATTCAGTCACTTTCCCACTACTGTAACATAGCTTCCCTGTGTCTTTTCTTCAAATATTTTTATGGTAATTGCTCTGATGAACTTTGTTCTGTGTTAACTTGACTTTATGAATTTAAGCATGTTACTACATTTGCAGAAAGGTCTCATGATTTTACAGTTGAAATGTCTAAATGTAACTGTAAGTTCTATGCTAACAGTTTCTTCTCTCACACTTCTCACTTATGGAACTCTCTTTTGGTTTTTTGTTTTTCAGTCAACTTTTATCTTCAAAAATTAAAATGCAATGGCAATTATTATCTTCTGTACCATTAATTCCTGCTCTTTTATTGTTCTCTCTCCTTAATAATGTTTTTGTTTTCTCATATTCTCTCACACTCAGTAAATCATTGCATCGTAGTGACTTTGTTGCCTTTCTTTGAGTGAAATGATTAAAAAAACTTGCTATACTCACTCATAATATTTGGTCTTGGCCTACTTTATCATTTTAGCATATAATTGTGAACTGACATGACTTGTTTTTAAGATTACTATATTTTTTATCATTTCACCCCAAGCATGGTGATAATGTTACTAAGATGGAAGGGGGTACTAGGAGTTAAAGAGAATAAGAAGACTTTAGGAGAAGGAAGTGGAAACCCAATCCTAAACAGGAAACTAGGGATAAATCCCTACTCCTGCTCAAAAAACAGGGAAGCAGTGTGAAGCTCAAATGAGGATAACTTTTAAATCACCATATATGTAGGTTCTAACTAAGGTTCTATTTTCTAAACTTAGCTTAATGTAACACTCAGCAAGTGACACCAGTGAAGCTTGAACTCACTACAGTTAATCATTACTAGACTAACTTGTTCACTATCACCTATGCACTCTAGGCTTTGGTTTATACAAAATTATAATTTTTCAGAGTGAGAATATGAACTCAATTTTATTGCTACAGAATAACAGCTCTTATTGCAAACATAGACTATTCTGCAAAACATGAGGCTATGTTTGATTCTGCCTTGTGTTGGATACTAAATAATTTCTTAGTTTAACTTCTTTTAATATATCTCAATAATTGTGTAAAAATATATTTGTTGAAATTTTTGCTCTTATTTGCTATGAAACTTGTATGTGGTATTATCTTTGGGGAAGTATTCAAACATATATTGTTCAATGTTTTCTCAGTGCTTTCTACTTTCAAAAGACATTATTAAAGTAATTTTTGTGGTTTGATAGGGTTATGTCTGTGTGTATGCACTGTATTCACTGATAGGCTTGTATGTGTCTGTGCGTATATATATATATATATTTAGTGGGTAAAATTAATTATTCATAACAAGCCACAAAAATCAATTTATTGTATTATTTAATATAGTAAGTATTTACCTCAAATAATTTACACTTCATATATACTTATAGGAAACAACTGGAGGCTGTTGTTGTGAACAAAGACTGTTCTATAAAGCATTGAATTTTGTTTGATGCTGTTTTGTGTAGAGTATTGAATACTTATTCAGAAATAATTCATAAAGAAAAGGACTCTGTAGAGAACCATGATTGCCCATGTCTGAAGAAACATTGCATTAAAAATACATATACATATACATATGCAAATATCAATATATATATATATATATATATATTGATATTTGCATATATATATATATATATATATATATATATATATATTGATATTTGCATATGTATATATATATATATATATATATATATATATATATATATGCATATGTGTGTCATTTAATTTTGATATAATGCATACATGACCAGACATTACTAGATATTGGTGTCCATTTGAAGAAACACTTTTTTTTCTGACAGATAAGTATTTAGTGCTGTCAAAATGAAAAATTTACAAAATTTGAATGTCTGCATTAAAAAAAAAACACTCAGCATAACATGGTAAGCTTTTAAATAATGACAGCAGATCAAAACAAGACCATTGTTTGCCAAGACATCTTCACAAATCCTTCATGACTCCTTCTTTATATTTTTTTTGTGCGTATGAAATTTATCTATAATTGTGTGCTATTCAAAATTAAAATGTAATTGTCAAGCATCAATAAAAAGACAAGCCACTCAAGGAAAAGATCTTCCATATTTTTGCTTATGTTTTAAAAGAAATGGTTATTTCATATGTCTCTGGTCAGCTGACAAGAGACTGTATGTATGTATGTATGTATGTGTGTGTGTGTGTGTGTCTATATATATATATATATATATATATATATATATATATATATATATATATATATATATGTACTGAAGACAGTACTGTTTCACTGTATCACAGCTCCTCAATGTGACTAGACATCCAAATGCCTCAAAACCAGGACCGAAACCTGACTGATTTGGCATCAGTCAGAGTTTCTACCACTGAGCTATCAACACTCAGCAGAGAGAAACAGCTAATTCTAGCATATTGTTTTTATGAATGTAAACAAATGCTAATATCACCAGAGTGCTCCAATTCATTTTACTGAAGAGCTTTGTATTAGTGTAGCTGACTGTTGTTTATAGAATCAGTGCTCAATTGAAATATATTTTCAAGTGCTTAATTATGTCATTCGCAGACAGTACTGTTTTGCTGTATCACAGCTCCTCAGTGCGACTAGACACCTGAATGCCTCAAGCCAGGATTGAAACCTGACTGATTTGGCATCAGAGTTTCTACTACTAAGCTATTATCACTTGGCAGAGAGAAACAGCTAATTCTAGCATATTGTTTTTACAAATGTAAACAAATGTCAATCAGTCAAAGTGATGATATATAAATGGGCCTATATCTATCTATCTATCTATCTATCTATCTATATATATATATATATATATATATATATATATATATATATATATATGTATATATATATATATATATAGTCCCATGCTGAAGTGGTTATCACATTAGTATTTCAACCATGTGACCTGGGTTCAAATCTCACCATGGTTGATTTGCTATTAGATATCTTGTTATTATTGACTTGGGTAGTTGATTCAGCATGCAGAATTTTTCACAGGTTGATCCATGTCTTGTAAGTAAAACTGTATAGAAGAAATTGTTTGGAAGCCATGGATGATTGTACCAACACAAAGTAATACATCATTGTGAACTTACTGGCCTTTTTCAGCTATTGATCATGCCAGATTATATACTCTTTGGCAGAAACTGTAACTAAGTTTTACTCAGTGTATCAACCACAGATTGGCTATGTGGATGTGGAAGAACCAAAAATATGCTTGGTCAGGTGTTTGTAACAAGGACTGTCCAGCTACCTAAGCTGATAGGTAAACTTGAAATCAAGTAATCAAACAATATATATACAGGGTGCGATGGATAAATTGTCATCTAAATTATGCAAAAATGAAAATTACAGTGACATCTCATTTTAACAGATATATTTACCAAAATTACACAAAATATCTTGAAATACAAAAGACCCAAATTTTTTCAATAAAATCACCATTGGCTTCAACCACCGCCTTCAGACAACTTCAGGATCTCCTGCAACTCTTCTGGATAGTTTCCTTGTTTAAGTTGGTGAATGCTGAAATAATCTTTGCCTTAAGTTCATCTTTGGTGTTACAAGAAGTTTTGTTAGTCTTTCACTCAACTGCGCCCCACACATAATAATCAAGAGGTTTGCAGCCTGGCGAATTAGGTGGCCATATCTAAGGAGTGATATGGTCACAGAAATTGTCTGACAGCCAAGACTGGGTTCTGCTGCTTGTGTGGCATAGCACAGAATCCTGTTGCTAACAGCCAACCTCTTGACCCAAGTCAGCACTACCTCCTCAAGGCACTTGATGTAGGTCGCTGTGTTGAGTCTGAGGCCCTGTGGGAAGATGAATGAAGGCATAACATGATGTTGACTGGATATATCATCCAACTCTTTCTGAATCCTTTGCACTGTCCTCAGATTGACACCCAAACACCCTGAAATGTTCATATTGGAGCTTCTGGTGTGAATGCCAAGCAGCAGAACATGCCATTTTCAAATCTCTGGTAGAGTGAATTGCACCATGGTGTTCTTTTTCTCACAAAGAGTGCCCAACTGACCCTAGTATACTCTGCAGTTGACAAAATCAAAAAAAGAATGCACATGTACAAAATTAAAGATCTAAAATGGCAACAATTTATCCATCACATCCTGTATATAATATCTGTCCTCATCTATATAATAAATATGAATGTTAGTATGCCACTGTGTCACACTTTTTGAAATTTACTCCTAGAGGCCATAGCCCAACATATACCATTTTGGAATCGGGTTGACTATGAGCAAATTAAAAACATTGCAGGCTGGATCCGGACCCACAATCCTGAAATTTTGGGTTCCCAAGTTTTCATGACTGCAGTTGCTTTCAGATTCCACCATCTTGGCTTCTACTGATAAAAAATTAAAGAGACACAACTATCTAACTTGCAATACCTCATGTTCAAATGAAAAAGTTACTATTCTCAAATTACAGTGTTTCAAAATAAAATTTATTTATTTAAGCAAATAAATTAAAAATCTGTTGGATTTAATCCATTTCCTAAGAAATATATATATATATATATATATATATATATATATATATATATACAAGGAAAGGGATTAAATCCAACAGATTTTTAATTCATTTGCTTAAACGTTATTTTATAAATATATACTCATATTTGAGTACATGCTCTGTTTTTATCTATTTATTAAATTGTTTTATTTACCTATTTACATCTACTGGCCTGAATATTTTGATAAATCTTGTTCAGAGGATGCGTATTTTTCTAACAAGATTTCTCAAAATAGTAAGGTCAGTAGAGGTAAATAAATAAATATACTATTTAATAAATAAATAAAAACAGAGCATCTACTCAAATATCAGGATCCATTTATGAAATAATGTTTAATCAAATGAATATATATATGTAGTGTGTATTTGGGCAACAATCACTGTTTTATACAAGTTTCATTAAAGACAACTGACAAAATACTGCGATTAAGCTTTTTATTAAATTTTTCTTGTGTCCATATAAGTGTTTTCTTTTCTGGACATAAATTGTGTAAAATTTGTCCAAATGTTCTGCATATCTGAGTGCTTTTGGCTATTCCTTTAGCCATTATCAATGATGACTTTTATTTTTAACTGAATGTATAGATTTTTTTATGCATGTATCTCGAGTTATAGAAAGGATGTGTTTTTTATTTTTCAAACATGGTCAGCACATTGTGGCCATGTCATAGTTGATGTTATTGAGTGTTGTTTTTTTTTTAGTGGATGTGTATGAGGCTATTATACTTGTATTTTCTACAAATATGTTGCAGATGGAGTTTGGTAGGTTTCTGTGTGTGTTTAAATGAACCCTAATTGAGCTATGGGTGAGCTGTAATGTGAGTGTTCTTGACAGGCATGTAGTGGTATGCCCAATATAATTATTCATGAATTTGGTCTGATCAGGAATGCTGTTCCTTAAGAGGCATGTGAATTCATAAATAATATTGATTCTCTGTAATATAGATCTTGCAGGTTTGTTGTTATTAATGATGATAAGGTTAGTTTTTTAAATTTTTTAAGGTAGAAAATTTAATTTTCTTGTTCTGGTCAACTGGGGTTGTGTATTTCTTTGTAATGTTTCTAGAGAAAATTCATCTTGCTTATAGTTAACATGTATTTGGGTTTTATAGAAAATGTTAATGTTATTATCTGTATGTTGAGTATTGCTATTAGTTACTTTAGAAAAAAAATACTCTAACCTTGTGATCAATGAGGTAGTTTGAAAAGCTGTTGTTAACTAGCATTATACAATCATATGTATATATATATATATATATATATATATATATGTATATATATATATATATATATATATATATATATATGTATATATATATATATATATATATATATATATATATGTATGTATAT
This sequence comes from Acanthosepion esculentum, assembly GCA_964036315.1. Classification (NCBI taxonomy): domain Eukaryota; kingdom Metazoa; phylum Mollusca; class Cephalopoda; order Sepiida; family Sepiidae; genus Acanthosepion; species Acanthosepion esculentum. The sequence goes on from OZ038479.1 coordinate 89,118,998, forward strand.
ATATATATATATATATATATATATATATATATATATATATGTATGTATATATATATATATATATATATATATATATATATATATATATATACATATATATTGATGTGCCAAAAGAATGAATAAAAAGAAATACTTTTTTTCATTAGGCTATGTAATTATTGATTTTTCTATATATAATAGGGGATTAATAAGTCCATAGCCTGATTCAGGTATTAGCTGTGATCAGAAATTTTCATTGTTGTTTGATAATTATGATCTGTGAAATTGTTGAATTAATAAAAGTCATATTTCATTATTAGGATGCAAAATTTCTTTGAAATCTAGATCTAAAGATTATTGATGAATTTTGATCAGAGTAATAAAATGAATAATTTCGCATTCAGGTTTTTCTTTCTTGCAATCTTGATTCTCATATTGTGGGTTAGAATGGTGGAGTTTTCAATGCATCAACACTTAATATGTTATTTAACACATTGTCTGCCAGTAGTCAATTACAAAATTTGACTTTAAATGCCAACTTTAAAACAGCCAATTTTGGCAGTAAAAATTTTTTCGTGAGTTGATTTATAACTTCAATTGATGTCTCAACATTGTTTTCACACTAAAAGTATCACTGCAAATAAATTCATTGTTGGCAACCACAGATTAAAATGTATCAGATATGCCAAAAACAAGAAAACTTGGGGTCACCTCATAATAAAAAATACTAACCATGAGTTATCTCATGGTTGGCAATAAATGTGTTAATACTGAAAGCATTATTATGATACTTGAGTCTGCAGTTTATACTTGAATCTATAACTAAACATTGGTCTGGTTAAGACCCAAGTTTGCAAACATCAAGCTGGAAGATGGCCTTTTACTCCACTATAATGTATATAGTTGATACATTCTAGGCCTTGTCAACAGGGTAATTCCATATTGTGTTGAAGCACTTGTACTCCAGATAACACATCAGGTTATGGTCTTTTGCCAGCTGAGTAGCATAATATGGCTTCTAAGATCTGCCATTCCTCCTGAGGTTAGCCTCCAAAAATCAAAATGTAATATGGTATCCTTACAACAAAGCTTGTAATGCGTAATAGCAGTTAAATTTCTTTTTTTACTGGCCTGTTATATTTTAATCATGGCTCTCCACAATGCCTGTCTTTTGTAGTTCTGAGCAGAGTTTGTCTTCCCTATTCTGTCATCCATTTACACAAGCTGGTTAGGTAGGTTACTCTCTGCTTTTTACTGTCACTCTTGCTTGAAATATGATCTGTGAGTATAAAATTTAGAATCTTAAGTTTATACAGGTATACCTTGGGTTACGTTGTTTCGATTTAAGTTGTTCTCGATTATACATCATCAAAAAATATATGGTAAAATAAAAACCAAGTTTAAGTCATTTTATTCAACTTTATGTCTCTCTGTCACAAATATTGAAGTCATAATATCATGAGAAAAGCGTTAAAAGCACATAAAATCATGTTACTGTAAAATAAATAAGAATAAAAGTATATAAAATCATATTAAAATACATACATATGCAGTAAATATTGATATAATCATCATAAATCCTAGAGAATGAAATATGAAAACACCTGTAACTCTGTGTTGTCATCTTATTTAGTGGTCTTTAAGAGCTCAATATTGGTGTTTTCCATGGTAGTTCCAATATCTACCATTTGGCATCATTGTCAGCACCACTCACCTTTCTCGCAAAATTGAAGTCCTGTTTAGTTTAGGCATGCACATGGTATGCATCTGCTTATCTCATTCATTTGTGACTGTGATATTTTACCCCAATGGCTCCTAAGAAAATTCCTAGTGCAAGTGCTAAGCATCATGCTGTAATGCTGGACAATAAACTTACTATGATAAAATGCCATGAAAAAGGTGAAAAGGTTATATCGATTGCTCAGTCTTTTGGAATGAGTTGGACAACTGTATCGACAATTGTTCACAATAAGGATAAAATTTTGGCACATATCAAATCTGATGCCCCAGGGATGAAGAATACTGTTATCAATAAGAAAAGAAGAAAAATCATTGAAGAGATGGAACAACTTCTTTCTCTTTGGATTGATAGGTTGAATCATCAGCATGTTGCTATTAGTCAAGAAATCATTCATACAAAAGTGTTGTCTTTATTTGAGTACCTGAACAAAAAATACCCAGATAAGAAAGATGAAGAGTTTAAAGTGAATCAAGGCTGGTTTATGAGATTTAAAAATGAAGAAGTTATCACTCTATTAAGAAGCAAGGTTAAAGTGCATCAGCTGACAAACAAGCAGCAGCTGATTTTCCTACAGCATTGGCTAAGATCATCGAAGAAAATGGGTTTCTTCCTGAACAGATTTTTAACATTGATGAAACTGGATTATATTGGAAAAAATTATCAGACCATTCTTTCATTTCTAATGCTAAGTGTAAAACTATATCACTGATAAATAATTTTATTCAGAATACTGTATGTACATATCATAAATACTGTAATATACAATGGGGAGTGCTTATTTGCAGTTTATAGTGTAGTTATTTTGACTCTGGAACCAATTACTAATGTAGGGTATGGTATAAATGTACTTGGAATTGCTCTTTCCCTTGACTTTTGTACATTTTGCATTTTATTTTAAAGCAGTTTTATTAATTTACATGATTCACACACACTCACACACACACACACACACACACACATATATATATATATATATATATATATGAGCTGGTGTTATATATTTATTATAAACTTTACATTTTAAGCATATTGGCAAGATGCTTTTCATTATATCTCTATTTGAAATCACTTCAGATTTTTTATAATGTTATCACCTGCCCTATGTTGATATTTTCCTGAACTTCTAGACCATCATTTTCTTGTTTTCTATTTTTCAGAATATTGCAAGTGAACATTATTTTTATTTTTATGTTGACAGTAGGCAGCTTAAATAATTAAAGAGAACATGAATTATATTGCTAAATGATTACTTTTTACTTTATTGTTGCACCTTTGAATAAATTATTGTTGGCTTCATAATTGGCTTTCATTTTTTTATCTTTGGATACCTTCACATTGATTCTTTTTTGAGATAATATCATAAACATAATTCTATTTCATGCTGTGTTCTAAGATTTCAGGATATTCCACAAACAAAAGATTTATATTTACCTAAAGTTTTGTGATATTTTCACCGTTAGTTTTACACTGACATGTCCCAAATCATGGAATAGGTGTTTAGTATCAGGTAGGACTACCTTTTTGAAAATTGTTTTTACTCAATAGAAGGCCTAAGTGCCACTTAAGGTAAATTACTGATGGAATGGGAATGTTGTAAGAGCATATAGGGAAGAAACAAACAAGGATTGCATATTATGTAGGATAGATAATGGTTGTCCCAAGAGTTTAAGATTGTAATGATGAGGAAAGCATCCCCTCGGGAGTCTTTTTCATGTTACAACAGTTCTGAAGAAAAGCTGTCTGAGATAAACTTACTCCCTACCAATAAAATATGAAAGTAATGAGAATGAGCTGACTTAGATTAGTTGGCATGGCAGGTTCTAGCTGTGAAGGTTTGAACTTGGGAAACCAAGGCAAGTATAACAACTTAATGTGATATCAATTCCACAAGTGGTTGGGAAACCCATCAGAGATGTTAAGCCATTTTGTTTTGATAAGCTACCAATAGATTTTTGATATTTTTAGAATCTGGTGTGCAAATTGCTGCCCAGTCCTCACTTGCCTTTCTTGACAGAATTCAAAAGTGTCTACAAAAACTTATGAGGGATTAATTGCCCATTTTCTACAGATGAAATATCACAAGCCTTTCATTGTTCTATTGCTATTTTTCCAATCATTACAATCTTGACTGCTTCAAGTTTAGGGCTAACCATTATCTTTCCTGCATAACCCCATGAACTTCACTTCTTATCTTTTCCATACTTTCATACAACACCACAGAGTAACTCTTTAACTTGAATGGATCTTGGTCCTTGTATTGGGTGAACATTAGCATAAAGAAATGCTTTATTTGTCTCAGTTCGGGTGAATGTGCTTGTGACATCATTCACTGGATGTCACCAGTAAACTAAGCAAAGTATTAAGATATAAGGAACTATTCTTAGAAGCAAAGAAAGGAGTGCTATGTAATACCACATTTCCTATATAGCAGTGAATGCTTGGCAGTTTCCTAACAGATGAAGAAGAGACTTGACACAACAGAAATATGGTGTTCTACTGATAGAACATGTGTGCAAAAAGACATTTTTAAGGAAAACATATTTACAATCCAAAAGAGACAGCTGAAATTTCTGGGACACTTAATTAAGAAAGGAGGTCTGGAGAATTTAACACTCACAGGATATATGAAGGCAAGACAAACAGGGGGAAACAGTGTGTAACCTACTTAGTGAGCTTGTATGTGTTGATAGAACAAAGAGGGCTGGTAAAGAGTCAAAACATTATTGAGAGCAGCAAAACACAAGAAATTGTGTAGACCCATGATTGCCTACATCCTGAAGAAGATAAAAAAAGAAGATCATGTTCACAGATGTTATAAATAGGCTACATTTGCATTATGAGGAATAGTAAATTGTAAATGTTTCTATTTTGTCATTAGCACTGAATAACACAAAGCATATTCTGTGTATGATCATTTTAACAAACATTTACTGTTCTCCTATATCTGGTCTTTTTTTTCCTAAGGTGAATATTTATTCATAATTCTCAGGAATATTTATTGGTATTTTGCACTTATTTTGCTTGTGGAAATGAGAATATTTCTTTAAAGAATAGGAATAACCCTTTTGTTTCACATACAATTTGTGCACCAAGAAAAAGTAATAAAGAAATAAAAAAAGAAAATGCTACAATTTAAAACGGAAGAAAAAACTAAGAAAAATATCTAAAAAAACAAACAGAAAATACATTCTCATTCTTTGAAATTAGAATCTGTTCACAAATCTATCAAACATTTACAATATCAAAATGAAAGGTGTCTCAGTGTGAAGGATAAAGAGCAGAAAAAATATGAAAGGAAAGAATATGAAGAGTATGAAAGGGAGAAAGAGAAAAGAGGAAGGTAATAAGTGTGAAGGACATCAGAGAGAAAGTAAGAGGAAAAAAGAGGGAAAGATGTGTGAAGGGCATGAAAGAGTAAGAAAAAAGGGAAACAGGTATGAAGGGCATAAGAAAGAGCAAGAGAAAACTGAAAAAAGGAAAGAGGTGTGAAAGACATGAGAAAGATGAAGAAAAAAAGAAAGTGGGAAGGGCAATTGGGGAGAAAGAAGTGTGGAGGGAGCAAAAGAGAGAAATAAGGATATAAGATGTGAATTAAATGAAATAGAGATAAATAGGGAAAGAAATGTGAAGAAAGTGCAAGAGGAAATGAGAAAAAAGGAGGAAAGAAGTATGAAGGAAATGAAAGAGAGAGCAAGAAGAAAAGAAATGAGAGAAAAAAGAATGAAGAAAGTGAAAGAATGAGAGAAATGTGGAGGAAATTAAAGAGAATGAAAAGGAAAGAAGTGCAAGATAAATGAAAGAAAAAAAAAGAGGGGGAAAGAGTTGCAAGAGAAGTTAAGTGAGAAAGAAAACAGGGAAGAAAAGTGTGAAGGAAATGAACAAAAATGAAAGAAACAAAAAGTGTGAAGGAAGTGAGAGATAGAATGAGAAAAAGGAAAGGAAAGAAATGCAAAGGAAATAGAATTCTTATCACTTCATACAGAATATTAAAATAAAAGGTTTGTTTGTATTCTTTCTTGCAAAAAAACATATTTCCTCATCTAGCTGCATAGATTTTTATTTATATTATGTTTGCTTTTTCCTTCTTCTAAATAATCCTCCAATAATCAACCTTCAATAATTCAAGTCAAACACTGACCTTTGCTTAATCCTGTAGTGGTGCATATCTAACCAAATCAAGATAACCTCTACCAAATTATAGCCAAATTGCTTCTGGAGGAATCCAAGTCACAAAATAGAAAATATATATTTAGTAATGTCCAAGCCATAACAAAATCTAAATATTTTCCCCAGCATTCCATTCTCTTTGACATTACAGTGTAATATATGAATGTCATCTATAAATTTTATTAAGATAACTAATCATAAGATCCTGTGATTTGGGGGCACAAATTAATAAATAAAATTTAATAGCAATCTACTGATTACCAGATTATGTTTGAGCAAAGATAGGGATACACATCAAAAGATATACAAAAGGTGAAATATATTTGGACATAGATAAAAATCTACAAATAGAGGACAGATTGAGAGATAGAGAGAGAGAGAGAGAGAGAGAGAGAGAGAGAGAGAGAGAGAGGCACCAACCAACCAACCAATAAAAAGGTTGTGGCATATATATTTCTTCTCCTTTTACATGCTGTGTCCCTTCCAGATATCATTGATCATGGCTCTTCACATCTTTGTCCTTTTTAGTTCTTAGTGATGTTTGCATTTTTACTATTTTTGCACTCCTCCATTTGGCATTCATTTACAGAAGCTTGTTAGGTAGGTACATGATGTTTCCCTCTTTCTCTCTTCGTATTTAGAGAGAGATAAAAATCTAAAGAGAAAGAGAGAGAGAGAGAGAGAGAGAGAGAGTCATAGACAACCAGATATTTACTAAAATTAGTTTTATCTGGTACAGGGTCTGACGAATGGAGCATGTACAATTATAGATCTTTATAAAACAAGATTTTTTAATCATTTCACCTCAAGCAAGACAATAAAGCCACTAAGATGCAAGGCAATAAAGCCACTAAGATGCAAGGGATTACTTACTGATTGTTAGAGAATATGAAAAAGAAAAAACACTATTATGGAGTGAAAACAATAAAAGAACAAGCATCAAGAAGACAGTAGATAACAAGTGACATTACATTTAAATTTTTGACGATCAAAGTTGACTGGAAAACAAGAAGTCAAAAGAGTGTTCTATAAGTGAGAAGTGCAATAGAAGAAGCTGTTAGTATAGAAGTTTCAGTTACATCTAGCCATTTCAACAATAAAATGATTAGACCTTGCTGCCAATCTAGCACTGTGCTTAAATTTATAAAGTCTAGGTATCATAGAGGAAAGTTCATCAGAACAATTACCATGAAAGTATTTATAGAAAAGAAGAAGTGGAAAGAAGCTACATTATGGCAGTGGGAAAGTAACTTAAGACGAGATGCCAGGTCAAGATCAATAATCTTTGGATTTTATCAGGAATCATATATATATTTATCATGAATCTCTAATATGTTGAATACTGCTACCACATCTGCTCTGCTGCAGGTAGCAGTATTCAACACAAGGATGAATGTTAGACTTATAAATATGTATGATAGATTCTGGTGAGAAGAATTATCTAGCACAACACAGGGAACTAACTTTCAGAGCAGCAAACCTAGTAATTGAGTCAATATAATCTTTCCACTTCTTGTTAGTGGAAAACCTTACTCCGAGATGAATCACTCTCTTGGGGGTTAGCATCAAGGGTTTTGAATTCAATGTAGTCCTTCTTTAAGATTGGTTGTTTTTAGTACAGACAGATAAAATAAAAAAAACAATATTTTTAAAAAATCACGTTCCTCCAAGATGTAGGCAATCATGATTCTCCACAGATTCCTTTTCTTTATTATCTCTGATAATTGATTTATTGGGAAATATGTTTTGTTTAGCTGTTGCTTTCTCCAGAGTCTTGAATTCAATGTAGTCCTTCTCCAAGATTGGTTGTTGCTAGTACAAACAATATACAGATAAAGATTAAAAAAAAACAATATTTTTAAAAAGCTATATTCCTTCAGGATGTAGGTAATCATGATTCTCCACAAATTCCTTTTTTATTATCTCTTAACTGACATGGTTTCTTTGGGAAAGATAATGAAGTGGTTTCTCATTGCCTTTTCCATGGTTTTAAATTCAGAGTAGTCCTTCTTCCAGTCTATCTGCCATTTAAGTGAGGGC